>OX388329.1:27816692-28427539 GCA_947579605.1 Athripsodes cinereus
TTTTTAGAGAATTTTAATTTTTACTTTTTTTTCCTCAAGACTCTGAGACATTTCTGGTAAGAGTGGAATCTTCGCTGGTCTACATGTTAAATGTATTAATTGTCAACATATTGTGTAACGACTGTTTGATTCTAAATATTGTGAAAATAAAAATAAAATAAAATAAAACTAAGATATTATTTGCATATATTTCCGTCACCTAGTTGTATATTACTGTTGGTTTTCTAGCACGAAGAAGATCAGGAAGACCAAAACTGCGATGGATGTGCTCTGTCGGCGCCGATGCATCCACATTGCTTATCATGAACAGGAAGACAAAAACTAAGAATAAATGAGATTGGAAGAGACTTCTACAGTAATCCATCTAGAGCTGTCGAGCTTAAATTATTATTATTTTAAAAATATCATTGTGCACTGAGACCATAACAGCTTTTGATCAAGGCGATTTCAGCAGGAAAAATAAATATGATAATGATAATGGTGTTAACTTTTAAGTAGGTCAGGGAGGATACAATAAATGACAAGATTAATTCTATAAATATAATTATCTCTATTCTCTTGAAAATCTGACTGGATTGCTCCAAAATCTTTAAACTATGCACATACCTATATATGATACATTGAACATGGAATGCCAATATTTAAAGCTACATTATTTAAATACTATACATTTATATAAAGTAAAGTGGGTACGATTGGTTGGAAGAAGTCGCTATACAACGATGAGTACAGCCACGCGATCTGAAAGGATTGATAATAGTAAGTTATGAGAAAAAGTATGAGAGGAATAGGAGGATTTTTGATGTTGTCATGATATTAAGCGCTTAAGCCAGCCTGAGCCGATTCGTAAGCATCGCAACACCTAATACTCTCTTTTGATGCATATATTCGAGTTAAATCATGCATTTTGTTGTGCTCCATATCGTGTATCACACTTAAAGTTACAAGATCAGTCCACAAATCAATGCACAATGCAGAAAAACTTGTTTCTCTTAGACTTATAAAAAATGTGACTATAACGTGTAGGCAAATGTACCCATTTCCTAATTTGTCAGCGTAATCGTTTAAGTGTAGGTCAAATATTGCATTTTATATGGATTAGACACGTGGAAAGAACGAACGGAGATAAAATGACAAAACCAATCAGACAATGAACCATGTTTACAAAGTACAAATTAAACTATATAAATTGAAGAAATACAATTTAAGTTTCGAAGAATTTCATAACGTTTTTGATGGGTGAAATATTCTGTTAAGAAAAGCTACTAAAAGATAAATACAAAATGCCAATATTGTGATCCATTGCGCCGTGGTAGCTCCTCCAGAGATCTTTGTCGTCTTCCAGGCCTTTTGGCAATTTTGGCCAAATATTTTTTTTACATAATATTTGACACGTGCTCTTTTGGGGTATTTTTTCTGTATCACACTTTCCAAAGAGATTTGTGACACCTTCCTATTCTGTTTCTGTTTCGTAATAGTTTCGTAATTAATCTATCATAATATATTGTTTTATGATGTGATTTGTTGTGTTTTTACCTAAATTATATACATTTTTTTTAATATTTGAAGACTATTTTACATTGTTAAATTTATCATGCATTACAAAAGGCAAATATGACGTTTATTGTTCAAATATATAAATACTTAATTAGTTTGAATTTTAATTAATAATCGAATAAAATATTTATGTCTTTATTTATTACAATATTCACCAATTTTAAAACAAGTTCATATTTCAATATCGTAGTTTAAGTATGTTCATCAGTAAACAAGATTATTTTTACTTTTATCTTTAATTTATCTTTAAGTGTTTCAATTTGTTTTATTATCAGGTTATATAAAATTGAAGCAAGTATATTGTTTATTATAAGTGTTTTTAATCTGTGACATTAACGCAACTGGTGATAGAAATTCAACTCTTATACCATTATAGAATACCTCACAAGTGGAGTATAGCCAGCTGATCAGATGCATGTCATAAAAATGTAAGCTGTGTCCTCCAATTTAACAAAAAAAAAATAAGTCATTCAGAATGGTTTGAAAACTTTTGAATTTAAGATGTAAAATGTCTATTTTCCGAACATTTTTCAGAAATGGGTTGGACACCAATTATTCTTTGGCGAGTGCTTCACGGAATTACATATATCGTGATTGATAACTAATAAAATATGATGATATAAATAGTCGTGTTCAAGTTCCCAGTCTCTCAAACTGTTTTGCTAATTTTGAGCAAATATTTAAAAATATGTATATTTTTAAACATTTTTTCAATATCTTCAAATCTCAAAGATGAATATACCACTAATTCTAATTCACTGTGTCGGTGTTTAGATTAGGGATGTTGCGGATGTCGAATTTTACACATCCGCGGATGTGAATGCGGATGCGGATTTTTGTAATCTCACATCCGCGGATGCGGATGCGGATAGTTAAGATGATGTGATGAAAAAAAAGTATATGAATTAAGAATTAAAATAATGATATAGTAATTATTTACATTTTAACTAATTACAATTAGTAAATGAAATTTAAATAGGAGCATTATACGTAATAAGAAGTAATATTGCCGCAACTTTTCTTACATCCGCATCCGCATGATTATCTGCATTGATTATTGCGGATGCGGATGCAGATGTCAAAATACATGCGGAAGCTCCGCATTTACGGATGTGGATGCGAATATTCGCGACATCCCTGGTTTAGATAGTAGAATTCCATAATGAAATTATTAAAAAACATATGTTTTTTCCACTACATTGTTTTTTTTTTTATTTATAGAGACGTCTTTCGTCTTTTTTTTTTCCTTTAAAGGTCAAGGGACCTTATATCCCTTGTGTCACTGCGACCATAACAGATCTATTGTGACATCCTTCTGTGTCATATCTCACTCTCAAGACCTAGGTGCGTCATGTAGCTCACTATTTGTCTTGGTGTGAGAAGTCTCACTTTCTCAGAGTCCAGCAGTGGACCTCCGAGGATGTGACTTCGGTTGCGAGCGAGTGCGTCACAGTTACAGAGGATGTGGATGGGCGTTTCATTATCCTCTGAACAGAATCTGCAGGTTGGGGTATCTGACAATCCAATTTTTGTCATATGTTTCCTTAGTCTGTAGTGTCCCGTCAAGGTCCGGGTTTGAATCCTTATTTGATTTTTATTAAGTTTTAGAACTTCTGTGGTGAATTTCCGCGAGTACCCTGTCATCAGTTCCTTCGCGTGCTTCAACCCTATGCTGTTGGACCAAATTTCATGGCTTTGATCCATGGCCCAGCTTTTTAGGCTAAGCCTGATAGTGCTAGACGGTAATCCGCATATAGGCTCAGGACCTATTGGTAGTCTCTCAGCGCCAGTTCTAGCAAGTTCATCGGTCTTTCGTCTTACAAGGTTATAAATTTTAATCAGATTGACGTTGTCCTTGTGAGACGAAAGACGTCACAAAAAAATAACAAAAAAACCTTTCTAAAATAGGTACATTTTTTTATTTCACTATTTCTTATGTCTAGTTTTAATATCAAGAATAAAATCCTTTTTATTTTTATAAAGTTTAGTCTTCTGATTGCCTTACTTGTAGGAGATGCTGCAATGATATAATATCTAGATTAATAAATAAATAAATAATAATAATAATAATAAACACTTTATTGTCAAATATACAAATATTTTACAAAAGGCGTACATATTGCCTTGAGGCAATGTCTTCCAGTAAACCTACTACAATGTATAAATAAATAAGCATGTTTACTTTACTCGATAAGTATGTAAAACTACAATTTGTTAATTATATACACGTGTTTTGCCATGTGTGTTAAAAGAGCATTTAAAATACAACACAAGTACCAATTTTATTCCATACAAAATGTATTGTAACACAATATGTTATATTTGGTCTGAATGTTTTCAGTGTTCATGAAAACATTATATTTAAAAATAGCCCTGAACATACTGTGTCTAGCGAAGTTCAGCTATGTATTTTTATATCTATTTAATAATAAAAATGAGTTGACCATGTATGTTCTCCCATAACTTGAGAACGGCTGAAGCGAATTGGGTGATTCTGTTATGTTGTATTCGTAATTATCAGTTCACCTTTTTTAACTTTTTTGTTGTGTTCGTAAATAGTTTATATGAAAGAAAACTACTGGAAAATCTCTTCATGTTAATATCACAGTACAAAAAATTGATATTACCTACATGTTTGAACGACATAAAATTGGAATCACGTGTCAATCGTTTCGTTTTGTTTTACTTTCAATGATTTTGTATAACTCACTGACATTTGTGTGTTATTCCAATATTTAATAATTGAATAAATCAAATGTTTTTGTGTTAACATTTTGGAAATTCATTATAATTAAAATGATTTTAAAACACTGTATAATTTACAAATTAAATTTATTCACCTCAACGTTTGAGGTGAATACATTTAATTTGGAAATTATACAGTGTTTTAAAATCATTTTAATTAATTTAATAATTGATTAATGACCATTGTTTTTATTTTCACAATTTATTTTTATCTCTTATAATTTTTTTATTTTATTTTATATTGTATGACAACCTTATGGGCTATTGAATAATATCAATTTATTATTATTTTTATACACTTTTAAATTGGGCAACGCATTGTTTTCTTGTGATATTGTTGTTATTTTTTGTAATTATTTTTGTGTGTTGTCTGAAGTGTGTAACTGGCTATAAATAAATAAATAAAAAAAAATCCTATTCAAATTTTTTGCATATATGATTACATTTTATTATTGTTTTTTTTTGTACATTTTAATGTTATTCTAATCAAAATAGAGACATGAAATTCACTGTGGCGACGCCAGGTAGGAACATCTAGTGTATAAATAAATACGTACTCAAAGTGTGAATTATAACTATGAGAGTATTATCGCGGTTTATTTATGTTATAGCAGTACTAAACATTCGAACATAAATATAGGGAATGATAATATAACCCAGTTAAAAAACGTATCGTATCGATTAATAATGTATCCACAAATTTAAAAACAAAAGGGTAATGAATTCACTATATTTAATGTTAATGACCGTTGTTTGTTACTACTGATTCAACACTGACTTGTAAATTATGAGTTGGAAATTTATACGTTTATGAAAATGTAACGTGTATTATTAATTGTTGACCGTCTTTACAAAAATATATTTGAATTTTTCTTACTTTGTCAGTAGATTTTTTTTTGTTTGAAAGTATTCAAAATATTTGTACAATAAATTTCTATCATCTTTCTATACCTTCACCCTTCACGCCGTGTACCAAGTGGGGTAGGTAAACGGAGAAGAGAGAACGGAACGTTATCTATCCTTACAAACTTTTTCGTTTCCTCTACAGAAACTTTCTTAGAATTAATAAATGCTTCAAAGAATAAAACCGTTAATTTTTTCAGTTCATATATTTGCAATCATTACAATTTAATGTATCCAGTAATCTTTTGAATCTAACTAATACGATTTTTGAATGACACTAATAATTATCCAAACAAAGGCAAACTTTTAAAAATAATCAATTTTAAAAATTGTAGGTACATACGAAGACATTATAAGCAATAAGCAATTTTTTGTTTATGTACCTTATAAGAGTACGTTTAACAGTAATATTAAGAATAGGTACTTGTACTTTAAAATATAAATTCTCTTTTTTTTAATGTTCTTAAATTTTTATGTACAAATTTTTATATATCGTGGATTCGACTCGCTGTGTGTGATAGCTTTTCTGTCAATTTCTGTATAATTTTTATTTCGTGTAATAATTAATATTAATTCTACATGTTTAATTATTTTTATTGATTTTTCAAATGAATTATTTGTGTTTTAATTGCATTTATTTTTAATAATAATAATCGCGAGTCATGAAGTTTTTTCAGTGTTCATGAATTTGTGAAAACTCATTTTTTTATTTCTCTTATAACACTTTCATTGTCTTCAGAACAAACCACATTCATATTATCTTATCACGAAAGAATTATGGAAAGTAAAGAGCGACTAAAAAAAGGAACATAATACATTTTATCGAAATCGTTTACGCTGTCGATGTCAAGAATCGATGCAAATTTCAGAGTTCACAAACAAACATCCCTGTGTGATAGGCTGCTGGAAGTAAAGAATATACATACACAGCATTTAAAAACATTATCACTATACCGGCATTACTAGTTGATACTATACTATACTATACTATACCCTCACGCCATGTCCCAAGTGGGGTAGGCAGAGAGAACGGAACGCCAAACAGATCTATGCGCTTTATTCCAGTATAAATAGTTATGCTTAGTGCAATAAAACATAGACAATACATACTCGGAATAAACAACCACACATCAGTAATAATAATAATAATATCTCTTATTATATATGTAGTTACTCTAATACCTAATGTCTGTGTACCTTGTAGACATGTAGGTATTAGATTTACCTATGTGGTAGTCAGTTAGTAAGTCGGTAGTAGTGTTCGCGTTGAAAATTATTTATTATATAAAAGAACACATCGTACGAATAATCTCGTTAGTATAAATACGTTGAGCCAATTAAGTATTCAACCTTTAAAGTTTGTAATAATATATTATTGCGTGATGATTCTATATACAACATATTATTATTATTATTATTACTAATAATATTTACTCGCTTTCAGTAAAAACTGCCGAGTTACCAACATATTATATTGTTAGTTTTGTTTAGTGTCATTCGGCAAGTTGACGTGATATCGTTTGGTTCACAAAAACAGCAGCTACTGTCATCGTTTTAGTTTTCAAGACTTCAGCGTTTCATTACTTCGCTAGTTACGATGCAGGCGAACGGTGAACTATTGAGTCGTAGGAATTCTATTCCTGTCATATACGTTAGAGGAACGCACTATGACATTGGATTCGATGTGGTATGTAAACATAGAAAGCTTCATTGATAATTTCACAATCATAACCATAATTTTAAAGAAATATTAACAGAACTTGTTGCCGGCTTTTAATATGTACTCATGCATACTATTTATAATTATTTAGTTTTGATTTATCGCCATTCCATATTCAAAATGGGGTATTCAAATTTATATTAAATGTTTTGAAATTTCTAGAATAAACTGCTTTTATTGACATTATAACCATTTTATTTATTTACAGATATTTACGGTCTAAGCCTTTTACACGTTAAAACTCTTTATTCATACAATAAATGTATACATAGGAATGATATTTTTTAAAAAAGGACACAAAACAATAATTAGACTAATAAAAAACAGAAGTTGAACTAATAAAAAACAGTGTAACGTTAATCAGGTATAAAATTATAAAAGAAAGTTTATAATTATAAAGTGATTCTTAGGACGAAATATTAAAATTAAATATTTTAAGAATAATATCACATGCCAATTAAAGCCCAAACAACAATTTCAATGCCCTAATGAACAGTTCTTAAAGAGTATGCCTAAATTAAATGTTAGCTCATTTTGAATATGAACACAAAACAATTAGACTAATAAAAAACAGAAATTGAACTAATAAAAAACAGTGTAACGTTAATCAGGTATAAAATTATAAAAGAAAGTTTATAATTATAAAGTGATTCTTAGCACCAAATATTAAAATTGAATATTTTAAGAATAATATCACATGCCAATAAAAGCCCAAACAACAATTTCAATGCCCTAATGAACAGTTCTTAAAGAGTATGCCTAAATTAAATGTTAGCTCATTTTGAATATGCTATGACGTTATTTTTCATCATTTAATAAACATTTTCAAATCAAGTTTTTAAATATGTACTTACTTACTCACATATTTAAAAACTTGATTTGAAAATGTTTATTAAATGATGAAAAATAACGTCATAGCATATGTACTTACTTACTCACACTAAATCACTCACAAACGAGTGGATGGCCTTGAGAAAAATAGAATAGAATACTTACTCACAAATAGACTTTTTGGGTTATATTAAAGAATTGATAATTTACCGAACAAAAGTTTTTTGGAAATAATTATCTATTTTTTTAAATTATTATTTTCATGTATGGTTTCTTTTGCTTGTAATTTTTTTCGGTAAACTTTTTTTACTACTATTTATTTACTATCTAAATCATGTACATATTATGTATTGTCAATTAATATTTAGGCTTTTTATATAATTATCTAATTTATATGTAAATGCAGCGTTTGATTATTTTTATACATATCTGAATTTGTAGATTTCATTATTTTTAAAATTATATATGAAACAAATCTTTAACCCTTAAATGCATGATTTTTTGTATTGCATTTAAAAAAAATGTTTTATGATATAATTTGAGGTGTAGTTTTAGGGAAAACTTTTTTAAAAAATCAATGACACAAAAAATTACATTTTTGAAGGAAAATTGGTAAAATGGAGTTTTCCATCATCATCTATATGGTCTGTCAGCTAGACATTTTTTTTACGAAGTAATATGTAATTTTATGTGTATGAAATTATAAAAACAATTAAAAAAATTAGACGGCCGCGTGTTGAGTAAGAGGAACCGACGTGCGTGTATGAGAAACTGTATGAATGTGGAGGAAGCGAATGAAGTGTGTAAAGATAGATCTGTTTGGCGTTCCGTTCTCTCTGCCTACCCCACTTGAGACACGGCGTGAGGGTATAGTATAGTATAGTAGTATTTTTCTCCTTGAAAAAGATGAGAGATGGGTGAAAAATTCAACAGTAAAACTTAGCAAAATACCAAAAACGTAAAACCTGCGCTATGACAATTGCTACAGACACAAATCATAGACAAAATACCATTACCATTAATAATAAATAATTATACCAAAATATTTAGTACGATGGAAATTTCCATCACGATGCATTTAAGGGTTAATGGAATTAATTGAAATAGAAAACAATGTTTTCAGTTATAAGGTTTTTCGGATAAACTGTCATCATCAGTGTTACTATAGCTAAAGATAACATTATTTTTTTTTCATTAAAATAATTCAATTAATGAACTTTTGTAAAATTGTTTCTATGTTAAAAAAGTTTTGTTCGTATTTCATAGAGTATTTTATTTCATTAATGTAATAGATACATAATAGATGCATTAACATTTTTGACAAAATCAATATAACAATTAATGCAATTAGCAGTTATTAAAACTTATAAACAAAGTAGCTCTAAATGATTTTTTGTGTTAGATTAGGAGTTTATTAATATTTTTAAATTCAGGCTAATTGAGAACTTATTAATTGTGGGTGTTAATGTTTCTGATTGTTTAAAAGCATCCATTTCCTTGTCAAATCTTGATTAAATACGTGTATTTGAATGGGCGTTTTCGCAGAGCATATTATTTGTATATAAAAATTGTTTTTTTGAGTATAGTGGTCTTGAAAAAGACCATCGACTTCTACTTTCGACGTTTCGTGCAGGATTCAAACCAACAACAGCTGGGGTGTTGAGGGGAGGTGGTGGGTATCGACGACGCGGGCGTCGATATTTTTTTTGATTAACGAGGGCTTAGGGAGAGGGGCTTGTTTGTTAAGCAAACACGTGAATTTCTCAAGAAGATTTCTTTTCGGCATGAAGCATGGTGACATTGTCGATATGGGACAACCGTTGCCTTCCGTTGTTTGACGGTCTTATATTATGTAAGCTGAAGAAAGAGTTTCATACGGTCGAATTGTATTTTCGCCCTCAGTAAGACGAGGCTGGCTCTATGAATTATTTTGCGAGGGGTAGTGGGTACCTATGGTGAATCGTGACATCTACATAGGAAATAATAGATAGAAAAGAAATTTATTCTTCTTCGTACGCAGATATGGGATATATAACTGGGAGATGAGGGACTTGAATTCCTTTCCATGAAGGTTACGTATTTTTACTTTTTCCGCATACAGCATATTATTGACCACTTCCATTAATACGACTGAAAAAAAGTTTAAAAATTGTGTATATGCGAGCGAAAATGTAGAATTACTTTCCTTATAAAAGAAACTTCATACTTCATGTAAGGAATATAGTGGGCGATATTTTGTTGTATAAATATTACTTATAATTTCTCAGTCTACTTTTTCAATAAATGAATCATTTTAACTGTGGGTAGGTATTCTAGTCTACAGGACTACTCCTGAAGCGGTCTTAACCTAAATTCAAGTATACTAAATATCATACAAATTTCACTTCCTAGAAAGCGAAATCTTGTATTCGACACCCGATTATATAAAAAAATTCAACTCATTAGATTAAGATAGTATATTTTATGCTCGTGTTGGGAGTAATTCCCTTGAGGACAAAAAACTGCCTTGAGCATATATGTGGAATCCTTCGAGAGGTGAAAAAATCAATGTCACTTGCATGTTAACTAAACAATACGACAAACTTTATTACTCTACAGAGGCCGATTATTAATAATGTTAATAGCATTACGTAACGTATTTTCCTAAAATTATTGGATACTTCCATGTTTTACACACTATGAATCAATTACCTAATGGGTGGCCCATCTAAATCATATTTACTTTTTATATCGTTTTGTAATATTGTAACAATGTAACTCACTTCAAAACACGAGATTATCTCTTTTTGAAGTTGAGTCATAGAAATTTAATGTTTTATTTATATGTATTTGTCAACTATGAAAAAAATGTGAAAAAGAATTGAAATTAAAAATATCCGATGAATTCCATAAGTCAACAAGTCAAAAATTACGAAAAATTTGATTTTATTAGTAATAAACACAATCAACAACACTCTTCCAATTTCACTCACAAATAAATATAATGCGAAAGCTCTTGAAAACCGGCTCGCAAAAATTAATAAAGTCAACAGTGGAATAACTATATATGGTGTTTTATTAATAAATTATTAATATCAACTTCCACCAAGAACCGTCGGTCGATAAACTAAACATAATCATTTGATTATTATTAATTGATGAATTGTACATTGTCCTTGTGGTGCTTTGGCACGTAAATGACACTTTAATTTTGTCCGATAATAATACTAAATGTGTGTCCCTCAAACATTAAAATTTAGCAAAACGATTATTAAAATTGCATATTATTATTCAACTAATTCATATTTTTTTAGTATACGAATACTTTTAATGAATATTACAAACTGTAATTATCATCATATAGTTAATCGCAAACGATCTTATCTATTTTGTGTGCGAATTGTATTTACCTTAAAATATTTACCTTAACAGAGCATATTGTAAAATTATTATCATTTTTTATTATCGCTGCTTTATACTTTGTTTGATAATTAGTTATGTAAAATAATTTGCGATGATTGTGACTTGTGTATCTGAGATTCGTAAAACGAACAGTTTTCGATGTGCGTTAATTCAATTTACGGCAATTCGATAGATTGAACGCACCAAAAGCGATGACGAACAAAGGAATCGGTTAGATTATCAAAAATTGAATAAATTTATAATAATATAATAAATTGTTTTTTTCATCTCATTCATCTGAGCATTAAAGCAATAGTTTTGCTGACATTATATTCAAATAGTTTATTTTTTGAAAATATTTAAAGTGTTGAATACATGTGCATTTATGCAATTAAATATTTTTATGCATTTTTCGTGCCCTCAATTTATCCTTGGTTCCCGACTAGAAAGCCACTGCATCACCTTAAATTTAATACTAGAATATTGTGAGCATTAGGATTTTTATTTTTATTCTCGGTTGGAGGATTTACTGGAGTATTACTTTCTAATTCTTCCTTAGATATTATTTTACATGATACCTACTACGTAGTAGCCCATTTTCATTATGTTTTATCTATGGGAGCTGTCTTTGCTATTATAGTCTGGGGTTGACTTATGGATGTATGTGGAAGTATATGTATGGATGATACTACTTCTATACCATCACGGCATATTTCAATAATGGGGCAACCAGCATACAATAAATATATATTTAATACTGAAATTCAATGGTTGCCAAGCTGATGAGTGGCAAACCTCATAACTGAGAGATGTAAAAATGAATTAAATTTTTCGAACACCTGCCTTTTACAGGGCACTCGAAAGCCTACGGGAAAAAGTGGGAGACCAAGCCGGCACTCCACGGAACAAAAAAAACATGTTTTGATTCTAATTATGGGATAAATCATGTATGTATAGTTACCTATATATTTTGCGTTAAACAAAACAATACACCATAATCTAGGTCCGTTAATACAAATGCAATTAGTAATAAATTAAGGATCATATGTAGACAATTAAATAATTACAAAAATACTCAATATTATTGTAACTTGATAATTATTAAATATACGAATGTAATATATATTGTTATTAAAATGTGAACGATATAATTAATTTATACATATACTTAAAAAAATAATTAATATGTCTGATAGAGATGTAACTTATTATCCGGTAGCTGGCTTGCCCTGCCTATTTTCCACCCAGCTCTTGATTATCTATTCAGTTTATTCAATTATGTAGGGTGGAGTAGCCAGCAGACAAGATGCATGCAATGAACAGTATGCTTTTCTCTCCATGCCAACAAAAAATTAAGACATTCAAGATGATCATTCATCCCTCATTGCTCAATTCAAGATGTAAAATGTCTTTATTTTTTCGAACACTTGTCTTTTACAATTACAGGGCACTCGAAAACTCACGAATAAGAGTGAGATGGTTACTTATGAAACGATCAGAATCTTATCTTGATCTTGATCGAAGTGTGTATAGAAAAAAATGTGCACGTAATGTGGTGTTCTCACTTTGGCGAATATCGCCAGGCACCAAAATATCGCCAGCCATTTGAACCGTGTGAACAAAATGACAGCTAGTCTGAAACGATAAAAACCAGTAGAAACGATATCGTCTCGAGTTGACCACCTTCCAACATTTTCGGCCGATTGAGCGATTCGCGCATGCGCAGTGTACGCGGCGTTCGTATCTATGGTAAAAACTTTATAACCTATAAATTTTAGAATGTTTCCCGCTTCGTGACAGCTGTTATCTTTGTTGTTGGTTTGTGGCGTTTGTTTCCTTAATTAAAAGGCGCGTTATAACCTCTACTATAACATTTTCGACTAAAAATAAACACTTCGCGATCTCCATCTCGACGCCATTTTGAAAACAGTGTCAAAATCAAAGCGCATCTGACAGATCGTTTCTATATCGGTGGACTGTGTGAACAGGTGTGACGATCAATGGGCGTACGGCGAATTTTGTTTTTTCGCCTGGCGATATTCTCCAAATGTGAACACCCCATAAGGAATATAATATGTTTCAATTTCGACAATTACAATATTAAATTTTATAACCTCTTTTTTTTGGTTAAGAAATTAGAAGATATATTTCATAAATATTGATGAGTATTATAATAATATTAATGTATACACTAATGTCTGGTACATACATTCTCAGGGTTATGTCACATGATATAACCATTATACTCATGTAAATATTGAAAACGACTATTCTCAGTTAAGCGGAATTTACATAACTCAATTAGTGGCATGTATGATGGCACTAGTATCGCGATATTTATTACACACTGTTAATAACCATAGTGAGACTGTTAGTATCGCTCGAACCAAAGCGCTGTTGGAATCGTCTTCACAGTTAATAAGTTGAACTTTGGAATGCGTCAGGATCACTATATTATTTAGATCATGCCATGAGTAACCCTGCTTTCCTGAGCTTTTTGCAACCAGTCATCATAACATGTTGAAGGCAGTCAGATTTTATCTACCTACTTGCTTTTTTCACGAAATATTCGTTTCGCCACCCAACTTGTCTTAAATTTTTAAATCTAGTGTTGACCACTCTATCACTTTTTTGACCATGTCATTAAAACTCTATTTTCTACTATCTTTATTCATATATAATGTAGTCAATAATTGAAAACATTTACTAACCATAATCCTTTTAAAATAAAATCTACCGATTTTTGTCTAAATTTACACGAAATTCACAAAATTTCATAAACAATTCCACTTTAAAACAAGCATCGCAGAGGAGGGAGTGGTACAAATGTGTAACATTACAACTTTGAGTAAACACTACTCTTACTCGTATAATACAACTTTATAATAACAATTAATAAGTTTCAGCAGCTAACGCATTTCTTCACAAATTCACTTGTGTATATGGTATCAAGATAAATATTTTTTTCAGGTATATATAGATTTATATCAATTGGTAAAATAGTTTACCAGCATCTTAAAAGGGTTAGTGAAATATCATGACAGGAACCAAATATTTACCAAACACCTCTCCGTTATCCGGTATTCGGCCGAACTTTTATCAAATTTATCACATCTAATTCTTATATAGGTACACGATACATCTTCTAATGAATATTTATGATAATGTGTAGATAAAGGTAGTGTACTTATATATTTTTATGATTTTATTGCACTTAATATAAGGTCACTTATACAACAAGGATTTTCATACTAATTTATATTGTGATACGTTATCTTAGTATTCTAGGTTAAATAAATAAGCCAACAGTTGTAATTTAACATTTTGTAGGGCAATTTCATTAATTGCACCGACATTAACTTTGTTACACTTCATTTTGAATTATTGACTCAAATAAGTAATATTTTTTATTTATGTAATATTATCTCACAACCACTTTCTGGGACTCCAAGTTCGCATCATCAGGGTAGAAATGATGCGTAAAGCCAAACTTTCAAATTGAGACTTTAAAAAAAGGTCTTAACATTTGATAGCTGTCAGACTATAAATGGTTCTAAAATATTCTTTATCAAAAAAGATCGTGAGTCATTTAAAATTCCTTTACCAAATTGCTAAGCTGCTATCCCATTGAGAAGATGTTGGTTACGACTATGATTCAAAACACAAACTGAAGACTTATATGGCTGATTGTAATACGGCTTCAGTGAAATAAACTTTCAATGTATCCAATAGGTATGTAATTCATCACTGCATAACCAATCAGCAATAGACAATTCATTAATTAACGCTGTAACTATTGATTTCCAAGTCATAATAATTACTATACGTATAGGTAGGTACGTACATTACTCATTAGTCCAAATATGGGAGATACGCAAAAAACAAACGCGATTTTTCTATTACTATGGTTAAAATAAAATCATTGTACGAGTATTATCTTTCGGAAGAAATCGCACATGCGATAATCCCGCCTTTTGGTACTTTATAAGATATATACTGCATATTTTGATGTCAAAAAGGTTTATTTATTTATTAAATATTATGATCATCTTTCGTTTTATGCTTAAGTGCTGTTTAAACACGTGTGAAAATTCAAAAGAGTAGTATTAGATATATTATATATTCTATTTCGGAGGTCTAAAAACATTGAAGGAAATTCACCAGCTATCAATATGCCGCGGAAGTTTGATGACTTCCATTTTCCGAAAACCGACACTTCATAAATTGTGTCCACACCGGAAGTGTTATAGTGCGCATCCTGAACGGCTGACTAGCTAAAATAATCTCCGTTTGAGGAATCTTTATAGTATTCTCCTTCGGTGACAGAAACATTTTCATTTCATTTTTGAACATTAAAGAGAGATCCACGTCACACCCGGATATCTTAGAAGTCATAGACAGACTCCTATTTGTCCACACATTGATAAAAAAAAATGTATCTACTCAGTGGCAGGCCTTTGGGCAGGTCTGAAGGACAGGCCAGCTAAAACTGCCGTCGTGGGAATATTTTATACTGCACTTTCTTTTCAATACGCCTTTTGAAAATCAGTTGGTTTATCTATACTAATATTATAAAGAGGAAAGATTTGATTGTTTGCATTGAATAGGCTCCGAAACTACCGAACCGATTTGAAAAATTATTTCATTGTTGGGAAGCTACAGTATTTCCGGGTGACAGAGGCTATATTACATTTTCAAAAAAAAGTAGGGATCCTCACTAAAACTAAATAATTTATTGAAATACCTATCTACCCGTGCGAAGCCGGTTGACACTGCTAGTTAAATATAAAGTAAAAATATACCAAAGTTGAATAAGAATAATACAAGTAAAAACACACAAAAATAATATGGCGTAACAGCTTATTCTCTTTCGCTCTTCAATATCTTTCTCAGCAGCTTGGGGTGTAATGGAGCCCCTTGTATTTTGAGCGATTTTTTGACAATCAAGTCACTTTTAAAGGATTTTTGGATGACTTGAACTGATAATGATATTGTATATGCAAAAATAGTGATGTTTTTAGACAAGATTCTTGTATTTATTATCTACAACGAGTAATCGTTCTCTGTATGAACCCATTTATAATTAGTTATATATATGTGTATCTCAATTTACAATGATATATCTAATTGTTTGCAATCAATACACAGTAACTATAGTTAAGGATAATAAATTAAATTAAATAAATTAAATTGTTCTTTATGTATTGAGCACAGAATATCATCAATAAATTAAAAACCTAATTTTTCTAGAATTCTGCCAGTTAATGATCTTTATTTGCAAATCTAATCATTAAGATTATGTGTATAATCCAATTTAAATTATATGTTTAAATAATATATTGATTGAGTTGGCGTTTATTCTGTAAAACTTCATATTAATTTATGGAAATAAACACAAACTGTTTGAGTTCTACTATATATAGTAAAACTTAAACAGTATGTGTTTATTTTCATAAAATAATTTAAATAGTATTATAGCAAATAACGTCATTATACTTCTTGTTCAATGCTATTGCGTGATTTACGAATTACACCTAATCATCCTGTTTTATAAGATCTGTTAAATATTGATAATGTTACGTGATGTAATGTTTTCATGCCGCGAATAATTTAAGAATGTTTTGCTTTGAGATGTTAATGAAATGCGAAAGAATGGGTGTCATTAAATTCATCATTATTATACATATCTGTGTTGCACCACCGCCCGTAATAAATAAATAAATATTCCGCAAAGACAGGATGAGAAATAACCATTTATCGTATTATCCCTTCCCACGACGTTCTTATAACTGTAATATTATTGTCGTTTTACTGTGTGTTGTAAAAATAGATCGTGTAGGATGTCAGGAAAATGTGCTCTGATAGAGTGAGGAATGAGGATATTAGTTACATGAGCGGATGCAAGAGTTGTATGCGTGTAAATGAGCTACGATGGTTTTTCGCGTATGGAATAAATAGATAAGGAAAGGATGGCAATAAGAGGATATTACCTATCTTCAAAACAAAAAAAATCATTAGTATCATTAGTAGAATAAAACGCTTGTTTTATTTATTTCGAAAAAAAAATACTAATAAATGAACGTAACTTCTCAATAAAAGAAACTAATTAAGTTATGAATATATATTAGAATAAATCAAAACAAAGATTGATCTAATTTAATTAAAGTTTTGTAATAATTTGAATCAATACATTATTTATATTTTAAAATGCACAATAATTGTCAAGTTTGAACTATTTGTGTCAAAACGAAATAATACACGAAGGACAAATAAATAACAGAAAGATAAAATTGAAAAAAAAAACACATTATATGTAGTTAACTTCCAAACGACTTTTATTAACTTCGCGTACTAGTATTCGGAGACTCTCGACTCCATCATCAGGCGATTAGTAAAAAGTTTTTAAACTTCATAAAAGCCATTAGGAAGTTAACTACATATTGTGTTTTTTTTTTCAATTTTATCTTGAAATGGACTTCCAACAAGTACCTTCCAACATTAATATTTTAAATAACAGGAATGAGAAAGTAATTTTCACTATTTTCCAAATATTTTCATTGCCACTTCTTGGTATATCGATACAGCTTTTCGCATACCTACATATTTCCCTAATTAGATTAAAAGTATGTACATCATATAATATGTAGGTATTGTATAGGAATTTACCTTCATACAAAGAATGGTACAACAAACAGCTTACTTTGCATAAATATGTAGAGTTGTGGATTGTATCAGTATAAGGTAATCTTATTGATTATCAACATGACCTATATTATGTATTTAGGGTGTTAATGGAATAAAAACTAATTATTGTGGTTGAAAGTAGGCTACATGACAATATAATTGACAAAATAATATTTATACATAGTACAGAGTATATAAATATTATAATTTATTTTGCGAATAAGTAAACCATTTAGATGTCCTGCCACATTGAAGGTGCTTTTTTACGCATTTGTCAGAAGCCAACTGGAGTTCTCGTCTGTGGTATGGAATCCACAATATGCGATCTACATTGATAGGGTTGAAAGGTTGCAGGACAAGTTTATTAGGAGACTTAACTTTGTGTCGGGTCAGCAGTTTGACGATTACGTTCGGGCTGCTCAGTTTCATGGAGTGAGCACACTGAGAAATAGAAGGATAGAATTGGACTTGATTTATCTTTATAAAATTCTTAACAATGAGGTCGATTCGCCTAGACTTTTGGAGGGGGTTCCATTTGCTTGCCCCACTCGGAATACGCGATCTGGTTTTTTGTTTAGATTGCCGCCCAGTACCACAAATTATGTTCGGGGCTCATTATTGTGAGACGTACTTGTACGTTGTATAATAGATCATATATAAATCTTGATTTCTTCTCGATCAGCAAGGCAGAGTTCAGAAGGGGTGTAAGGAGTACACTGAATTCTTGATTCTAAAGAGAGACAGAGATTCGATCAATTCATAATTTGAACTATTTTAATCTCAATTGTTTTAATTCTTAATTATTATATATTCTTATAAATTCTATTGTAGTGTAATTTTAAGCTTCTCATTTTCACGGGGTTTGTTTTGATTTTTGCATTTGATATGGGTGGGGTGAGTTTGTGTTATAACTGTTTACTTGCAACTTTACTTGTTCGTCATACGCTTCGGTAATTTGCGGGACCTTGATTGGTTTGTTTTCTGGAAAAATATGACTGTTAATATTTGTTCATTTAAACTGTTTGTGTCCTTTTAGAGGAATAAAATAAAATAAAAATAAAATAAAAATAATGTTCCGTGGCTGACTTGTTGCAGAGCAACGCCTTCCAGCCAAGCAAATATGAAGAATAAAAAGAAATAAATAAAATTATTTAATGTTTAATTAGTAGAAATTAAAACGCCGTGTCTTTAATATAAAGTATTATATTTTTTAATCAGCTTTTTGGACTACGTCCTCAGTGAAAGTACATAAAAGGACCTTTACAGTGTTTGCGGTTCAATAATAAATTAATAAAATAAATAAATACTTAATAACTAACATATGTAATAACTTCTTTGTTTTTTTTTTAAAAAAAAGATGTAGCTGGGTTTTATTATAAACCCATATACAACTTTATTCACGGTTCACAATAAACTAAAAACTTATGTATGTCGTGAAAGGGGAGTATGCCGACACTTGTGATCGACTTGTGCATTAGACCTAGACTACCTTCAGTTTACCGACGAACTCATATTTAAAATATTTTCCATGACTTTAATGAGCCTTTAAAGATACAACTGTTTTTGAATTTTACTCATTTAAGAAAAAAAAAACATCGTGCTTAGATTCTAAAACTTTGCGATTGTCTCAAAGTTTTTTTATTATTCTATTTATTTATTTATTTTAATAGATACAACAGCTTTAACAATGAATAATACAATAATATACATTTAATGATTTACATCGCCAATTAATGTAACTAAACTATGAACAATTAATTTAGTTAGAGTGAAAGCTTTTGAAACTCGGATCATGATTTATAAACCATTGCTTAAGTGCTAAATATCTGTATTCAAGTATGTATATAGTTTTGAAATCTGGATAAAATTGATATACATGTTGTATGTACTATCTGTTCAAAAACAACTTAGATTATTCTGGCCAATTATAATTATTCTTGTTATATTTTTATACGTTTTTTCTTTCGCAGATATTTAATTACGGTAGTGTATAGGTAATTTAATACTACAAATAATAAAACCAACAAGCTAAATATTATGTCGGGTAGAATTAAATTCACAGCACAATGAATTTGCAAAAAAATATACAAAATCTAGTTCGCCAATGTACATACATACTGGCTACATAAATACACATTAAATCTGGTTTAAGAAACATTTATTATATTTTACAGGTTATTGATATTGTGTATGTAATTGATACATACATTACATGTCTACAAAATGTGAATTTTGTATTGTTTTGGCTATCAGTTAAGGCAAGCTACTTTTAAAAATATATCTGTTAGTTGAATATACCTGCTTCCTTATATAATAATAATAATAATAATAAACACTTTATTGTCAAATATACAAATATTTTACAAAAGGCGTACATATTGCCTTGAGGCAATGTCTTCCAGTAAACCTACGTATTGTTTTTATTAATAACATTTGTAAGATCTCGTCAATAGACTTCAATATTTCACATGTAATAATAAAAAGTCATTTCATTTAGTTTTATTTATTATTATTTATTACCTATATCTATTATTTTGTTGTTTCAGTTGTAAGGTATTGAGCGAAAAAAACGAACGCCATATATTATGTATCTACATTCGTATCCTTGCGCAAGTTTTTTGTATGCGAATCATTTATACAATTTTTCATAATATGTATATTATGTATTAAACACCTATGAAAGTGGTGACGGGATAAATGATTTTGTAATCCGTGGAACTTTTACTGGTTTAGCTATGTAGTGGTTTGTATTATTGGTCTTTCATTATATGTATTGTGTATGTATTGTGTATAGCTGTTTGTGACTCGTAAAATTTGTTTTAAATTCAAAGTTCAATATTCAAGAGATAGTCAAAGTGATCCTCAGTGACACGTAAAATAATTTTTGTCTAGGTATTTTTCTTATTACAAATTGATTAAAACGAAAATAATCTATATAGACTGTTCGCTTTAACTAAATAATTTTATTCAATCAGTCCATCTTTAGTGTCAGAGTCTTGGAAACTGAGTTTGTTAGAGTCTGGCACTGTTTCGAAAGACCTTTATTCATTCAGTTGACTGAAAGACATGGCGATTATTTAAACACCGGCATTGAATTAAATGACTTATAGAAGTCGACACAAAGTTATACTAGGTAGTTAATTCAAAGAAAAAATCGGTCATGCAGCCGATCAAATTTTGCATCCAGTTTCAAACTGACGTTGGTTGTAAGACAATACATTCCTAATGCTTGAATGTCATCGATGTTGGAACACAAAAATTCTGAAAAAACGCACCACGCTGCAAGTTTAGTATGTCTATGAGTCTACCCAGATTGTTTGACGCAACCTTTAACAATCTTAGCACAGCAGTGCCAAATAAACGAACAAATATTTCAACTACTACTGGGTTAACTTCAATCAGGCAGAATGCTTGGTGCGTATTTGTCGTTCAAAAGAATGTCAGCATTGACCAGCATTTAACCATGTTGTTAACCGGCTATTTCAACCATCGTAAGGTGACACATTAATTTAGAATCTACACAGATGCATAATATGCATATATTAGGTGCAATAGTAATCATCATATGTATATCTTTCATCACGTGCATAAGGTATTCTTGCAGTGCAAATTATTTATTCACGATGAATAATTACAATTATGATCAGTGTCACGACGTATATGAATCAGTCAAGGCTGGCTTGAACACAATATTAACCATAATAACTTCTATGCCTCAATAAATACTTAAACCTAATAATAATAATTTTCAATAAAGATTATAAAGAACATAATATTATCTGAAAGCTATATTAAAAGAGATCATTACACTGTTTAAATCCATACAGATATGAAAAGGGCGTACCGATCAAATCTTTCCACGACGAATGCTTGTAAAGTATAAATTAACCCATCTGTGGTTTTCCCTGCATATGTTTAGGTGCTTACGAGTGGTACTATTTATTTAGGTATCGTGTGGAAACCCAGAAAAAAATCAACCAAATTGATCTCCAATACCTACTGTGCAAAACGCACAGCAGGTGGAGATGCGCCAAAAATATCCTCAATAGTGCATGTGACAGGGCACAATGGACACTCCAACATGTGTGGCATGGTATATGCTGCACCCCAGTCACACGCTCCGAGTTGTACTGAACTTTGGCGATTAAAAACTCTAAAATTCCATTCAGTTTATATTAGAAATAACCTGTGTTTGTTATCACAGTAACTGGCGAATACAATTAACATGGCGATTGACAAAAAATATGCATAAAATATCTGCGTTGAACGAAGATGTAAATTTGTTTATATATTTTCTTTTTCAGGGTCGTACATTTAGCAGTTTAATCAAGAAACTCCTAGAGACATCTGGGCCTCTGAATTCTGAGTATCTTCCATTATTTAGTACCGAGAATGGGAAGAAGGTTTATGATGAAACGTTAGCAGCTGTGAAGGAATCATACCCACAATATTTGGAAGAAATTCAAGGAACAGCTGATGGTGCTGGAGTACCATTCCATAAGGTAAAGAATAATTAGTGCAATATTACAAATTGGTAACACAAATCATAGAGTACGGTATTAGAGCATAGAGAATGAGCGTATATGCGAGAGGAGTGTTGTGGATAGAATGCGTGTAAATAAGTTACGATGGTTTGGACATGTTGACCGAATGCACGATGAAAGGATAACGAAGAGGATGTATCTATCTGAAAGAAGGGGTGTAAAGAAGCGCGGATGTCCAAGAACTACGTGGCTTGAGCACAAGGATCAAATTCTAAAGGACGGCCGCGTATTGAGTAAGAGAAATTGGCGTGCATGTATGAGAAACTGGATTAATGTAGAGGAAGCGAAAATAATGTGAAGAGATAGATCTATATGGCACTCCGTTCCCTCTGCCTACCCCACCTGGGACACGGCGTGAAAGTATAGTACAGTAGTAACACAAATCGGACATCTCGATTCGAGAACCATGTTTACACAATGTAATTTAGTGAAATAACTAATCGGAAAAAGTGAGAAAGGCGTACTAACGGATACAAATTGGCTCTAGGCTTACTCAATTGGTCACTTTCGGTGTCCACCAACAACGTTCACCAATTTTGCCATTTTGACTGTCACGATTTAAGATCCATAAATCGAGAAACATTTAACGAAACCATTGAAATAGCCATTTTTTAGGATCTCCTATTTTAGATCATTCTAAAATTTACGGTTTGGTCTTTCAAAAGTTAATTCAATTAAAGTAAAATAAATAGTTATTAAAACCATCGTCCTGTGAGAACTTTCTTCAGTCTCTGGAGAGAGACTGAAAAAAGAGAGATGGGGATAGAAATTTATACCTACGCAATAAATTTCTACCCCCATCTCCGTCCACCATTTTTTTGAAATGTGTTTCGATGATGGAGTCGAGAGTCTCCAAGGTAAGCAAAGTTAATAGTCATTTGGAAGTTAACTAAGTAGGTACTGTTTTTTTCAATTTGACTACCTTCGGTCAATAACATGCATTAACATCGATTTTTTTCTCGTCTACGTTTAACGATTTTAAAACTAGATTATAATATATTTAGTCTGGTTTTTAAGGGAAGGGCAGCTACCATTTCTTACTTTTTACATACTTATTTCCAATTTTTTAATACTTTTCTGTTACTTTCGAGATTATAAGGATGTGGGTTGGGGTAAGGACAGTTCGTCCCTTTTGGGTACGCCAATCTAATTATACGTTTTAAAAACATTAATTCAAAGCCATCGATCACATCTTCAGTAGGCCTAGTCAAAACACATTTAAGCGTTACGTTTTCGTTCAAACAAGACGAGGTTGTGAGAACGCGTCAATTTTCTGAGTTACTTTTGTATTTTAGAACGAACAGTACCTACTGCATTATGTCCAGGATGTAAAATGTGTGTATGTATCTACAATTTAGGCATTTAATCTCTCTTAAGTCTTCTTGACACACTTTGCTTGAATAAGTGTGCGAACACAGCATTCTATGTATGTAATCAGGTGCCTACATATTAATAGGAATTAGGTCAATATATTGACAATCGATATATATATGAGTGTTTCGTATTTGCATGGTTTCGTTCTCAATTCCGTTCTCAACAACCAAGTCTTTGATGAACTAAAATCAATAAGTTTTAACCTAATGAATTATTTCTAAAAAAATCTCCTTAATATGTGTTTCATATTATTCAGTTGACAAATAAATTCACAATCATGTATTTTTTTATTATTTTATGTGTACTTGACCTATTTACCTACCTACAGTTCTCAATAAATTGGTTATTGATTATGGACTTATCAAATAATTGTGATAATCGACATCAGTTAACAAAATTTGTACGCAAGTTAATTTTCGAGGACCAATTGTGCTTAGGTACATACCGATTTACCTATATTCATTAATATTTAAGTAAATTTGTATCAAAATGCTAAAAAATATATAATTATATATTCCGTAAAACATGTAGCATATTAAATCGTTTAAGAGCCATCTATCGATGCTTGTAAAAAGCGCTCATACTCTAGACTCAAACCATAACCGCTAGAGTTCATGAAATGTTGAACGTTAATCTATAGATGGCAGTAATCGTACAACAACAAAAATAACGAAATGCCTGGAGAAATTGAAACATTTTCAACTGATGTGCTATTTTTTTTGTATATTTTCAGTTATTCCTTATGCAAATGGATGATATCACACCAAATGTTGCTGGAAATATAACTGTGAACAACAAGCCTGTGGGATGTTCTTCTATTTGTGTCAATGAGCCAAATAATGTGAGTTTACTATGTAACTATTGCAAACTAAAAAAAAACTTATATCAAGCGAATCGCTATCGAAAAATACAATTTGACACCCGATTCAACTTATTTATTTATTCTTTTCCTCAATTATTCGTCTAGCTTTCTATAACATTAGGTACATTCACATGTTTTGGATCTGCATGAAATACAAATTCACATACCATAGAACATTACAACATAAGTAGGTACATATTTATAATAAAATGAGTAAAACAAAAATACACAAAATTAACCAGATAGATAGTGCGGATCCGCATATGTGCCTGAGTAAGCAAATAGACTATGCAATCGGCACCCGCAGCAGACAGACAAACACAAAAGCCTATACCGAAACAAGCCGAAGCCGCTACAAATAATTCGTAAAGGGATCACGCAATCCCACAATGCATCCCCCAGAAATACTTATCATAGATTTCTAGCGAAAAAATAGTTAAATACTTTTTACCCTGCGTTACATTTTATTTAGTTTTAAAGTATACCAAGATTTTGTTGCCAATCAAAGTAGTTATTGTTTATTGTAAATCATTCCCCATAGGCCCCTTACGGGACATTTGGGTTCATCATAATTATACAGGATAAAAAGAACAACATAAAAAGAATAGAATTAGAAATACTGAGATTAGAAGGATATGCGACACGGAGGATATAGTGAGATGGAGTAGGAAGAGGAGACGATTCTGAAGAGCATGTAGACAGGATGGCTGAAAACAGGATCGCCCACATTGCTGCAAAGAAGACACCGGCTGGTTCACGTTCACGAGGAAGACCACCAAAAAGATGGAAAGATAGCTGGTCCTCAGGGTCACAAGAGGGAATCACTTCCGAAACAACAGATCGATGATCTATCACACGAGGAAGAAGAAGAATTAAAAGAATACAAAGCAGTAAGGCATCAAAAGAGAGAAAAAACAATGGAAATTGAGTCAAAAAGTTGCTAAATATATAAGTGTAAACATAAATAAAAAATTTCAATGCATTCAACATGAATTTGCATCAAGTACCGTCGGTTGAAAATATCAACTTTTTAATATATAAATAGTTTGTATACTGTGTATAAAAATGTGTTAATAGGAGTAATTGCTTATATACAATACATTATTTTTCAGGAAATCCTGGGCCATACGGAAGATGCTCTATCAGAAGTACTTACCAATTTCTACATTTTATCTGCACACATCATATCTGATAAACCTCAAGGAAAATGGAAGGTTAGTTTGTTGATTAAATGATTAAAATAATTCATTAATTTACAGCAAATATGTATGTCCTATTTGAGTATACTATATTCTACTTTTGAGTAAAATATATTTAAAGTACCTACTTCTTCTACTATATCTCGTAAAATCCCACAAGTGGGGGAGCCAGATAACTAATTGCAAGTAATAAACATGCTGAATAATAGTAATTAAAGTAAATGAATTCCGTGAAGAGTGGTTCCAACTGTAGTTATGGATGAGAACTTTATTAACTATGATCTTTGTTTTCAGGTAACTGAGGAGAAATTCACATCCCTATGCTACGCTGGACATCTACCAGGGTATACAATGGGTTTCAATAAACATGGAATTGTATACTCAATCAATACATTGAGTGCTCTAAAACTTCAGTCAGGAAAAATTCCTCGGACATTCTTGACAAGAGCTTTGCTTTCAGCTGAGAATTTCGTAAAAGCCGAAAAAATTCTAGCAGCAGATGGCGTTGGCGCTGCTGATGGATGTTCAGTGAACCTGACATTCCTAAAACAGGAGGGAAATAGGATGTTCCATAATATAGAAATAGCTCCACCTGCGAATGATCAGGAAAAAAGATCACAAATGCAAGTGTTCACCGCAAGTCCTGGAGAGTACATAATGCACTGTAATAGGTAAATATAAAATTACTTAGGTATTTTTTATTTTGCCTTACTCAGATAAGATTTCCTTTATTGTTAGAGAGAAAATTTGATTTTGAACAACTGAAGATTAATCATTCGGGTTAATTCTACTCACCAATAGTCAACCCATTTGAAAAGCTATTAACTACATAGGTAGATATATGTTGTATCCGACATCCAATTGTGGCAAAAATTCATTAAAAATAATATATAAAGTTATTGTGTAGGTTTATCGATAATTAGACACTATGAATATAGTAAATATTTTTAAGTGTATTTTTAGCAATAAGTGATATCTGTCTCTTAAAAGAGGCAGATATCATAATCTCTTTTAAGACACAAGTGTGGAATGTCGTTTTGAAAAAAATATTTTCGACAAATGTTTCATATTACATCTACTTCACAATTTGTATTGACATTTCAACAGGTATTTGAGACTGCCGGTTCCTGAAACTACCGGTCTGATAATTGACAGTAGTGAATCTAGAATGCAGACTCTGAAAAAACATAAGAAACCAACGACAAAAGAACATGTAATTGAAATGCTGTCAGATCAGAGCGGAGAGAACTTCCGAGTGTTCCAGGAATCTGGAAAACATGAATATGTAAAGACCATTGCAGTTGGTGAGTTAAATAATAATATCATAAATTACTTCATCACTTCAACAATTTAATAGGAAAATTTACAATTTACACAATAATTCACACGAGAAATTATATCGATGTTATGATTAGGAAATAGGTAGGTTTCTAAAGCTTGTTATTTAAAAAAAAATTATAAGTAGATATACAAAATCATTATTGAAGAAGAACGATTGACCACCTAGATAGCGCAGAAATCTGGGGATTTCTACTTTCACTTTCATTTTAAAATTTGCACTATAATGCCTCTATCGGGAGCACAGGACAAAATACTGTCAAATTAAGTCACTTTAGAGACTTACATAAGATACGAACACGATTAGTTTAATAAATACTAAAAATATAATTATTAAACGAAAGAATAAATTTACTAGCAGTTTTGAAGATTTTTTGAATCATTTTTTTAATTGCATATTTCTTAATTGTAATTTTTTATTTCTTTCAGGAATATTTGACTGCTGCGAACGAACATGGAGTTTATACTCCGACAAACCAAACTGCAACGAACCTCTTGTTGTAATACCTCTTAAAATTGATTAAATTATACTCATTACGTGATACATAATAATTGTGTACTTAAGTAATATTAATCTCAACATAAAACATTCCTATTAAAATATTGAGTGATTTCGACGCGTAACTATTACTATATAATGTTTGTCTTATAAAAATGACCAGGGATTTACTTATATTATGTATTAATTTTATGATCTACTACAACCTATATTAGAAACACGCTTAATGTAATATTAACTTATATTTAATTTTTTATACATAGGTAAAATATAAATGAAAATCGCAACAACATGTAGATTTTTTCATTATTTATTTTGATACTATAGCAATAATGTTTAAAATAAATCATAAATTGAAATCTTATTTCACTTATAGATATTTTTTAATTTGAAATTACTTTATACCATTAGTCTTTAAAAGTCTTATGTCTTTAGTGACTCACTGACGGGGTTCAGAAGATGTGTTGCTTCCAACTTGAGTATCTTTGGTGGTTGAGTTCAAAGGTCCAATTAATTAAAACCATATTCCATGCTTGAAAATACTTATATCTTTTTATAATTTATTGTCTAAGGTAATGTGAGCCTGGTATACAAGATTTGCATTGGACGGGCTCTACTAGTTTATTTTTTACCCTTATATTTACTTTTTTTATAATTTTGTTTCAACGTGAGTGCTGCTGTAGAGACGCTTAATTGGGGGGTTGACCTGACCGGATCAATATGTTTTTTCTTTTTTGAATATTTTGTCAACTCTGTGTCTGTGAAATAAATAAATACCTGTTAAAAAATGGATTAGTCGAAAGAAACCGTAACTTTGCTATAAACCCGCCTTCTGTATATTGATTGCATTTAAAATACGTTGGTAACACTTCATAAAATGGTTTGTAATCAATATACCTACCTACATTACCTACATAATGCAATTTGAAACAAGTGTTCCTTTCTACTATTGTTTGTTAATTCGCAGAGAGACGTCTTTCGACTTATAAGGTCATTATCAACAACAACAAGTGTGCACCGACACAATTAATACATTACCTACATTAAAAAAATGAATAATTTTTTAAAATCCACAATTAATATTACCTAAATATCTATTTTATAAATTTGCAAGCATTGTTTTGAATGTTCTTTTTTATTGTGTCTTTAGTATTTTTTCTATTCATATGAGCTTCTCTTGAGTAACATTATTTTAATTTAAAACGTTTTTTGCAATACCAATGTTAAGTAAGAAAGAAGTTGTTTATCGTTCTGATCAGCAACATTGCCATAAAATATTATTTAGGCACTCAAAACATATTATTAGTTACTATTTTTTTAGACAGTAATATAATCACCTGTATGTAGGAATTATTAAGTCTGTAACTTTGCCTATAGATGCATATTTTTAATTTTATTCATATGTAGGCACAAGTCTGCTGTCTGACTTTGTGCGTGAGGAAACATAATATGTTCATCGAGAAAATACTTCGGTACCATATTATGGTACCGAAGTATTTTCTCGATGAACAAATTGTTTAAAAAATAAATTTAAAAACGGGTTAACATAAATGTATAAGATTTTAACCATTAGACAATAAAATTTTGAAACATAGTGCCTAACGTTTTATATTATATAAGGTATCTAACTTTATATTTTACAGAAAATCTATTTATAATATCCTTCTTATATTTATTTTATGATTATATTTTTTTTTTTAATATATATTTACTATAGTCGATTTTATTTTATTTTTGTGTACTTAATAATTTATTGGAAACTAAATTAGTTATTAAAAAATGACTAAACATTTTAATGTGCCTAATTCTATGAAATGTAATTTTTATAGATATTAGTAGTAAATAATTTTTGCAAAAACTGGAAAATTGTACTTTTTCTATTTACATTGTCTATATAAAAAATATGACGTAGAAAACAGCTTTTAATAATTTAATACGATATGTCTTACTTTTATGTAGGTATTTTCTGAATTTATTCTATAATATGTTCCTAGGACCATAATATAAAAATAACAGACTTACCTATACGCCTTCAATTTGTTTTGTACTTGTGCATTCTATGTAATTATCACGATTTTATGTAGTTCAAAATATGTGTGAGTTAAATAAAATGCAATAATGAATTTTATTGTTTTAATTGTATCCTCTGTCGTATTTCTCTTGAAAATGTTCATGTGGAAATTTTCTCCAAACTGTAAATATCTGTATAGGTTTTCCTTTATGACACGAGTTATTCAGTGTGGAAAATTCCTTGTGTCTAACAGACGACGCCAAACATAATATGAGATGTTATGCTTCTAAAATTTTCCTACAGATGTCGATGTAATACAGAATATTTTTTCACTTTCTTTACATATTAAGTATTGATTAAAGGTTTTTAAAAGTTTTCTCTGTTCTTTTAAACACATTTTATGTTTTTTTTTGAGAAGATATAATGTTAATTTATTTATTTAATAAAAAAAAATACATAATAGTGTAAATAATCTTAATTCTAATGTGTGTGAAATGGCACACAATTCTGTTTCATTTTAATGAATATTTTTTACATATGGACCAAATTGCAGATATCCGTAGTTAATTTTGACAAATATTACTTTTAAATAAGATATCCAAATGGTATTTCAAATACCTATATTCTTGTTTCAACAATATCTTGGTAATGTGAAACAGTTGATATTTTATGTTTTTAAAAAACTTATATTTTTTATGTATTTTCACGAAGTACATGAACAAAACCTCGAACAGAAAAATTTGTAAAATAAATGATTTTATACTGATTAAAAAGTTATCAATAATATATCTGAATCTATAGACTAATAATTTTCGTACAAAATATATAATTTTCTGCCTGAAACGTTTTTCTGCCTGAAATCTTGGAATGATTGTCAATTTACTTGAGAAGTTAAAGATGTTTTTCTCATGTATAAAAAAAATCATATACCTAGTAAATTTTACTAAACATTTTTGAAGAGTCAAAGAAGATAAATTTGTCATTTTATATTCTACCCAATACCATCACGAGATTCAAACTACAAGTGGGGTAACCATCAGTGGACTAAACGCATGAAAAAAATACGCCTAAATTGAAGGTGTGAAATATTTTAAGGTAATGTTTTAAGAATACCCACATTTTGCAGGCAACTGGACTCTTAGAGGGAGAGTGGAATCATAATCCAAAAACTCCACAATTATTTTTACTATAAGTATTAAAAGTCAGAGTGTCTAAATAATTTAACAATAAAAAATATTTTAACTTCAAAAATAATGAGGGCATTTAGATATTTGTATTACAAAATTAACAATTTTACATAGTTAATACCTATTCAATGTCCCTACCATCCTATCAAAAATGTTCTAGTGTAAAGAAATAACATAGTGTAAAAATTTCTTAAATAATTATTATCTAATCTTTTCTTTACAACGTGTAACAAATATATTTTTTTGGCAAGAATTTATATCGAGAAAATTAACTGAAAAATATCTGAAGATACCTACATATGTTTCATTAGGTATTATTAATAGCAGGTGCAATTATAAGTCCTTCGAATTGTAATAAAAGTATATTGTTTTGTGCCAAAAATTTGTGGGCACGGGGAAAATAACAAATGTGGCGATTTTCAGTATAAATATAATGAAAGTATTGGTACACACACATATAGTGGAAGAAGAATTGCTGAAAAGAGGTGGGGCATGCATGACCTAGATTAGAAAGACTATCTAACAATCAATACTATGAGACTGATATCAAAATGGTTGAGGAAATTTTGTTCCCCGCACAAAAACATCCCTCCGAAAACATGAATTATATTTACAGTTAGCATGATTATCTCTACACTTTTTTGCGAAGGGTTTCATTTATTTTATGACAACTTGATGAGATTTTCATGGTGATAACATAAATGAGACGCGTAAATCAGTTGGAGAGTTCGCACATTTTAAGTCCTCAGCCACGACATAGGTATATATTCTGATAATATAAATAATGTATACCTAATACAACACTGTATCGCACCCATTTTTATCATTTTCCCAAAAGAAAAAACCTTTATTTGTTTTTATATTTTATTCTTAACTGTGTATTGGTTATAACATCAATCATTACACAGTACCAAAAATCTGCAATATTATTATTAAAGAATACAATGTATAAAAGGCGAGTTTATCGCTACGATATGATGATATCGTCTAAACATGCTTTTGTTTATTTATCTTTTAGCAATTATTTATTTATCTTCGCGGCAAAGCACCGTGAATAAACTTATTAAAATTTTGATAAACATATATATTACTTCACTGAAAGAAATGAAAGATTTTGCCTTAATATTTTGAATCAAATTACTCAGAGAAAATGCAGATTTTTAATTAAAGAATTAGTTAATTATGTACTACAACCACTTTAAAATTAAAGTGGTTGTAGTACATAATTAACTAATTCTTTAATTAAAAATATTTCGTGATTACCACATAGTTAGTGCCAACAAAATCAAACAAAATGCATATTGTAGATGGATCAATAAAATCTTCAATATGTAATAAATTAAAAATAAAATGAGATACTGAAACCACATTTCTCGTTTCGTCGAGCCGCATATACTAATTAAATAAGCTATACCTACGCTTAGTAATGTGAGAAAAGAAAATTCTCCAAAGAAATTTCTCGAGAACGACAAATTTCTCCGAGAATTTATCCTCTGATTGAAGAGAAATTTCTCTCCATAACTTTTCTTAGTGGTATTTTGACCTTTCGCCCAGTACACTTCGCAGCCAATCTGATTGATCCAAAAATTTGTGGGGCTGATTAAGGCCCAAATCAGAGGTTATTAACGCTTTTTTCCATGTAACTACCTGCAATTTTTTTTTAACTTAAATATGGGCATGTGGGGTGTCAAAGATCAAGATTTTTCTCAGTTATTAGCACTTTTTTCTATGTAGGTACCTAACATTTTTTTGTTTCCATAATTAATTGAAGCCATAATGGTGATAAAGTGTCTCAAAATTTGTACATTGTTATTGATTGATTGAACAAAGTATTTATTATTATTATACTGTTAAATAAAAAAAAAAATCTCCGAAAATTCTCTACTTCCAGAAATTTACCGAGAAATTTCTCGGTAAATTTCTCCAAAAATTATTTCTTGAGAATTCCACAACACTACCTACGCTAAGATATCCACGGAAAAAGTTATTGCAAAAAATTAAATCACTAAATTGCTGCTTTTTCTTGGATTATACGTGAAAAACAACATGTATTTTTTTTTAATCATGCCTGTAAATTTAATATATTATAGAATTTTTAAGACATTTTCCACGTAATGAATCAGATATATAGAAAATGTCATCTGGCAAAACAGTTTTTTTGTTCTTCTCTAAAATCTTGATAAATGCTCATCAGAGTTTCATTAATTCACTAATAATAAACAAAATGAAGGACAATGTGTAATATTGTTATTGATTTTATCAATACAAAGTTAATTTCTCCCAATTAACTAGTAGTTACTACTACACTGAGAAAAATACTAACGAAATTTCACAACGAATCATCAGATTAGGACCAGAGAACAAACGTATCATTAGTATATATAATGAGTTACAATCCATTGGATTGCTCTGCAACGAGTTTGGTTTTTCTTCTCCATTCCTCCCTATTTTCAGCCAGTCTTTTCACAGCTGGTCCATATACGCATCTCTTGGTCGGCCTCTGCCATTTGTCCCCTCGGTCTTACCCTCCGTGTTGGCGATGAGTAGTCCTGGGTGCCTGATGTTGTGGCCAATCCAGTTAGCTCGTTGTTGGCTGATTCTCTTGTCAGCCAACAACGGGATTGGTCTGCAAGAAGTTGCCTTTTTTCGCCTACCCTGGTTAATACTTCTTCGTTTTCGACGTGTTCCGACCAATGGATCTTCAGCATGCGTCTGTAGCACCACATCTCAAAGGCCGCCAACCGTCCGCTTTCACTCTTGCTGATGGTCCACGTCTCACAACCATAAAGCAGAATGCTCCATACAAAGGCTTTAGTAAGGTTCTTCCTTACGCTTAAATCGCTGATTGTGACAAGTTGCAGGAGGATTTAGTTGCTCTCGAACAGTATTGTGATAGGAACCAGTTGTATCTCAATACTGATAAGTGTAGTGCGATAACATACACAAGAAATCGCAATAAGATTGTCTACGATTATACGCTATACGATGCGGTTTTAGAGCGTACAAATGAGATAAGGGACCTCGGAATAATACTCGATGACAAACTAAGCTATACAAAACACTATGAGCATATAAGTTCTCGGGCTTTCAAAACTCTGGGTTTTATTATGCGTAATACCAAATGTTTTAAAGATCCCAGCTCACTCACGATTCTGTTCCATTCACTTATTAGAAGTCTCCTCGAATTCGGATCTACCATATGGAATCCTAGCTATGTCACTCACATAAACGCAATCGAGCGTGTACAAGAGAAATATGTTAAACAGTTGAACTTCCGAAAAAGGCTCCATTTTGATAATTACACGCAGGCTCTAAATTACCATAAAACAGACTCACTGGAAAATCGTAGAATAATATTAGACCTCTGCTACCTGCATAAAATATTGAATAATAATATCGACAGTTCATACTTACTAGGCGCATTACGATTCTCTTGTCCTTCGAGAAATAATCGTAGTCAGAATCTTTTTTACGCAGAACAATCTAGGACAAATTATCACCTTAACTCATATATAAATAGGGCCTGCACAAGCTTCAACAGAAGTTGCGGAAGTAACCCTGATCTGGATCCATTCATTACTACTTTAAATAAATTTAAAAATAACCTGAAGCAGATATCGGCTCTTGGATCTAGACGGTCGTAGCAATGTATAGTGTTGTATTTTTATAGGTACTGTGTATTGTATGTATATTGTTGTTCTTTTTTTCTTTTTTTTTAAAAAAAAGGCAGATTTTATTTAATAAAATAAATTATTGTCACCTGATGGTGGATGAGTAGGTACATTGCGCTGAGGTATTTAATTGTTTAATTGTTTGATTATTTATACTGTGGAACTGTGTATACTTAGTATGGCTGAGTGCTGTCGTATAGTGTAGATATTATAGTGTAGATATAGCTATAGGTATGCGATGATATAGTACAGTGTAGGTACATATAAATAGTATTGTGGTGTTGTTATTGTACTGAATATGCCTTATAATTATTCTTTATTCTTTCTTTCTTCTCCCTCTCTCACCTCCTATTAACTTATTTGTTATTTTTCTTTTCTTTCTTTCTTCCTTCTCTTCCCCACCTATTGTGTACTTACTTATATTGTTTTTTTTTTTGTACTACATAATAATGAATATATTTAAGATACTACAATTGGCGATGTAAATCAAATATTGAACTTGTAAATTACTTATTCCTATTGTAAATGGTGTTGTATCTAAAAGAAAAATAAAATAAAAAAAAAAATAAAAAAAAAAAAAAAATATTTGGGGATTCCAATATCTTCGATTTTTTGTTAAAGGCAATCCTTGCCTGGTTTATTCTGCTCACAATTTCCGATTTGGAGCGTCCATCCTGGTTTATTCTGCTGCCCAAGTACACGAATTCTCTTACTTGTTTACGAATCTATAATATTAACTTTCCGAAACAAATTGTTGGTAAATTTACCAACGATATATTCCACAAGTGGAGTTGCTAGCAGACCAAATGCATGTAATAAACTTGCAAGCTGTTATGGGTAGCAAACCTCATCGCTGAATTCAAAATTAAAAATGTCTTTATTTTCTCAAAACTTGTTTTTTACAGGACAATAAACATATTTATAATGTGTTCATGGCAAATCTTTCTTTAAAAGAAAACAAAAATCTTTTTTGAAGTAAAGAAAGCAGGTAACGTTAAAAAAATAAACAATTAAAGAAACTTCAATAAAAGGAACCCCTTGAAGTTGGATTATAAATTAAGCAGATTAATTTAACAAAAACATTATACAATAACCAAGCAAAAAAGTATTAAAAGTAATGAAAACATAATTTAAGTAAAAAAACCCTACTTCAGTAATCATTCTTCTATTGAATGTAAAGAGAGAAAAGAGCTGATTTTTTCCAGAAGTTTTTTATACCAATGAATATAATATTTTTTTTAAAACGAAACAAATTATTATTGTATTTTGTTTTTTACATTGTGAGTAATGTATTGATTTTATGAATTCTTCCCAGAACTATACGAGCATTATATAGAGCCAAAACAAACCATCTCATTATCTGTTCTCATCGTATGATCTTTTTCTAAGCAAAATATATCTATTGTATTATATAGAATTAAAATAATCTGACATATTTGTAACATAGTATATAAGTAACAACAGACATAATATAATGAAATTAGTTAGACAATGACTTCAGAGATCGAAACCTGGTCGCTATAATATATTGGATTGAGGCACAACGCGGAGATGACAAAACCAATCAGACATCTCCATTGGAGAACCATGTTCTCTCTTCATCTTTAATTTTATCTTTCTGACATTTTTTTTACAATTTTATCTTTTTGACATTTTTTTTTTCAATTTTATCTCTTTGACATTTTTTTTATGATTTTTGTTTTTAGTGATTTTTATGATTTATAGCGCCTGACATGCCATACGATTATATATATATATATCCTTAATTTGGTGACGTAAATTTATTATTATTACTATAAGCTATCAAGCAGCAGGCAGCTAGAGCTGATTTGGTTAATATCGACTTTATTTCGGTAAAGGTACCGGATACTTACCCGGTACATTGCAGAAAAAGGTACTGCAAGAAAATATTCTTTAAGAAAACCGAGGAGTTTTGAAATATTTTAAATTGCTATACCATTTAGAAAATTCGGCGACGGGGGGGGTAGAAATTTTAATGATTGAGCAATATTATTGTAGCTATCTAAGCAAGTCAATATTCGCTATTCGCATTCGCGAATGTCGGCAACAAATATTCGCATTCGCGAATATCCAAAATCACACATTCGTTACATCACTAATCTATATTATTATAGAAATTGAGTTTAGATTTAGATATATCTATTTAAATATTTATACTGTACAATTCACTTTCAAAAACAATACTGTAATCATGTTTGATGTATACTTAAAATGAGTTACAATTCATTGGATTGGTCTGCAACGAGTTTGGATTTTCTTCTCCATTCCTTCCAATGTTTGATGTGTGGGTGTAGGTAAATACTTAAATAATAATAATACAAGTAGGCAAATAATAATAATACAAGTAGGCAACATAATGGTGTGTTATAGGTGGAAGGTAACAATGAGTTAAGATCGTTATTATTCAGTTCGTATAGGTAACCAACTAATAGGTAACGCAACTATATTACATAAATTATAAGTGGGCATAGAACTATGTATTCAGTGAAAGTGTTACTTACTACCTACATAACAACATACATACAATAAATTGTAATATATTGTAAAAGTATGGTAAACTGTTAAGTTATTGGTAATATTTGTAACAATGCCTTTCCATATAACATTATATCAGTACAATCGAGGCTTCATTCTATTAGGTCCTTACATATGAAATTGGCGTTTCATATGGCAGAAATGAAAACGATTTTTTTTTATGAAACTATTTTTTTATTTAGTCAAAGTATGTACCATGGCTATCTATGCACTTTTGCCATCTCGAAGGTAGTTCATTGATTCCTTTACTAAAAAAAGTGTGTAAGCGAGAATCAATAAAATCTTTGAAGGCCGTTTGGACAGCCTCGTGAGAATTGAATTTTTTTCCTTGCATGAAGTTGTCCAAATTCCGAAAAAAATGGTAATCAGTTGGAGCAAGGTCCGGGGAGTATGGTGGGTGTCGAAGACATTCCAGTCGCAGCTCCCGTAGTTTTGCGGTCGTCAAACGTGCCGTATGTGGTCGAGCGTTGTCCTGAAGCAGCAGTGGGCTAGATCGATTGACCAGTCTGGGTTGTTTAATGGCTAGCTTTTCCATCATCGTTTGCAATTGTTGACAATACACATCAGCCGTGATTGTTTGCCCAGATCTTAAGAAACTGTAATGGATGACACCGGCACTAGTCCACCAGACACTTACCAGTACCTTTTTCTGAGTCAACTTTCGTTTCGGGCAGAATTTGGCTGGTTCACCTGGGTTCAACCATTGTGAAGAACGTTTCCGGTTGTCGTACAAGATCCATTTTTCATCACAAGTAACTATACGATTCAAAATGCCTTCATTATTGTGCCGGTTGAGAAGTGAAACGCAACACTCGACGCGTGTTTCTTTGTTTGCGTCGCTCAATTCATGCGGTACCCATTTTTCAAGTTTTTTCACTTTTCCAATTTGTTTCAAGTGAATCAAAATGGTTTTATCACTCACACCGAAGCCTGCCGCTAACTCTGACGTGGTTTGCGATGGATCTGCTTCCACAATTGCTTTTAATTCTTCGTTATCAACTTGTGTCTCCGGCCGTCCACGAGGCTTGTTCTGTAGGTCAAAATTTCCAGAACGGAAACGTTGGAACCAATAACGTACCGTATTTTCTTTTGCAGTAGCTTCCCCATACGCATTGTTAATCCTACGAGCCGTTTCTGCAGCACTAGTGCCGAGGTGAAACTCATATTCGTAAATATAGCGATATTTTAAGTTCTCCATATTGTGAACAGAACGATGTGAAAGAAAAACAAATGACGCGATAACAAATAAATTTCGTAATTCGAACACAGAAATACATGGTCTTGAATTTGAAATAAATTTGAATTTGGAATTCCTAGCCGAACGCCACATATTTTGAATCAAAGTTGCCAGTTCGCCAAACGCCAATTTGATATGTAAGGACCTAATACAAAGTTTTTTTTTATTATTGTATAGGAACCATGGACGATGATTGGGAAAAAGTGACTACTACAACAGAGAACTAACATACAAGACATTATATTATTTGGGTCAAAAATGTATTAAACTTCCAAGCAGATGTTCCTTGCCTCGAATCCGCTTCCGAGCTTTTTCATCTTCAAGAGATTATTACATAATGTGGGGATGAATGAGGGTTTATCAAAACCCAGATTCATTTTAAAAGTTAAATTTAGCTTTCGCATTTTACCATATTTTTCATATTGCCTGCGTGAATGTTATTTTTAAGAATATTCCTCAACAGACATTTCATCTGCACAACCAACATATTGCGCTAACTCCCTTAAATATGGCTGAGTGCTGTCGTATAGTGTAGATATAGCTATAGGTATGCGATGATATAGTACAGTGTAGGTACATATAAATAGTATTGTGGTGTTGTTATTGTACTGAATATGCCTTATAATATTATTCTTTATTATTTCTTCCTTCTCTCTCTCTCTCTCGCCTCCTATTAACTTATTTGTTATTTTTCTTTTCTTTCTTTCTTCCTTCTCTTCCCCACCTATTGTGTACTTACTTATATTGTTATTTTTTTTTGTACTACATAATAATGAATATAATATTTAAGATACTATAATTGGCGATGTAAATCAAATATTGAACTTGTAAATTACTTATTCATATTGTAAATGCTCTTGTATCTAAAAGAAAAATAAAATAAAATAAATAAATAAATAAAAATAAAATAGGAAACAGGAATCGGCTTAAGCTGGTTTAAGAGCACATTACCCATTATACGTCCACCAATCTCATCAATTGCTTTTTCACTTTCAGTCATAAAGATGGTTACTGTTAGTTGACGCATGTTCAACAGATGTCGAACACATTGGTTTAAATAATCTCATGAGAATCCTATAGTTACTATGTACTTGTATTGTACATTACATTTTTAATTACTTATTTTGTAAACTTTTGACACAATTGGATGTCACGACCTATATTACAAGTTCACATACGTGTGTGTATCATTTACAACATACCTACCTAGTTAATACCTATTCAGATAGGTTGACTATCGATAAGTAGAATTAACTGGAATGATTAATCAAGAGTAGTTTAAAATCAAAAATATTTAATTTCGTTATTAAACACTCCGAGAATAAATATATGTTGTATTTCTTGTTGTAGGTGTTCAAATAATGTTCCCTTGTGTGACCAGTTGTCATATAGTTTTCCCAAACTAACTGTACGCATTCATACTACATTGTGTTATAAACTATAATCTGTTGATAACAACAATATAATGTTCAGCCAACCAGCCTACCTCAGACTACAAACAAATTGTAACTAGGTACTTAGTAAATACCTCTATTACCTACAAAGATAATGAAAGTGTTCACCTATACATGGTATCTAGGTACCTACCTAATTTCCAGTAGTTTGTGACAATACCTTCGTACACAATAATGTATCTACCCATATTATTATTTCTTCTACTACAGGTGTGGACAAACTTGCACCATCGGCGATCTACAACGATAAAAATGGACGACAAACGAACAGTTTTTTTTTATGTAAAGTTTGTTTATTGAAGATACTTAGCTACATACACATTTTATTAATTTATTTATTTACATATGCACGGCGTGAGCTTTTTACATGTTTAAAAAAATACACAAATCAAATTTCTCATTCTTAACACAGTTGGAGCAAGACAAGAACAAAAATATGCGAAGAACAAAACACAAATGGGAATCAATTCATATAAACAATAGTTTTAGTTGAATCACAAAATATTGGAGTGTCAGTATAGAATGTCAATGAAATGTTTATGAATACACATAGAATTAAAATTGTAATAATGTTAGGAGATGTCAAGTAGATAGAAAAAGAAAATCTTTAAGAAATGGTACAAATAATTAAAATGTCATATGAAATTATTGTAGTTATTAATGAAAATAATAACTACAAAAAATCGAAATCTTTAATAAATAATTTACAAAAATTAGATTTACCGGTTAATTTGTACATTAAAATTCAAAAATCTATTATAATAAACACTTGTAATATTGTAAAAAGGTTTCTGAACACAGATATTTCAGGCACAATGCTGGTATTTTGATCCCGCGTTTTGAGCCTAATCCTTTGATATCCTGTATATCTGGATAGGTGATTTTTTCCCGGCATTAGACTAAGTTTTTGTGTGATCATGACTGATCATATGGAGACTTATCTGGTTGTATAATGCTGAGAAGTGTGGATGGCAATTCTGCCGCCGCGTAAAATAAAATTATGCAGCTGGTCTGCTGGCTAACCCACTTGTGGGATATGCCGTGATGGTATAGTAGTAGTAGTTATTATAAAATTATTTAGAAATCGATGAATGATGAATGGACACGGTGAAAATTTTATTTCGATGAAAGTGCCGGAAGACATAATTATTATGTTCATTTGTAATCCGGTTGCTGTATTTTAACTAAATTATTTTCTTTTCAAAAAAGTAAATTTTCCCTAATACGTTGACCTACGCGAAGCAGTAAATTGCTGGGCGATTTGTTTTATAGATTTGGGTATTTTTTTCGGTTCAAAAGGACCAAGATTTGGTATCTGTTGCTCTAGCTGGTGTATGTCTGAAATGATCTGCACCATCTCGTTTTCTGAATAAGGCAATTAAGCCCATATCAAAAGTATTCGATATTTCATTTGATGGATATGCCATGATGGTATAGAAGTTGGTAGTAGTCACGTCAACACCCTAATAAGATTTTTTTTGTAAGTCAGAAAAATGTCTTTCATAGTCACTGAGAATGTTTACAATTTTCGTTTCCTATTTTATTTTTTTCGCGATCGACCCTAAAACCGTTTGCGGTCGACCGGTCAATCGCTATTGACTGTTTTGCTCACTCCTGTATACCCTGGTATACCTACTATTTGGTACCCGATACTAACAATATGATCCAGGTGTGAAGAGGGCATTAAAATTATATGAACATTACCTAGTTTCTCAATCATTAATGTATCGTATAAGTATCGTATTTATTTTACTTTCCCGGTTCGGGTTAAATCTTTCCGTTCCAATAGATGGCTAAAATATTGTCCTGTAGTTTGACGTTATCAAGTCTACAGCCGTTTCGTATACATATATGTAATGAGTTACAATCCATTAGATTTGTCTGTAACGAGTTTGGACATTCTTCTCCATTCATCCCTATTCTCAGCCAGTCTCTTCGCACGTATGAGCCACAGCTCCCTCTTCAGTTGGTCCATATAAGCGTCTCTCGGTCGGCCTCTGCCTTTTGTGCCTTCGGTCCTACTCTCTGCGATTGCGATGAGCAGTCCTGGGTGCCTGATGTTGTGGCCAATCCAGTTAGCTCGTGGTTGGCTGATTCTTTCGAGGAGTTGCCTTTTTTCGCCAACCCTGGTTAACACTTCTTCGTTTTCGACGTGTTCCGACCAACGAATCTTCAGCATGCGTCTGTAGCACCACATTTCAAAGGCCGCCAACCGTCCACTCTTGCTGATTGTCCACGTCTCGCAACCATATAGCAAAATGCTCCATACAAAGGCTTTAATGAGATTCTTACTCACGCTTAAATTAATCAGTTTCGTATAAGCGGACATTATTAGTATGTGGTTATCGTCTTGCATTCGTATAATACAGGTTCATTTAGTGATGGAAGGATTTTCAAAAAATGGGCTAATAACATACAAGATTTCATCAAAACGGCCCTAAAGATCTATGAAATATAGATGTACACAGACTTTTGATTGTTTTCTATAGATTTTTAAAATGGTAGAGCACAAAATTAAGTTTTTCTTTTCTTAGTAATTTGTTTATTTTCTCTGTTTATTTAAGGATTTCGAAAGTCGATACCAAAGTTGTGTATAATTCAGGGATAAAAAAAACTTTCAACAATCACGTGCCATGCTTTAAATAAAGTTAACTTGAAAATAATCCAAAGTTCTAGAAGTGTGGAATACATAGAACTGAAAGAAAGTTGAAAATACTTTATTATAATTAATTATAAGACTTGTGTAATAATATTATGCGTGTTAAACACCAATATTCTCTCCATTCTTTTTTAATGAAGACGATGATTTCTATTTTCTGAAGAGATATTGTAAAACTGATGCAAAATATTTGATCCCAAATCAGTTATTGCAGCATCAGAAACCCGGGAACCTCTCCAGAAACTTGGGGAACTCCTGGAAACAGAAACCTGGAAAACTTTTAGAAATAACTAAGAAATGAGCTCCATGATGCCAACCATTGATCACATGTGAAACTAAATACTAAATTTTAAGGATAAAAGATCGGCTATAATTGAATTTTGCATATTTGAAGATCGTCAAAGAGGCCACGAAATATATAAACATTTGCTAAAATCAACCAGTTTCTGTAAAACTACACATGTAAGTACGTACAGGAGATGATTGAGAATCTTTTGCTCAAGATCGGAGACTTGAAGATCTATGGTATGGGAAGCTTAAACTCAATAAAAGCTGTTAGCAAATCGGATGTATAAGAGAAAGTATGTGTGTTCATTTCATAGTGAATTATTTCAAAAAAAGTGTTACGCCAAGTACCTAATTCACTAACTCATTATTTTTACATTTAAAACATTATATTTGTTTGAAAGCGAGCATTTTGTAGTGGAAAGATAAAATGTTAAACAACATGTTTGTACTTTTATCAAATATTGTTTGTAGGTATACTTATACATTAATTACTTTAATATGTACATACAAAACATGATTAAATAATTATTTCCTTTACTAAAATGGTCATAACCCGGTCACCTAATCAAAGTTTTTATATATTAGTTGCAGTAATACACGCTCGACAGAAAATAAAGTGGGGAAATATTATAAATAATAAGTAGGTACCTACCTTCAAAAGATCCCACGACTATATTCATAATGATTGTAATAGTATCATATTTGAAAGGCACCCAAGTATGATAATCCAAAGATTGCGATGTATGTAAAAAAATACTATATAATTGTATGTATGTACATAGAATAGGGTATCCAAACGTAAAAATATTGTCTGTACAATCTAAGAAATTTGTTTGTTAGTACCGTTTCTGTTTGACATAGCCGTCACCCCTTTCTCCACGTGGAGTTCTTGTAGTGGGATGAGTGAAGGGAGACGGGAGGGGGGTTCAGCGACCGATGCACGTGCCGTTACTACCCGCCGCTTCCATACTTCCTCCATTCCTCTGTGGCATAGTTTTTTCCCTCCTCTCGCTCGCTGTTCGTTCTATTGTCTACGGTTACGCTGCACGATCACAAACGAATCACATATGTATATTTGAAACACTTGCCGCTAACTTCGCGTAAATCTAAAGTTGATATTTTTCAACCGACGCGACGGTTCTTCGTGGAAATTCATCTTGAATTAATCATAAATAAAACACTTATTTATAGTATATCCACAGTGACTTCTTATTGGACACGAGCCTGCTTTCAAGAGCTTCCGCTCTCATCATCAGGCACAGTGGATATACATACTATAAATAAGTGTTTTATATATAATTAATTCGTATAAATCTGCTTTTCTTCTTAGTGTGTTTAATTTTTTTTTCATGGCATATAGTTATACCTACAGTTTTTATACAAATATAAAACACGGACAATATTCAAGTTCTAATATTTTTATTGATATAATATTTTCATTTAAGAAACATTCTACAAACATTATAATAATAAACACAATTAAGAATAGAGCAACATTACATGATTAACCTAATTAAAAATAATTTTAATACAATAGTAATAAAACAAAAGTTTTCATTTCGGTTCGTTCGCATATATGTAGATACTTATATTGAATACAATCTGTATTAATATTTATGTAAGAGAATAAGAAAATTTATAGTAGGTATAATATCTATATTCTATATTGCATGTCTTTCAAGTTTATTTTAATCGTTGCCATTTTAAAAATACATACAATGCGTGTAAAAAAGTTAAAAAAAAAAACTGTTATAAAAATTATGGTTGATTAACAATATTAACTAATCACTTTCTCGTACAGGATTAATAGCTATAATATATTTACCTATTGTTATTGTGCTATCAAATTGTTCAAAATGCGTAAAATACGGCCATAGTTAACATGTTTTCTAATTCGTGTTCTAATTCAGTAAGTTGGGTAAAAAATTTGAAATAAATTATGAATTACTACTGACGATTCAGAATTTAACTGAAAAATTCAGAATTAAAAAGATTATGATTAAAATGGTAAAAATAATAAAGGTTAGAGGAAAATATACAGAAGTGAATATTAATGTATCAAAATGATCTTTTCAGTATAAATGTATTGAATGGATTACAAATGGTACACCTATGCGTTTGGATAATTTTACATCTAAATATGTAAATATAAGGAATGTTAAGGTAAAAAAACCTTACTAAGTTATAGAATAATGAATGCCTGGCTTATTTTTTGACTGAGTTTGATTATAATCTGTAATTTTTGAATTGTCTGTTGATCTACATTGTTAAAGGCTTTGCCGTTTATGAGATGAAATAAATTAATAAATAAATATAATGTTTATTTATTAATTTATTTCGAGTCTTGAAAAGCTCGTCAATGGTGCAAGTGCACTGAAATCGCGATAGCGTAATTTAAATTAATGTAACAAATAAACACAATGATTCAAGTTTAAATATTTTATTTAAAAATGTCTAGAAATTGTTACATAGTTAATGCCTCTAAAATAAGTGAAATATAATGTTGCCTAAAATGCTAAGAAGTTTTCTTTAATATTTGAAAATAATAATAATAGTCTTCCTATATATTACGAAGAATAATTCTAGGTGCTAGTATTTGCGAGAAACATTTCATCCCACAACGCATTTCCCACTAATTCGTCGTAAAGAGCAACTCAGAACAACCGTAAAAACTTGACACTATCACAGGTACATATTTTTTTATTATTTTTTTCTTTACTGTACATTGATTACAAGCAAATTCACACAAAAATACATTTATAACAAATACGATCAATTTACAGAGTAGGGCGAGTTTATCGCAGAGGCGCGATTTCTTCCAACTAACCCAACATAAATGACAAACCAATTTCACAAAAACCTGAATAATTCTACAGCACCTTCAAGTTATTGATACGTCTCGTGGAATAAATAATAAACCACAACAATTAAGTGGGTAATTTCCTATTTTGGCATACAAATTGTGGAAATAAATATGATTCCAAATGCTTCCTCAAAATTTCTGTCGGAATAATTTCTACAAGTCTACTGAAGAGAGAAATGCAATATGATAATCCATTCTATCTGTCTCAAGTTGAATCAATAAAAACAAGAACTTAATTGTGTTTGTAAAAATACAAAAATTCATTCATTCAAAATCATTTTTCAGATTACGAATTTCAATTAATTGTACCATATATTATGTTGGTATGAAGATATCTTTGTTTATTGATTTGGCGGTAAAATTGTGGTCATTTCGTACATTGTTACTAACTTTTGGAGTAAATAAAATCATTAATATAAAGTCAAATATTACGATTCAGAATGACAGGATTACTGTCGAAACCCAGGCCACGCGTAGAATAAAAGAATAAAATATTATTAGTAGTTTATTAGTTGTATTAGTAAAGTTTTTGATTCCAACATTTTTGATAATGAAGAAATCTGTCCATTTTCCATTGCGTTTTCGTGTAGCATAACCGTATCAAAAACAAGGGCGTAGATGCAAAGTATCGTAGTAACATGTACATATTATTATATACTCAGTTCAGAGTTGATTGTAGGTACATTATACGTAGTAGGTACATACTATGACAGTAGAGAATTCAGAGGCGGTTAGTACTCACTCTTCAGAAATCAGTAATCAGTATATAGACGGGTATTCATATGGCGCGGTACTGCGTTCGGGTACGCATTGGGCGTTAGTGATTTTTTAGTGTTTTTATTTTTGATTTCATCATGATAGAATATTATTGATTTTGTGACACAATATATTACGGATTATCTCATGGATTAATTCTAATTGAGACGGGAAAATAGTAAAAGTATTTTTTTTATTTTTATATCAAGCTGCGTCGCAATAATATTCTATGTCTCTTTGTTTTGTCATTTTTTTTATGTTTCATGCAAGCGTTTGTAATTTATAAAATTGTCACGACTTCTCATAGATAGTATAGGAAAATACTTTTCAGTCTTTTGCCAACATTAATTTTTTTTTCTTTGTTCATTGCGCATTGACGTCGGTTATAAAATTTTCAGCGAACTCAGTAGTTTGTTTTTACGCAATATCTTATTCGTTACATGAATATTTAAATGAGTAGAATAATAAATTAAACAAATTCTCCATAACTGTGTCAATCGCTTCATTTCGGTAAAGTTGTATATTCGGTCTTCGTGTTGTACATACTTGTTCGGGTGCTTCGCTCGGTTGCGCTATATTCCGCATTACGAAATTCAAATTTCAAACGTTTGTGGCGCCAAACGAAGCACTGCGGTGTTGCATCGATCCGCGCCGCGCGCCTCTGCGGCGTACCTCCTTCTCTTTCCCTCCTTACTCCTCCCCTTCCCTCTCAACCTACTTCCCGCTTGACTCAGTTACTGGTCTTTCATTTTCGACATTCGTTTCCCGCGTTCGGAGCTGAGCGGTTCTGTTCATTTTCAATCGCGATTTTCTTTTGTACCTAATTTGTACATCTGTTAGAAAATTTTCCATTTATATTTGGAATATAAAATGTTCTAAATATATCGTTCCTTTGTCTGGACATTAATTCTATTGTCGCGTTTTGTACTTGCTTTGTAAATATTTTTCACAATAAAATAACTTAAATTTTCGCGCGACCTAATTTCCGAACTTCCGCATTGTTTCACAGAGACGCCATTTTGTTGAAAAACTTTTATTCTTTTGTCCACAAAAGTTTTTGTTTTTAATTTTTCACAACTGTAAATATAAAGTCAATATGATTTTGTGTTCTTTTGTTATCGTAATCTTTCCTATTGTTTTCCACGCATTTTCCGTAGCGACGGTCGGAGTTTTGAAATAGTTACATAACTGTCGTATGGGTACATATGGTAGGAGGTTAGGAGGTGCGCGCGGGGCGACAGTATCTTGCAGGTGCTCGCCTAGGATGGACGTCTCTGTCGACTGAAGAGTAGTTCGCGTCGGAGGGAGCGAAATGACTTTGACTTTTTATAAATTTAGTCAGTCTTTTTCTCTCTCCTATGAGAGCTATTCGCAATTCATCGTGGGATACCTTCAGCATCTGGATGGAAACATAAAAGAGGGATTATTAGAGCGGTGACTTCAGTGGTTTCGTTGGCCGTTTTATTTAATTCGGTCATGTGATTACTGACATTGCTGCCAAATATCCCGTAGGGCCTTAGCAACACAAAGCGATACAACTGGTTGACCTTGGAGCCGAGTTTTTTCTACTGTTCACGATGTTTTCGTATACGCGCCAATGCCAAATCTGCTAGCGATTGTATTGTTCAAGGCGATTATAATATCAACATCATGATTTATTGTTTATAAAATGACTAGTGCATATATTTACATGTATATTGCGAAATTTATTTTTATGAATAAAATTTTATTGTATAAATAAATGCTTGATGAGCGAATTGAATCCTAGAAAATATACACAAATTTTCACAATATGTTTATATTTTCTGCGGACGCACACTGCTTATTTCATTTTACATGAACCTTGATGCTCCATTATATTTCCCTCCTTTTCTCCCGATCACACAGCTCGCACATGAGAGAGGACGACTTGGCAGCGCTGGCGAGTTTTATGAATTCCAAATCACTTACTATACTCACACACTCATCTGACATGCGAAAGTTTGGCAATGAAAATGGGAGTAGATACAGAAATACCAGACAACTTTTTGTGTACAGGGCATGTAGTGGTGCCTATCTATCTAATCGAAGAATATTTAATTATTTAATGCAATATCTGACGCTAGCCATCTTGTTTGCGGTTTGTTAGATTAAAATACCTACTTATAAATCTGGTTTATAAGGAATTTGGCAAACAAAAAACTGCATTTTTTCCTCTTTATTGTACGCTATTACAATAGCGTATAGCAGGTATTCTGAGAACTCATAATACTTCAGCCAATAGATGATCAAAGATCAGCGTCATAGTGTGGTTAGTTTGGTGTGTAATATATTACGACACATAGGTATATCTAGACTGGCGAGTATATTAATAATTTCTCGGAATTAGCTCGCGTAAAAACACAAGAGTTTAGTCAAACTATGAAGTTTATATTTAATTATTTTACCTATAACACTCATGTCTGGTCTCTTAGACGTTCTGCAGTACGATGCCAGTTGCATAGTGGTGGGATCGCAGTTCTTACTTGGTATTACGAAATATTGTTTCACATCAATACTAGTACCTCTCTACGCAATATTAGGTATGCAAAGTATACAAACTCATTTACCATTCTATTGCATATATTACAATGAAACATTCGCATCTAATCTTTCGCAATGCGTCTTCAGATATTGATCAATAATAAAGCTAATGTATTTTTTTCATCTAGGATTGCAAAACAATTTCATCTCTTTGAGTGTTATGAAATGATATTCTACCAGCTACATAAAGTGAATAAAGTGGGTTTATTATAACTCAGTGGAAAATTTGACGAAAAATACGCATATAATAAATAAAAACCCGTTTATTATAGTCACGGACAACATGGATTTTCTTATCCTATTATGAATTGATATTATTGATGGTTAGTGCTTGAATGTCTGCAATTTAATGAATTAAAATAATAATTTATGTTCTTCTGAAATGAATCCAGATCCTCATAAAACCTTATTAAGGTACTACGACAAACGGATAAAAATGCAATTAGATGTTATAATTAAGGTAAAAAGAATTATATGAAATGGGTCCTAAAAAAGTGCCTTGTGGAATGCCTAAATTTACATCTAGCATTCAAAATGATGATTGGTGTTTGTACTAGCAAATTGTCTAATTATGATGGATTCTATAAATTGCTGGCAAATAAAAGCTTAGCCAAAGCCGGATGGTATAAATTTAATCATATATTAATGTTCGACGCAGCGAAAATTATAAATACATCTGTTGCATCTTTTTGCAGTATGTTGCAAAATAATAACTTCAGTTTAGTATTGAAATTATTGCTCCCAGTGCAATAAACATGTGGATTTAATTTGGCGCCGCGTGGGATATTAATTTAATGTTGGCAAGATTCAAATTACAATAGTCATTATGGGACGTAGGAAGTTATTGAAGGCGATCATCTTTTCTATTTTGCATTTAATGTTCTATAAAAAACTACATATAACTCAATAAAATCACTACAGCACTATAGGATATTTTGATCAGCACATTTCTTCGTTCCTCCGTTTACGATACGCTTTGAAAACTTGTCTTTAAATTTCAAGTTACAAATTTATACTTACTTCCGGTGCCCGAACAACCTTTGCATGGCCTCAACCTCCGATTTTTTTTTCTCCAAACCTTTCGATCTTGGAAAGTGGATTCCTAGTCATCCTTAGATAAATAGATAATCCAAATCTCGGTTTGTGTTATCCAATAGTCTTTGCCATGTTCTGCTTAATATTTTGCACCTTCACGTACCTATATCTCGCAAAATGCAGTCATTTTACCTTCCATTTCCAAATCTGATGACTTGGCCAGTTAATGCTAGTCTTCTGAATCTGACCAAATTATGTAATTAATTAATTCATTCATACCATTATGACATTTCTTTCAAGTGGAGTTGCCAGTGTTGACAAATTGCATACTTATAATAAATTAAATCAAGTCGTCCTTTCCGAGTAAAAAACTGTTATCCTGTAGAGTTCCCGGTTAAGAACAGGTCTTTGATTATTTTATGTAAGTTTTTGAGTGTCCTGTAAAAGTCAGATGTTTGTAAAACCTCATGCAGAAGGCAATTAACATCTTCAATTCTACGATGAGAATGTATTATTTTTTACGAAGAGGACAATCTGCATGTTTATAACATGCAGTTTGTCCGCTGGGCACACTACTTGTGGGATATGCCGTGATGGTATAGTATAGTATTAGTCACTGTATTATAATATATGGGATGTTTACGAACAATCAAACCATGTTTTGACAAAATTTGTACCTCATTGATAGGAGATGCGGTGATGGTATAAACATATATTTTTTGGTATTAACATCAAACATAAAAACACTAATATTTGTATTGTAAATTATTATTAATTATGCATTTGGCATAGATAAGTTTACGGAATAGTAGTATATGACGCAGTATGTTTTTAAACAACATTAAGTAAACAAGGTAATTCTATATTTATACACACATACACACCTGTAGATACTGGCTACATACATGTTTATTTATTATTATACAAATCTCAGTTTTGTGTGATTCATATTACCACAGCTGATTTTTAGTAGTTACCTAGTGTTAATGGTAGTTTGAAAATCTGTACTGAACATGTCATTGTTATACCTAAGTAAATATTATCAAATATAATTTGGCTTAGTGTTAATGTTAAATGTTGCAGTACCTTCTATTCAAAGTACTGTAAAGCGATAAAGATTCATACAGACAAGGCTGTTTACTTTAATTACTGCCTGTGTTTCGAGGTCGCATATTGGGATTTCCGGTTGGCGATAATTACTATTCTTAGGTCATCTCAATTCTTTTGTTGTTAGACACACATTATTACTCTTTTGCCTTCATTGACGTTATCATCATTGGCCTTCTCGCGTTCATTGTTGAATGATATTACCTCTTTTTTGATCTTTGTATCTCCGTGTCTTGAGCAGACTGTATCCGACGGTCACCAACCACCTGTTGTACCTACCTATATTAGGTACCTACGGCTACTTTGTCTGCAAGCTGTCAACACTTTTTTGAGTTATCCTAGGCCGACATACCTTAAACTTTTTGAGTTTTCTTGGCTTACTTTGTGGATTATCATTAATACTAATGATTTATTTTTAAAATTCAACACTTTTTTACTTTATTCAATTTAAACTTTATATCGTCTGGGTGATTTGCCCATTTCTCTTTTGGTGTTAATTTTTATCGTATTCTCCTGAGTTCCTCAATCATCGACTCTGAGTGTCTACATCTGCCATTAACATGCCTTTTTGACTGTAGTACCATTTAAATACTTATTTATTTTTGTAGGTTTACAGTGTCCTGTCAAAGACAGGTGTTCGAAAAAATTGTAATTTTGAGATGTTTTCCAGTCATCCTGGATGTCTTCATATTTTTTTAAATAATGAGGATGGCTTTTATGTATGATACATACGGTTGGTCTGCTGGCAACCCCACTTGTGGGGTATGCCGTGATGGTATTTTGTGGGTATACATATTTGTCGTTTTATCTTTATCTATAGGTACTCACAGTACATTCCATGTTATGTCCGTGATTTGCATTAAATCTTCATGTCAGAGAACTCTTTTCTAATTGAAGTCTCTTCCATTTGTTACCTTTTCTACTTGTTACCTTTTCTATTTGGTACCTTTTCTACTTGTTAACTTTCTTGTTACCTTTTCTATTTGTTAACCTTTCTACTTGTTACCTTTTGTATTTGCTTGGATTTTTACCATGCACATTTAACCCTGATCCTCACCTTATAACATTTCACAATTGTATGCAATTTGTAAACATAATATTATAAACATTAGCATATAACACAGTATTTTTTACTGCATATTACTATTACGTAAAAAAAAATGTACAGCAAATAATTACTCGGTCATTAATTGGATTCAGAATTATTATTCTAATAACTAAAATAAGTCGATCATTATAACTGTACTATGTATACCCTCATGCTGTAGGTATATCATGACCATTTAGCCGTGATTATTATATGTGAAACCCTTATTCCAAATTATTACAAATAATGCATATTTTCTGTAAATTTTATTCAATATCAATTATACTACACCCTCACGCCGTGTCCCAAGTGGGGTAGGCAGAGAGAACGGAACGCCAAACAGATCTATCTTTACACACTTCCCTCGCTACCTCCACATTCATACAGTTTCTCATATACACGCACGTCGGTTCCTCTTACTCAACACGCGGCCGTCCTTGAGAATTCGATCCACGTGGTTCTCGGACGCCCGCGTTTCCTCACACCCTTTCTTTCAGACAAGTATATCCTCTTTGTCACTCTTACCTCGTTCATTCGTTCAACATGCCCAAACCACCGTAGTTTATTCACGCGCATTCTGTTCACAACACTCTTCTTGCATTCGCTCATTCTTCTAATATCCTCATTCTTCACTCTATCACGCAGCGTTTTACCAACCATTCTTCTCAACGATCGCATCTCCACTGCATTTATTCCACTTTCGTCTTTCTTCAACCACGTCCATGTCTCGCTTGCATACGTAAGTGACGTTACCAAAATGGTATTGTGCACCAGCATTTTAGCCATGTTCGACACATTGCCATTGCCGACAATGGGTCGAAGTGCACCCTTTACTCTAGCACCGGCCACTTTCCTTCTTTCAATGTCCCTATCGCATCTTCCATCCCTCGTAAACATACTTCCCAAATATACATACTCACTTACTTGCTCCGAACATTCGTCTCGAACTTTGATCTCGCAAATCGTTTTTTCATTCTCTCTTTCAAACACTTATCAATTTGAAACAATTTCAAACAATATCAATTATCTACTTACAACTATATTACATAAAAAATAATAATGACGTCTTATTTGATAATTGTACTCTATTTTGAAGTTAAAAAACAAATGTTTTTACTACATTATTGTTTTTTATTGAGAGAGTCGTCTTTCGTCTTTGTCAAATTACTACTCCTAGTACTACTACTACTGTACCATTAGAACGAACTTTTTTTAGAATGATAGTTCAATTTTAGACAAAATTTAACCATCATTCTAAACAAACTAAATATTAACACAATAATTATTATTATTTACAATCTAATATCACAAAGTATGCTGACAATATTTTGTGAATGTCTGTAATGGCGTTATTGTATACATACATCACATTAAACGAGTGAATTGAAATTTTGAAACTCACAGTAGAGAAAGTCTACCTATAACGATTGTATGGGCGAGTGTTATAGTTATAAAACTACATACTATGGGTACAATTATTATGTACCTACCTACAGTTACAATGAGCGCAAACAATAAAAAAATACAATGTAAGTACTCACTTTTAAATACATAATAAAAGGCACTCGTATACATTGGTAATTATATATTTTTATTATTAAAGGTATCATTATTCAACAATAGCAATGCAACGGTGATCACTATTAAAATTGTCGAAATTAAAATCGTATTATTAAAATTAGGTGTTTTGTTTTATTTTTTTATTGTTTTCTTTTATTTCCGTCATTCATAATACAATTCTCGCTGTGGTGTAAAAGTTTTCTATTTACTTCGAAAAATTATAAACTTGTTATATATAATTAACTTTTATTAAGAAACAATGTTGATGAAAGTACATAACTTTTTGATATATTTTAGTCTGGGGCTTTGAAACAAATGTCCATCCAAAGTTCTCGTACTTGCTGGAAAACTAATTAAATAAAATAAAATAGCATATTTTCTTTGAAAATGTAATTAATTGTTAATTAAATAAAATAAAATAGCATATTTTCTTTGAAAATGTAGTGGACCAGCAGTGTAGCAAGTATGATTTATATGTTTTTTTTATAAATATTCATTCATACCGTCACAGCATGTCCCACAAGTGAGGTAGCCAAGGGATAAATCAGACCAAACATGCAAGTTGTCCACTTTGTGCCGATAAAAGTCAAGATATTCAGGATGGGTGGCAAACCTCGACGCTGAAACCAAGATGTAAAATGCATTTTTTTTTTCGAAATCGACTGAGAGACTTATTTTTTTACCGGGTGCTCGCTTCACTGATTTAAGTAAATATGAAAACAACTTTCATGTACATACATACGTATACATCTTCTTCTCCTTGTCCTAGTTGGGTCGGGGGCCCATTGCGCCCGGGTACCTTCTCCAGAGATCCCTGTCCACTGCTGCTTCCAGGACCTCTGGCCACTCCAAACCAAGCCTTTCAACACACAAATTTGACACCTGCCCTTGCCAGCTTCTTCTAGGGCGGCCCACCGGTCTTCTGCCATCTCCCACAGCCTCCAAAGATCTTAAGTGGTAGTCTGTCTTCTGGCACGCGGAGGGCAGAAACCAGCCCCCTCGATTCAGAGCGTCTCTACGCCAATTGCGTCACCTCTTTCCACGACATTCCCTGCGCTCTGATATCGTTGTCATAGGAACGGTGTATTGTGAAAGAGGGACGCCCGGGCCGACGGAATCCCTGCGGACGGAATAACAGTGCTCTTTTTGGCCAACTATCAACTTTTACATTACTCTCTTATTAATTAAGCTAAGACTGTATCCAGTTTTAATAAATTGAAAGTTGAAACATTGTACAATAATTACAATGTAGCAGGTCACACAATTTTCTTTATCATTTTATTTAATCTATGTAGGTTAATAACAATTCTAACAAGTAAAACGATCGTATTTTTATGTTACTTAGTAACAAAATAATTTGCAATTTCCTCTTAGTTACGTACCTACAAAACTACGGAGTATAATAGGTTAAACTTAATCGAATGTCTAATTCCAAAACTCAACAAGTAGAAATGACCAATTAGACATCGCGATTGGAGAACCGTGTTTACGCAATATAACAAGTGAGAAAACCTCCCATTGCTGACGAATTGGTTCTAGGATGGTTAAAGTGGTCTTTTTACTTATTCCGGCAGTCTGACTCTCACGATGTAGTCGAGAAACACTTTATGCAAACCATAAAAGCTACCATCTTTCGAGATCTCATATTTCGTAAAGTCTTAGTAGGAATATCTTATATTCGAAAAATGGCACATTGTGCAAAATCGAATTGGAAGAAGTGAGAGAGGCGTCCTAATGCTGACGAATTGGCTCTAGGCTGGTTTAAGTGGTCTCTTTCACTAACTCCGCCATTCTGACTGCTACTACTACTACTATACTACTATACCATCACGGCATATCCCACAAGTGGGGTAGCCAGCAGATCAGCTGCATGTAAGAAACATGCAAACTGTCCTCTTCGTGCCAGTATAAAATCAAGACATTCAGGATGGGTGGCAAACCTCAACGCTGAATTTAAGATGTAAAATGTCTTATTTTTTCGAACACCTGCCTTTTACAGGACACTCGAAAACTTACGCAGAAGAGTGGGAGACCAATTCTTTACCGGATGCTCCATTCTGACTGTCACGATATAATCGAGAAACACTTTATGCAAACCATAGAAGCTACCATCTTATGAGATCTCATATTTCGTAAAAACTTAGTAGAAATATCTCATATTCGAAAAATGGCATTTTTGTATTTTTGATATATTTATATTATGTATGCTTTAAAAACGCAAAAGAATGTAAAACTATATAATAATCACACTGTTAAAGACACACATTATCTTTAAAAAAGTTAAATAATTCGAAATATTTAATTGCGAATGAAAATAGGTACATGACTTTCCTCCATAACTAAATATAATGTACAAAGGGAATCATGTATTTTAATGGTTATTTGTTTGTGGAATTGAGAGTGACGTTGATTGTATGTATTACCTCTACGCTCTCTACGACCTCTACGCTCAGCTAAGACATCCACCAACATACCGGAAGAAATCAATAAAGCAAATAAGTCCTGCTTTAATGACCCGTTATCTGGAACCGACTCCCCGAGGACCTCCATAAAAAAAACCAATCGATAACAACGTTCAGGAGCAAGTTGAAGACATCGCTCTTCCAACAACATTGTTTCCCGCGCCCTCTTGAATAAATCATCCAACATATATAACAACATCATACCAACAATTGATATGACTGTTTGCATCCCTGTAAAAAATTAATAAATTACAAAATAAATACATACATACATTACCAATTTAATCAAATATTTTCGACTTGTTGAGTTGTAGAACCGGACAGTCGTAATAATATGTATGTCTACACAACACTCTGGTTTTATAATGTAATTAATATACCTAGTAGGTACGTATTGATTGTAAAACCAAATACAAAATAAGTATATTAAAGTAGATACTTCCTATATAAACGGGTTTGCTAAGCAATTTATTGATCAGTAGGTACCTACACATACGATTTGTGATTATGTTTGCCAAATGACCGGTATAAATGATTATTTTTTCGTAATGCAGGTAACTTATTCGAACGATTTGCGAAATAAAGGTTGGTGATGAATGTTTGGAGCAAATAACGTCCCTCTTCTGACTAACAGTCGTCTCTGCCTAAATGCAAATTGTTCAGGAGAGCGTTTTTCGTGTTTTGGCGTGCAACTTTCTTGTAAATGTGATTTGTACTAATTACTAATTCAAATTGATTCAACGACGTGATATTAGATATAATATAACTCGCAAAAATATTAAAATGTGATATTAAATATCCTAATATCATATACATATTAACACGGATACAACCACACAAACAAAGCAAATTCTGTATAATGCTTACTCAGATTATTTAGATCTGTATAAAGTTTACTCGGATTAAATGAAAATCTCTACCAACAGACAATTTGATTTAATCTAAACAATATTACATCAAAATATTATAAGAAGGTACCTATTTATCTTTTCGTTCCATAATAAAATTTCAATAGCACCTGTTGTACATTGGTCAGCAGAGTTAGTCTTGATACAATCTTAATATTGTCTTGATCTTAATTCTAGGATGCGCGAAGCGAGTCTAGTATATTTTTAACCATCGAAAAATCAACTTTTTTTCAACATTTTTCTATCAACTCCTTCTCAAACGTTTTTAACTATTTTTATCAACTCATCCACGCCTTCATAAGATTGTTAACTTATTGGATATTAAAACAAAGCAGGTAGTTTTCTTTGAAAAATAAAAATAAACACTTGTGGGTGGTAGATATACCTTATCGTTCCTGAAATTTAGATGTTAGATGTCTAGTGCGTGGTCATTTACTAACACCTACCTTTTATACTCAGTTCAGAACGTGGGAAGGAGATTTACTCTATTTCAGGAAGTCAACTTTCATGTTTTGTGATTAAGTTTGTTTATATTTCCTACGCGATATTTTTTTTTACAAATCTGCTCCAAATGCCTTCTGTAGATTTCGCGACTTAACACATAAATAGGGGACCCGACAAGACACGTAGAGAAGAAGAAAAACACATAAATTAATATAACACAAAAATTAGTATAATAATACATAAATTAATATACATAACATTACACAACACGTGTACACAAATCACACATATCGATCTAGTCTCAATCTAAGATATTATGAATGTTGTTTCGTATTATGGGTACTAACGGGACGATAACCACATATAAAATGCATTTAACACATAATATAAACTAACACCCAGACTTAGAACAATTTTAGAAATATCATTCTTTATTTTGCCCTGACTGGGAATCGAACACATGACTTAAAGACAAGAACATTACATTTGCTCTATCCTGTGCGACCTTCTTTAACTCATTCTTCAGTTCATATTCTCACAGAAATTGTTCTCGGCGTGGGCGCTTCCTATGGTTTGTCCCCTAGGCCATTCCTTCTATTATTTTTTGCAGAAGGTTATTGCGGCGCATTATGTGTATAATACAAATTTGTACGTATGCATTGTGGAAATTGTGGTATTTTTAATTTGTGAAATCATTTCCGACGTAGGTATAATAATGTGTACCCATCTATTGATTGTAGTGACACTTATGTAACTTATTTCAATACAGTTAGACGACCGCAATTTGTTGATATGAAAAAACATTTGAATATCATACTACGTAATATTGAAATACATTAAGCAATAATGTAGAGAGTGGCTTCTTAATACATAATACATTTTTATAATTAATTACTTCACGACAAAGTAGAAAACATAGTATATTAAAATACAAATATGAATGTGGCTACTATTATTATGTTATTTGTATTAACTGGAGAGTGAGAATTGAACATTGAAGAAAGTATCGGAATTATATCGTATTTTGTACGTGGAATAAAATTAATTAACTTTCGACACCTGACGAAGCATGTCGCGAATCCTGAATGTATTATATGAACGCTAAAAGGCACTGGAAGGATTACACTCATTTTGTCCACCTGTAGTAGATGTCATTGTAGCATAGATAAATGTAACGACTTTAATACCTAATATTTTTCTATGCTTCTCCACATTCTTTGCTTACCATAAACAAAACTCATCCACACATGAAGCTGTCATTGGTGTTTATAAGAGAGAATATCGGAGCCTTGGACATGTCGCCCGATAGTTTAATTGAATAAAGGACATATCGCGATAAGGATGGTTTGAGGGTTCAATCCTATCACTAAAGATTAAAGTTTAATTTATCGACCGACGGTTCTCGGTGGAAGTTCGTATTAATAATTTTTAAAATGAAACACAATATGTAGTTATTCCACTATTGACTTTATTTATTTTTGCGAGCCGGCTTTCAAGAGCTTCCTCTCTTTTTTTTACTTTTGCCTGACGATGAAAGCGGAAGTTCTTGAAAGCCGGCTCGCAAAAATAAATAAAGTCAATAGTGGAATAACTATATATTGTGTTTCATTTTAAAAATTACTAGAGAATAAGCTGACATTGTCTTTTCTAAGCCTTATATAATAGTTTAATGTGTTAAATGTACAAATATAATCTCATACAATTTTAAAAATATGTAACGTCGACAAAAAAACATATGTTTGTTTAAAAAAAAACATTTTCCATTCCTCACCGATAAGATGTGCGTTATTTTTTTACACAGAGATTATAACTTGCATGTACCTACAAACAGTTAGTCTATTGTCCACCCTATTTGTGTTAGATGCAATAGTATAGATAGGGAGATAAATATATGAATGCAAATTTGAACTATACGATTAGACGTATAGAAAATGATAATTCAAAGTTTATTATACAGGAAGCAGGTAGTCGTATATAATTATTAATGATAGTGTTTATTTTTTATAAAAACGCAGCTAATATTTCACTTAAATTTATTGTTAGAAACCAAGAAAAAACGAGAAGAGTTCTCTTGAAAATGTCAATCGGTATATATTAACGAAAGTACTCGAGGTTTTAAGTGAAATATTATCTGCGTTTTTATTAAAATAAATGCTGTTATCAGTATGAATTTTCACTATGTGAACGTACAGAATCTAGAATTATTAATTGTGTATTACTTTGCTTCAGAAAACAGAATTCGATAATGATGAACGGGCCATGTCGTCAAAGCAATGCTGGTAGTATTTTAAACATAGTGAATGTAAAAAACACTCAACTGACGTTTCAATAGTATACAATAATATCATTACCAATTCATTGAAAATTGTGTACAATAGTTGCAAAATGTTTCGTTTATATTTTTTTCATTCAAGGCCGCACTGAAGTCTTATACACATTCGTAATAAGCGAATTATAATAATAATCATTCAATGTATTTTTAGAGATGAACGTGTCATGTCAGTTCATTTAACACGAATATCTACAGTATGAATAATACATTCGATGACATCTCTTTCAAGTGACATTTACAATAATATGTTTTTCAATTTCAAAAAGTTAATTATGAAAACACACACATAATAATAACATATTTATTTATTAATATGAATAAGGCTATCTGCCCAATTACTGAGCTACATATTTGAGCCAAATCAGTCATTTTAAAACTCATAAAAAAATAATCAAAAAATTTCATTTTAAAAATGTCATAACACTATTTTGTTCTATCTTAAAGAGGAATATTTTTTGTATATTTTGTAAGAGTTCAGGGATAATAAGTGAGAATATTAAAAGGTTGTTTAACGTCATCCATGATATCATACAGACCATGGTCCGAACGAATTAGCCATTCAAAGAAAACGTCATCCAGAATCTCTACATTTAATTCACACTCTCAATATTATTATTTTTTGATAATATCAAACATGTTAAGGTGAGAAGTCTCTAGACGCATTCTACAAATTATTGAAATACAAGTTTTGAAATACATTTTTATCTACATGTACGTAAATCGAAATTTCTTTTCTCCTACGAGACAATTTAAGAGTATATTTTTTATTACTTTACAGCTCAACTACCCGATCACGAGAAGCATGAAATTAAAGAAAAATATTCCTAATTCAAACAATTTTTGTTTGAATTAGACTTCTTCTAGTTTTTATTTGGAAAACTCATTGATATAATAACACATTGTTAACATGTTATATCAATGGGAAAACTGACATATTTTAGATTTTCATTTCAGTTCCATATCAGCTGTGAATGTTTTGTCGTAGATAGAAAATAGGTATAGCAGAGATATAAAATACATGGACTACCGTACACGTAGGTATATACTTATAGAGAGCAGAGCAAAAGCAGTACATAGGTACACGCTGCAGGATTATGCGCAGGTCTCATTAGATATGGGTGGGGTTTCTTAGTATATCTAGCTTTATTATATGTCCTACCATCAAAAATATACTCAACGATGAACAACTTATACTATCTAACACGTATTTGATTATGATTTTATTTGGATTTAGGGCTGTTGTAAATAGAACCAACACATCTTCAATAGTGGATGCTGTTCATCGTTCAAGAAGTATTTTAGAAAACGTGCAGCCAGTTCCTAGAGAGAAAACTATTTTTGAGCATCGGAGTACCGTGCACTTGGGACACTGACTGACCATAAAATATCACTGCTTCAATAGAAATATTTAAAAAATTGTTCAAAGATTACTTGATCGACATGGGAAGAGAAAGATGTAGGAAAATGTTTTCTTTGTTGATTTAGAGTTGTGAATATTCTTATTTTGACGTATACCTATACGTGTTTTTTTTTAAATTTTTATTTATTGTAAAATTTGGAATGTTTTTATTGTTTTATTGCTAGCACCAATACAGGTGCATTGTACATGTACTTCACTGGGCAGCAACAGAAACACATTGTAAATTGTATGAAATAATCTAAGTAGGTAGGTACTACAATCAAATATGGTTGTGAAATGTTTTTATGAATAAAGAAATTTGAGTTTTAATATATCTACAAAATTAAGGCATTCAGGATGAGTGGCGAATCTTCTCGCTGAATTTAAGATGTAAAATGTCTTAATTTTTTCGGACACCCGTCTTTTACATGACACGGAAAAGAGTGGGAGACCAATTCTTTGCCTGGTTGCTCCACGAGGAAGATACAAAGAAGTAAATAATATTAATTATTTTTTTAATCCGTGGAGCACCCGCAAAAATTAGTATCCAAAAATATTCCGAGTATCCTATATAAGGCAGATGTTCATCGAAACAAAAAAAATCTACATTTAAACTTCAACGATGAAGTTTAACTTAAATTGAGAAATAAGGTTTGCAACCCGTCCTGAAAGTCTTAATTTTTTGGTGGCGCGGAGACGACAGCTTCTATGTTTATCACAAATAACTAGTCTGCTGCACTGAGAAAAGTAATAACGAAATTTCACAACGATTTATTGGTATACGTACAAAAAGATTAGGACCAGAGATAGTACAAACGATTCATTAGTACGAATCTATAATATTAACTTTTCGAAAACAAATTGTTGGTAAATTTATTAACGATTTGTTTGCAAAAAGTTAATATTATAACATAACATAACATAGCATGTTTAGACAATTCACACAGACCGAGCTAGTCCCAAATTATTATGGGTACTAACACGACGATACACATATACCTATACAATGCACTGAACACATATACATGTAACACCCAGACCCAGGAAAATTTGAAAAAGGTCATTCTTCATTTTGCCCTGGCCGGGAATCGAACCCGGGACCTCGTGACTCAAAGGCAAGTGCGTTAGCCTCCACGCCACACCGGTCGTCATTATAGATTTGTACTACTGAATCGTTTGTACTATCTCTGGTTTTAATCTGATAGTACGTACCAATGATTCGTTGTGAAAATTCGTTAGTATTTTTCTCAGTGTGGCTATACTCTACTTGTGATGGTAAAGTATAAGTAGAAGTCTAATAGATAAATAAATTTAAATGAATAGTTTGTTGTCCCAGTTCGAGGTTAACGTCATAAAATTACCTGTTGTCACTTATCTGTAGTGTTGTGGAATTCTCAAGAAATAATTTTTGGAGAAATTTACCGAGAAATTTCTCGGTAAATTTCTCCAAGTAGAGAATTTTCGGAGAATTTTTTTTATTTTTTATTTAACAGTATAATAATAATAAAAAAAATTATTCAATCCATCAATAACAATGTACAAAGGTTAAGACAATTTATTACCAATATGGCTACAATTAATTATGTAAACAAAAAAATGTCAGGTACCTACATAGAAAAAAGTGCTAATAACTGATGAAAAATCTTGATATTTGACACCCCACATGCCCATATTTAACTTAAAAAAAAATTGCTGGTACGTACATGGAAATAAAGTGTTAATAACCTCTGATTTGGGCCTTAATCAATCACCTAATCATGAGTGAAAAAATCACTTGAAAACTGCAAACTACTTATGACCTTTGTTATAAAATTACCTTTGAACAAAATTCATAGATTTTATTACCCCTCCATCCTAAAAATGCAAATGAATTTATCTCATCGCTTTTTTCTTTCTTTACATATTCTTCTGCATACATCTTCTCAATTTTTTTTTTAATAACATAACATAACATACATACCTAGACAATTCACACAGATCGAGCTAGTCCCAAATTAAGATGAATCTTGTATTAGGGGTACTAACACGACGATACACATATATACAATGCACTACACACATATACATGTAACACCCAGACCCAGGACAATTTGAAAAAGGTCATTCTTCACTTTGCCCTGGCTGGGAATCGAACCCGGGACCTCGTGACTCAAAGGCAAGAGCGTTACCTCCACGCCACACCTTTATCTAATTATCTTTTCTCCTAATTTGAATTATTTGTTTTATATAACTTCAATTTAATTACGTTCATCAATGTTTTGTATGTTACATAATAATGAGCAGTTACTTTAAGTTTGATAAAAATTAAATAAAAATAAAAAAGTATTATTTTTATAACTTTATTTTATTTATAACAAGAAGTACCTATCACAAATTAACGACTAAAAATTTTTTAACTGAACATTATATTTTTCTTAAATATCAATACACTTGTCCTTAAAATAATTATAATAAATAAAATTTACTGCCTCAATAGACTAGTCAGTTTTGAATTATATTTTAAAATGTACCTACTTTCTATCAATTTGAAACCAGATAGGAAGTCAGTAGACGAGGGAGGAGTGTTGTTGATAGAATGTGTGTAAATAAGCTGCAATGGTTTGGACATGTGAAGCGAATGGGTGGTGAGAGGAGGGTGTATTTGGAGACGAAGAGTGTGTATTTATCTGAAAGATGATATGTGACAAAGCATGGACGTGCGAGAACAACGTGATTCTCAGGAAGGGATGCGTGTTGAGAAAATCCTGAGTAAGCTTATGAAAACGGAGTAACAAATAATAGAAAAAAATACACTAATAATCGATAAGTTCTTTAACAAAGTTGGGTACAGATTCTGGTAACCACATACCTACTTAATAAATTATGCAAACATTAGGTCGATAACTATTTGATATTCTGCGGACAAAATGTAGGTATCAACTGTTTATATTATTATTGACATATGAACAATGAGTTCTTATTGAGTTGCATAGATTCACGCAATAGAAAATACTACTTGGAAGCTTTCTTAAAAATTGTAAGGAGAAAGTATTTACAGGTACTTAAGAATTAAAACACCTGTACCTACTCATAAAAAATACTTTTTAGTTCTTGCTCCCTGGTCACGTCTGCTGGGTATAAGAATTTTTTTTTAATTATCTCCATATGTTAATAAATAAAAAAGATACAATATTTTTTCTAAAGATATATTTTCATTAAAAATCACCCACGGCACGTTAGAAAAATTGACGCCTAAAAAAAATTTCGAGAGTAAAAAAAAATACCTAATACTTGTTTGAAAGTCTCAACATATCAGGCAATTAACAGGCAAAGTATAAAAAAAATCTAAGACATTGAGCAACTTGGTCTGGTTGTTTTGAACAGGAATTAGCCATAACTATTTATTTTGTTTTACTAATAAATTTTGAAATAAATGCAAAATAAAGATAAAAATGCAGCAACGCGCACGTATGTAATTATTAACTGTGTAAAAATACTCAAATATATTTATAGATATTTTTGTTATAATTCAACGTATTTCGGCCAATTCTAGTTCTTTTAAAAATCATTTCAATCTACCTACAGATACATAGGTAGTATAGATGTAAGAAAGTGCCTAGGAACTTACCTTAGTTATTTCTTTGTTAGATTAGTTTAATTTTAAAATAAGTACCTGGGTACTTCCCTTAGTAGTAAGAATATTTTGAATTTGTTCCATTTTGATTGTTTTGTTTAAAATTGATATTTTAATATGAAAAAAGAAATTTTGACAGAATGTAAGAAAGATAGAAATAATTAACATAATTTGTCGTTTCTTTAGTTTTCAATGAAACCAAATTATGTTTAATAATAATAAATCAATTAATATCAAGTGATTGTGTTAGTGATTTTCCATACTCCCATTATTACTTATTTGTGTAATTTTATTCTATCCTGATCTTAAATATATAATTTGCATTAATGGTACGAAAAAAAATGTTTCAAATTTTCTAATATATCGATATCTGTAAAAGATATAGGTAAGTATATAGGTATTCTGTAAATAAATAAATAAATATCTGTTCAACAGTTAAAGAAATCATTAAAAATTATCAATTCAATTTCGAATCATCTACTAAACAAAGTGAGATTCTTATTGCCTGGATGTCAAAAAAGGACAAAAAATTAGCATTCAAAATGGCGTCACATGCAGTCAGCATTGGTGTATTATTATATTATATGTTAATATATAATATATACTCAATAATTTCTAAGAATTGTTTAGGTATAAGTTGGTGTATAATGTGTCAATCTTATCATATATCCAACATTTTTACAATGGCTAGTCGAGGATCAACATGTGGACAAGCATAATACGTAACTACCTCCTCTATACATTTATATATTATGCAAACACAATACAAAAAACTTGTAAAGGTAGCAGAGGCGGGATTAGGATTTTTATACTGGGCATGCAACTTTACGATTGATAACAGGCAGTATATTATATTATTTACTAAATAATGTTACATGCTAAATAATTGCTGGCCAAAATGTTAACCATTTTTTATAAATACTCATTTCTTGTTCATGGTGCTCGCTGTTGGAACAATCTTCCTTCAAAAATCAGGATGATAACAATTTTTGCTTCTTTCAGACAAGCTGTCAAAAATCACTTCCTATCACTGAATTTAGCATCTGACTCCTAAAACCCTTTCCCCTATGCATGTGCACGCAGCAGTGTATGTATGTTCTAGTTTTTTTTTAAATTTATATGTGTCCATGAGTGCATTGTTGCCTGCATGTGCCTTTTTCATTTGTTTGCTTTATATTGTATTTTTGTTTTTTTTTTTATATGTTTATAATGTTACTGTAGATATGTATATTTATGTCTGTTTTTTTTTGTTTTGTTTTGTTTTTTTTATTTTAATAACCGGGTTAGTTGGAAGACATCGCATTTTAGCGATAAACTCGCCCTCTGTACATTGAATTGTATAAATGATATTTTCTATGTTAATTTGTATTAATGTAAACAATGTACAGTGAAGAATAAAATAAATAAATAAATTCTCGATACATTGGTTATGGATAACTTCAGTTCATTAAAAAAAATAACTTGACCGATGACCCATAGTTTTAAAAAGAACCTATTCTTATAAAAAGTTTCTTGCTTTGTTCAAGAGTCGGTTGAAAACACACTTGTTTGGCATATCATATAATTGATATAGATAGTATAACTCATTGTTATTTATGTGTATTTTATATAATTTACTCATAAATGTATACATATGTATGTATTAGGATTAAGTTACAAGTATTAACACAAAGTTTTAAGATGCTGGAAGCGCCCTTGAAGTAGATTTATTCCACTAAACGGCGCATTATAAATTGTCTTTTATTATTTTTTAATACCTGCATACATTGTAAAATATTAAATTGTTTTCTACGAGAACATACATCCATAGCGCACACTAATACAATCGTTTAAATCATTGGATAATGCTGCGCATTTCGCGCAGTATAAAACTTGTACCATCCAACTAAATTGGTATGTGTGCTAATATCACTAACTATTCTTTTAATAGAGAATAAGACAGAGAACGCAAATACTTCATAAGATGCCACAAGAGGAAAAGAGAAAAACGGTTTCATGGGTCATCAGAATTTCTTCATGCTAAAGATTGAATTGAATTTTGTAACAGGTACGCTTGGCGGCAAATTCAAATGTATTTTGATTTACTCAAAGGTTTATTTTTTATATTTTAAATTGGAATAAAAGGAATGAAGAAGAAAATCCAAACTTGTTGCAGACCAATTCAATGGATTGTTACTCACTTTAATAGGTATATTAATTGGAATGAAGTTTGATATAGATGCCAATGACGTTAAATTTGAATCAATTTTAATTTGCAATCTAAATTTTTTCCTCTTTACTTTGGATAATTATAAATTTAATCTTCGGGCATGCGATGCTGTTTTGCATGTATGCCAAGAACGCCACTGGATTGGGTAGGTACCCGCGTATATGTCTAATGCCAATGAAACTATCCAATACTGCAACTTGTGATAGTTCTAGAGTAGGCGGGACTTGTATTTTTTTGTATTACGTATTATTGGATATGGACTTATACCCATTTAAAAGTTACATAGGTTAAGTAATCGCACATAATATCAACATTTTTTATGTTTGTATTGTGTTCGCTTATTACTTTTGGATAACTACCATTTAGGTACGTACTTCTACTAAACCATCACGGCAAATTGCACTAGTAGGCTAGACAGAAGACCAGCTAAACATGAAAGCTGTCTTCTTCGCACCATAAAAAAAGACATCGGATGGGCGACAAACCTCGTAAAGTATTTTTATTTTCTCTTACTCTTGCCTTTAATAGGCAAAGTTAGATTTTTTTTTTTACTTTATTTATAGTACTTATGTAAATTTTAGAAATAAATAAATTACAAATTTTTCTGTAGGTGTTGTTAAATTACTCACAATACGTAACTAAAGTTGGTAAAATTTGCATATTTTTTTTTTTGTAAAAAGTTGTATTAAGATTTATATTATAATACCAAATACAACTTTATTCACCTTTCACAGCTTGTGTAGTGAAAGCAAAGTTTGCCGCTACCTGGGATCGAACTGCGCACCTCTTGTTCATGAAGCCGAGACTCCAGGCCACCGACGTACTCAAATGATTCAAAAGAGTTTTATCACATTTGTACAGAAACAATTTTTTTTACAACCGCATGCTGAATCCTCAAAAAACAGAAAAAAAATATTATTTCTTTCACTGGATACTTTTAATAAGTTTTTTTTTTTAATTTATGTGAAGTACTGGGTATCGGAGCTAGTAATATTTATTGAATGATTAAAAAACAAAGTTCCACGCACATAATATTGTTCTGCTAACCCATTTAGTATATGTATACTATTTATGAAATCATATACCCTTGCAGCGTTTATATATAGGAATCCATGTTCACATAATACCAAATGCCAATACAATAAGGTTGTGTTTAGAGGGAGTGGCTAGTTCCCTGGAGTAGTTGTTTAATTTTCAAAGGATGCAGGGACGAATAGCGATACGAGGATGTGGGTTAAGTTTTATTATACCTGGATTAGTTTAGTAATACTAGGAATTGCATAAGAATATATTATAATATGTATTTTTGCTATAAATCACTCGGTAGGAGGGAACATATTGTCAAAAAATAACATTTTTAAGTATGGCCGTTCAAACTTATTTCAAGAACAAGACTTTTTACACATTTAAAATATTTATTAAGAAATGTTTAGAGTATTTACTGATTTGTTTATTGTTTAATAGGATTTGTGTGCAGATGACATAACCAATCAGATATCTCGATTGGAGAACCATGTTTACACAATGTAACATTGTGCAAAATATAATCTGAAGAAGTGAGAAAGGCGTCCCAATGCTTACGAATTAGCCTGGAGGCTGGCTTAAGTGATCACTTGCAAGCGTTGGGACGGCTTTCTCATTTCTTCCGTTTACATTTTGCACAATGTTACATCGTGTGAACATTGTTCTTCAATCGAGATACACTGAGAAAAATACCTACTCACAACGAATCATTGGTATGTTGGTAAATTTACCAACGATATGTTTGCGAAAAGTTAATATTATAAATTCGTACTAATGAATCGTTTGTACTATCTCTGGTCCTAATCTGATAGTACGTAACAATGATTCGTTGTGAAATTTCGTTAGAATTTTTCTCAGTGTAACTGATTGGTTATTTATTGAGAAGATATAATTCTTAACTATGCCTGTAAAAATGAAGAATACGCAACATTTTGGGAATGTTATAGGAATAGAAAATTTCCAACTCCTACAAGGTATAATTCATGGAAAAATACTAGGAAAAAGAAGACCAGCAGGCTCTATTAGGTACGTACCTCGGTTTAGGGAACTCATTTTTTCAGTGATTATGTATCTCATTATTTTCAGTGAGTTTTCGTAAAACGCCTAGATGTTCATAAAACCTCACGGCTAAGGCAACATTAACATCTACAATTCATTGATGAGACACATCGCCCTTCCTGAATGTTTTTTTTTTATTGTCACGATGAAGAAAATCTGGGTTAGTTGGAAGATATCGCTTCTGCGATAAACTCGCCAATTGTACAATATCATTTATTTGTATGACATCATTATATAACTTTGTAAATATATATTGTGCAATAAATTTTATTATTATTATTATTATAAAATCTGCATTTTTATTACATGTAGTTAGTCCCCTGGCTACCTCACATAAGGGATACGCCGTTGTGGTATAGTAGCTGTAGTATCTCTTCTATTCAGAATGTACGAGTGTTGTCATGTACAATTAGTGTTGTGGAATTCTCAAGAAATTATTTTTCGAGAAATTTGCCGAGAAATTTCTCGTTATATTTCTCGAAGTGGAGAAATTTTGGAGAATTATGGTATACCTATTTTGAGGCAAATATATTTTTTATTGATCATTGTTAAAATGATAAAAATAAACCTACAGAGAAAAACAGTGCTGATAACCTCTTACTGATGAAAAAGCTTGAAGTTTGACACCCCACACGCCCATATTTAAGTTAAAAAAAAATGTGGGTACCTACATGGAAAAGTATCAAAACCTCTGATTTGGGCCCCAATAATCCCTACGATTTTTTGGATCAATCAGTTTGGCTGCGAAAAGTACTGGGCGAAGAGTCATAATATCACTAGGAAAAATTATGGAGAGAAATTTCTCGTTCTCGAGTTTGGAAAATTTTTGAAAATTCATTGGAAAATTTTCTGTACTTACATCACTATGTACAATGCTACTTACTGATATGTAAATAGGTAAGTACCTTACCTAGTTTAATGATACGAAAAAAATAATATAATGTAGGGCTTATCACTACGTTTGATAAGTATTGAATTCATATGTCTTATCATCACTTCATGCCTACAATAGTAGAATATTTATACTTATGTAACATGCGTTGTGTTATCAATAATCCATTCGAGATGATATATAAAGAAAAAAGCTACACCTATGTATATAATGTATGAAATTTGAAGTATCTGTTTATTTATTTTATATGCTTATTTATTTTATTTTTTATTTTATTCCAATATACGGCGTCAGCCATGTAAACAAATATATCGTCCCTCTTCTAACAGTCGTATCTGCCTAAATGTAAATTGTTCAGGAGAGCGTTTTTTGTGTTTTGCCGTGCATATTTTCGTCTCTCCTAGTTATATGATACAGTGTAAATACGAGTATATTACATTTTTTTTTTTTTTTTTTATTTATTAAGCATAAAAAATATAATAACCTAAAACATAATCTTATTACAATATTAAATAATAGTGTACATGTATTTTACTGTTTTACCCTCCTTAAAAAGTAAACTTGTGTAAAGGAGGGGAGCAGATTACATTATATAAAACATCACATAATTATACATAGGTAGATACAACAAAAAACAAATTCCACAATATACAATATATAGCATTAAACATGTCAGCAAAATTGTTCAACTTTTATTTGTACCTATTCTTATATATCTCTAATCATTTTTGTGATGAAATTTTGAGGATTTGTATCCCGTGGAGCACCCGGTAAAGAATTAGTCTCCCACTCTTCTGCGTAAGTTTTCGAGTGTCCTGTAAAAGGCAGGTGTTCGAAAAAATTAAGACATTTTACATCCTAAATTCAGCGATGAGGTTTGCCACCCATCCTGAATGTCTTGATTTTATATTGGCACGAAGAGGACAGTTTGCATGTTTATTACATGCAGCTGCAGGGTTACTCTTGACAAAACTAAACACGATCTTAATCTAGTCTTGATCTTGATCATACGACGCACGAAGGGACTATGGTCAAAAACATCGCGCTACCGCTAACGCGCGATCGGTTTGCGTGTATTTTTGGCTAATAGTCACTTCGTGCGTTGTATGATCAAGATCAAGACTAGATTAAGATCGTGTTTAGTTTTGTCAAGAGTAGCCCTGCTGATCTGCTGGCTACCCCACTTGTGAGATATGCCGCGATGGTATAGATAGATAGAATTTTGAGGAATTAGTAGATACAACACATTTTATTTAGAATAATTCGTAAATACGACGACAAATAAAAAAAAGAAGCTATTCCAGGATAATGGTAACAGTTACAGGTGTGATCTTCAGTGAGAACATGGAGGCACATATACTTAAATACATATTGGTGATCATAACTCAATTTCGCCAAAAATGTCAGATACGACAGTTAGTCAGAAGAGGGACGATATGATAGACATAAAAAGTAAATAAAAGCAAATTCAATAAGACAGTAGTTACCACGACAAAAATAACAATACACAATCCAAAAACAATATGACATATTTACGTAATATAAATAAATATTTCAATAATATTTGATAAAAGTTAATGAATATCAGTGAAATAAAATAGGAGCAGTCACAAATTATAATAATTAGGAAGTTCACTCGAATATATAATTTAAATTCTTCAACATAACAAATAAATAATTAATTTATAAAGAGACAGCAAAATCAATAAAAATAATGAATCTAAGACAATAATAACAATACCAGAGAAACTTGCACACTACTGAGGATATTTCACAATGATTCACAACTCTTAAATGAAGATGGGCGGGACACATAGCTAGTTAACTAATTCCAGATGCCAAATGGTCAAGGTCTCTTACATCTTGGAGACCACGAGCAGCAACCAGGAGTATAGAAAGATCCCCAATGTGGTGGCAGGATGATATTATCTCTCGACACGCTAGGATACTGTATGCAGAATGGAGGAGGGCTTCGTCCAGACGGCAGTGGATTGAGAAGAAGAGGATTAGAATAACTATTGAATCTGAAAAGAAGAATGGATATCCCACTATTAACTGCAAATTTACGAAGAGGAACTTGTTCGTAAAATAGTATGATTGCCTGAAGTCCGCATTGTATTCTTTGTATATTATTGTGTGTTAAATTTGAATACACCTATCTAAAGACTTATTGCGTTTCATTGGAAACTTATTCAAATGTTTCAAACTATTTGAACTAAACTATATTTATAAGACATGTTCCATTTATGTATTTTCACAAATAAATAATTTATATTTAATTCAGAGACGAGTCCAGCCTATGAAACTCAATAGGCAATCTTTCCAATCGTAGGTATGAGATGGAATATTTCGTATTTATGTATTTCCAAACAGATATAGGTAAATTGAAATGAAAAATTCAACACATTTACTTGTATAGTATACCTAATTATCTACTACGAGTATTTAAAACATTTGAGAGTTGTAATTTTTTGTGAATTGAATTAAAACACAATCTTTATCATTCATATACTTATCTTCTCTGACCTACATACGTATTCTGATAAAGCATTATATACTGATACATACCTATCTATAATACAAAACTGTTGATTGGGAGGAAATGAATTTGTTCAAATCGTTAACGAAACAGAAAAAAGGAAATTATTACTTCCTTTCATTTCGTCTGAATAAGTAGTCAGACATATTAATTGGAAAAAAATGTTTACAAAATGTAACATTGCACAAAATATTTATTCTGAAGAAGTAAGAAAGGCATTCCAACGCTTAAGAATGGGCTTTAGACTGGCTTAACTGATCACTTTTGGTGTCCATGGACAACGTTTATCAATTTATGCGCGTCATCTGCGACTGTGCTTAAAAATGAGTAAATATTCGTTTGAATAAGAAGTGGTTTAGCAACTTTTCATCATAAAAGACACACTTTATATTTACAACTATACATGGTCAATTAAAAATAAATATTTAGTTCTCTAACAAAACTTAATTCATAGCGATTTGTTTTCAAGAGCTTTATCAAGTAATCTCGGTCGACAACTTTGACATTTGAAGATTCTTCACAGTGTCGTTTTTGAACATGCTGAGGCTGTACACACCGCCTTGAGCACAGTGGCAAAACGGGGCCCCAGAAGGCGCAGCTAATTCTCAGCTTCTCAATTTAATAATTTGACTTACCTACCTCAAAATTTCTCCCTCAAAATTTCCCGCTGCTATCAATTTTTCAAAACTAAAAAATAAATAACAAATAATATATCGGCATTTTGGGGGCCTTGAAATAATTCTGTCACACTAGGTGCGACGTTACAATTTCGCATATTCGCACCAGCAGCGCTAAAACAAGTGTTGTTGAAATCAAAATCATTATTACTTCACCGTAACATGAAATATAATCGCTAAACTGAGATAAGGAAACTTGTATATAATATGTATGCACATCCTGTGTTCCCAAATTTAAACTTCAAGGTCTAACATATGTAGGTGTTGAGCGTGAAGGACATAGTATTCATACGTAGAAAATACTTACCTCCTTTAGTATTAAAGTTTTTTTTACCTTGAGCATTAACATGTGGCTTGTCTTAAGACGTAGTATGAAATATATTATAATATAAACAAATATAAAATATCTATACATACATGATATATAACATCATCATCTTTGAGAGATTTGTATGCTAAACATTCGTGTCCTTGCGGCTTTAATAATTATGATGTTTTATTTACCCGCAAACATTCATTCATGATCTAATACAATAATAAGTACATATTTTTGTTGGCTAATACATATATATGTATTATATATCGACTGCTCAGTTCCATAACTTAAGGGCCCCGTTTAGCGAAAATGGTAAAATTTTCTATTTTCAACAAATTTGATAGAAAAACTACCAATACTTGTTGACCCTTGCAAACATATTTTTTTTTTTTATTCAGATATTCACGGCCGAAGCCTTTTACATGTAAAAAAAATTAGTATACCTACATACAATACATGCATACAAAAAGTAATTTTCATTTAAAAAAACACACAAAACAATTAATTAGACACAAAACAAGAGTACAATTAAATAATAGAACAACGTTGACTCAATTTAAAAAAAAATTGAAAAGAAATTTGGTCAAGAAATTAATATAAAAAAAATAATTTTAAAATTGAAATGATATAAATATTAAATGTCAAACAGAAAAACAAATGGTCAATTAGTTAAAAAATCGCAAATTAAGGTCAAATGGTTGTATATATATATATTCAGCAAATTATAAATACTATTTTATAAATAAGAATTCACAACATCTCACCAAAAATGATAAATATTACAAAAAAAAAAATTGGTTTGATAAAATAAAAAATCAAATATTTATTACCAGTATTAGTTTTTTACTAAAAAATAAACAAATCGCAGACTGACGAGATTTATTTAGCTACTCTTTGTTATATCAAAATACAAATTATTTGTAAAATATAATACCTATATTTTTTATTCATCCTGTCAAGCATATAAATACTATAGATTTTAGTACACTTTTTTTAATATACAAAAAATTGAGTTAATGTGGTGATTTTTGGTTTCAAAATATGAGAAATTTTATCAAAAAAAATTTTTTTAAGTCGGTCAATATCCATGAAAAAAACAACAACAAAAAAAATTCTTTTTGTTCTATAATTGTAATAACTATCTAAATATTCTCAATATTAAAATAAATATATGAAAATTTGTAGGATTCTCGTGCATTTTTGTACCAAACACACGAATTCGATTTTTAGAAATATGCTTTTTTATAAACGAAAACTATGAAGCTTAAATCCAGTTTTTTTTTAAAGTTAAAGTTTGATATTGGTAATTCATATTTGTTTTTATATTTTATCAAATCAAAATGTTCGTAGGGTCAACAAGTTTTGAGAGTTTGTGTACCAAACTTGTAGAACATTGAATGTTTTATCGTTTTTGCTAAAGGGGCCCCCTAACAAGTAGAAATGTCTTACATTCGAGAATTCGCCATTTTTTTCTTAATTTGGTATATTTTTATGATGTTTAAAAAACACAACAGAAAATGAAATATAGGTTCTATGTGAGAATCGCAATGTTTAAAGACATACGTTGTCTTTGTTCTGTTCAAGAGTTAATACTTATTAGTTTTACTTAAAGGTTGATTGTTACAGATCGAAATTAAGGCTAACAAATAAAAAAGAATAGAGTTTTTTCATACAAATAGTACACTTGGAGTGTTTTTAGGTCAAAATATATTAGAAAACACGCCGAATAGTCTCATAATGGATGAAAAATAACTATATACACATACTTATTAGTTTTAAGATATACCTAGATACATAAAGGTTGATTGTTACAGATCGAAATTAAAACTAACAAATAAAAAAAAAATAATATATTTCATATTCTTGACGTATGTCACTTTGGCTTGTTATGGCTGCGCCGTGCGAATAACAAAATGTTGCTAATTCGCACGGTAGTGTGCGAATAAGGAGAGAAATATTATTCGCACGGCGTGCGAATAAGGACAACGTAAACAATTAGAAATATTTATTCGTGGAATTGAAAATAGATACCTACCTACGTTAATGTTTGTTCCATTACTAAATATTTGATTCATAAAGGGAACCGTAAATATTTCAAAGTTATTTGTTTGTGGAATCGCAAGATTGGCGTTGATTGTGTGTATCACCAATTAAATCACAATTTGCGAAATTAACGACTTGTTGAATTATGGAACTGTGCAGTCGTAATGTTGAGAACTTGTCTTTAATCTAATATATAAAAGGAACTCGTGTGTGTTACACCATTTATAACTCAAGAATGGCTGTATCCATTTGAATTACCTATCTCTGATTTGTTGGATTCTTCTCAGCCCCGAATAGCCGATAGGCTATTTAAATATCTTACAAATTCACAGGAAGAAAAATTACGAAGAAAACTATTTACGGTAATATTATTTTATTTTAATTTCAATAAAAAATGTAATATGGAGAATTATACAAAATCAACGATGAAGTTTTTTTATAGATTTGCCTGTTTTTGAATAATTTTTGTATACATTTTCAAATTAGAATCGTTATCCATGCAATAGGTATCTATCTAAAAAATAAATTAGTACCTACCTATATAACTATATAACGTACAGCAGATAATTTATACACAAATCTGAGTTAAGTATAATTGTTCAACATAAATGAATTTAATTTTTTACACTATACGATGACACACTTGGACAATTACAAAAGTTTGTAAAGGGTTGAAAAATATTAATCATTCATTGATTTTTAGGCGGTACGAAGTTCGCTGGGACAGCTAGTTTTACATAAAATCTGGTCTAGATACAAGATGCAAGAACCATATTACAAAATAAAACATACTCCTATTACAACATAAACCACATACGTAGGTACATCTAAGTTATATAGAATATTATTAGTGAAACCATCCGACCTATTTTTTCCTTCTACTACAATATATAAGATGATGTATGTAATACAATAACAACGTCTTTCGCACATACTTACCTACATCAACAGACACGCAATACACATGCACAATAACCAGACAAATTCTAAATAATATGAACAATATTAAAATATGTTCACACCCATATTTGTATGGATTCTGGGCTATTAACTCCTTTTGAATAGTCTGAATTCTGATAATTGAATTTATCATAGGTAGGTGGTTTATTCGCAGTTCAGAGTGATTACTCATTGAGATCTAGAATTTTAATTTATTACCTTTTAAACATCAAATTGGTAATATATTTATTTATGAAAGTAAGCTGCAGTTTTCACTCACATAATATTGTGTAATGAAAGAAAGCTGGCATGACGTGGAGGTAACGCTCTTGCCTCGAAGTTTTGGTTCGATTCCAAGCCAGGATAAAATGAAGAATGATAATTTTCAAATTGTCCTGGGTCTTGATGTTTCGTGTATAGGTAGGTATGTATTAAGTGCATTGTATACCTATGCGTGTATGGTCACGTTAGTGCAAGATTCATTTCTTAGTTTGGAATTAGCTCGATCTTCACGTGTTGTTTATGTATGTGAATGCAATATTATCAGACAATCCAACAAAGGATTTAACAAACTCGTTGAGCTAGGTAAGTACCTAATAGCCTATTTTCAAGAGTGTAAATTGACATGTTCCATGGAGCACCTGGCAAAGAATTGGTACTAAGTACTATTGTAACTAATACTATCCTATCGCGACATATCCCAATATGGGATAACCAGCAAACCAGCCGCAAACAATAAACATGCAAGCTGTGTTCTCAGTGTTGATGAAAATTAAGACATTCAGGATGGGTGGCAAATTTCATCACTGAACTTTAAATGTAAAATGTCTTATTTTTTTAGAAATTACGGGATAGAGTAGGAGAGATAAACTTTGTCGGTTGCTCCACGGAATAAAGAGATGGTCTTTCAAATCTCCAAATCAATCGATTAAATTATTTTGTAACAACTTTCTGGACAACACGGCCGCATGGGAACACTGGTATTAAATAATATAACACAAACACAAATACAAGGTAGACAGACATCCTTTATACCATCAAGCATTATAGATATAATATTAAATATTATTCCTACTTATATTGAAAATAATAATAATATAAGCAAAAAAATAATACATATATAAAATCCTCTATATGTATCTACATATGTATGTACCTAGTATTCAATCTAAAATACTAATACGAAATAGGACAGGGTCATCATTGAACCCAAACGAAAATATTATAAATATTTTAATCTATGAAACATAATTTTTTAGCATATTGATTATGAGTGTAAAGGAGTCTTAAGACGGTATTTATTTATGTGCATAAAGGAATTCACATTCAGAAGGCAAGTCAACCCATTCACTGTGTCGGTGTTTAGATAGTAGAATTCCATAACATAATTAAAAACAAATGTTTTCTTCTGCCATATTTTATATTATTTTATTTTATTTATTGTATAAAATAAACAATGAATAGCATTACAGTAAAAGAAAACCTTTCGCTGTCATGACAATAATAAAATATAACAGAAAAATACAGACGCATAGAAATGATTTATTGATGAATGACATTTTATAGATTATAGAGATTATTGAAAAGTTTATTTTTGATTTGTACAAAATAAATGAAACATTGTATTTTCCACTCAAATAACTGTAGGTATTAAGTTATAACGTTTTCGGACGTTTTAGTATTGTTACTGATGATGGAACAAGTATGTAGCTCCGAAAACGTTATATTAATGTGAATTCATAAATGTGTTGACTTTCTAGAATAAACTGCTTATAATGACATCATCACCATTTTATCAAATCTATTCTATCTATCTATTCCCTCACATTCCGTATCCCAAGTGGGGTAGGCAGAGAGTGTGTGTGATTCTTAGTATCAAATATTAAAATTCAATACTTAAAGAATAATATCACATGCCAATAAAAAGTTCAAACTACAATTTAAATACCTTAATGAACAGTTTAAAAAGAGTATGCCCAAATAAAAATGTGGCACATGTCTCTTTTTGATAAGTAATGCAACGACGATAAATTAATAATAATATGGAATTCCACAGTGCCAATCACACAACATTTAAAAAAATTATTACACATTGTAAGTAGTTGTAGACATTAAAATTTTAATGGTCTCATTCTTACTTATACTCCATTAATGCATTTATATATTCCTGATAAAACCGAAAAAGCTTCTTTAGAATAAACAAAAATCAATGTCCCCCAAGCTTCACTAATGTGTATAGTCTTATAATTCCAATAATTCCTTTGAATTTCTACACCAAACAAAATATAGGTTGTTGTGTCAGAAAACTTTTTTGCTATTGACGTAAATGTTCTGACTTGTTAATTTTACCTTTGCAAAAGGTAACAATCAAGAAAGTGAAGTAAAAATCCGATTAAGTTTACAATAGGAATCATTACAAAGTATTTGAAAAAAATAAGGACTTAAAAACAATCATGAAATAAAAAAAAATGTTTTGTTATACCCTAATGTTATAATTCGCTGAGAAAATTATAAAGTAAAGTTTTGATTGAAGCAAAGTTTTTTTTCACATTGAAAATATATTGATGTAAAGATAATAATTAAAGCTTCAAAGCAGAAATAAAAAATGTTGTGAGTAGAAGTAAAAAGTTTGAAATGTGAATTTATAAATTTTTTAAATATGTTTTTTTTTTATTGTTCATGCAAGTTAATTATGAAAAAAATGCCATATTTGTACATTGTGCGTTTTATTTTGTAGGTATACATTGTATTTGTAAAACATCAATAAACACATTTTCATTTTTAATCTACTCTAGATTAATCATTCCAATCAATTCGACTCCGGAAACGAGCAGAAACATTTTGTTCACTCCAAGAATCGAACCCACGACCCTTCGCTTACCTACAAGGCGAGTGTAAAAACCGTTAGTTAACCTATTTGAATAGGTGTTAACTAGGTAGGTATTTTCTAACGTTGTACATGATACAAATATTTATGAAAATTTCCGTTATGTGAATGAAAATCCTTATTTATGTGAATGAAAAAAATCTGCGTAACTGAAGATATCGTTCGGTGGAGCAGAAAGAGAAGACGGTTCTGGAGGGACCATATGGACCACATGAGTAAGTAGTGATAGATTAGCCCACATCGTCGCGAACGAGACTCCATTAGGACGAAGATTGCCTGGAAGGCCACCTAAAAGATGGAAGGATAGTTGGTCTTCAGCGCTCCAAGAGGAAACAAATTCCGAACAAACAGATTAATGATCTGCTACAATCAGAAGAAGACGAATTTCTTTTTTAAGGAATACATTATACAGAGGCTCTGTATAGGTGTTATTTCAGGTATTCATTGAAGCAGGAAAATGCATCATTTTACCAAACTATTATAATAATCATGCAAACATCTTTTAAAAAATGACAGAAATTATATAAAAATTGTATGCAGTTTTGCATTTTTCCAATATAGTAACATCTGACGTAATATCAGAATTAGTTGTTATATTAATTCAATGTCATTTTACTTTGTTGTAATCGTACACGTTAACAGCATTGAATAATGATTGCACAATTTTGGGCAATACCTTGAAAATATTCTAATTGGTAAACAAAGGAGTAAATATCATACGTTTAGTAGACAGGCGCAACACAAATATTCAATCTAATAAGTATGTATTTAGTTTGAGAATGATAATCATGATCCCTGTCGAAGTCTTGGTTGAATGTAAGATGAAATAATAGTGGTATTTTTACCAGGTTTTCTAGTCTCGTACTCAAAATATTCAGCATAGTTTTTCAGTAGCTATTAAAGTAGAAATTATCGTTTAAAAAATGAATATAACAGATTATCAGCAGTGCAGTCTGCAGATTATTCTCAAGAATGTAGACTTTTAAGTCTAAATGAAATATTCCCGAATAAGTAATCTCAGTTTTCAAAGATTTCTATTGTAATTTCAATTGATTTATTTTGTGTCATTAAATGTAAACTATAAGTTCAATTTATAATATTTTTGATAATCTTGTCCTATTATTAATTTACTGCCCCAAATATTTAAACACTTGCTCAATAACTGCTCGAGGACGAAATCGAAAAATATTTAATAAATAATAATTATGTACACTTTTATCATTTTTGTTTTATTTTTCATTTTTCCCTTTTTGAATGAAAACACAGCAAAATAAATTTAAACGTCGTATAATATATCGTCAAAAAAAAGTATTATGATGTCCTTTTATGGACCAAGAAAAATATTGATCAGAAACACATTTCCAAAACCATAATTATTTATGTCATTTTGACAATAAAACAGAGATTAATATTTAGTTTTTTTATACCTTACGGTCCAAAAAGGATAATTCACTATTTTAAAAATACTATTAGTTTACTGTAGCGTTCAGTAAAATCTCCCTGATACGTAACAAAAGGAGATATTGAGGATGCCTGAAGTGGCATTAACATTTCCTGTCATTTTTTCGTAGTTCATTGGGTCTAACTTGGACTGTCTGGCAGAATTTTTTACAAGTATCAGGAGGTGTCTGCCTGTTGAAGAAGCCATGACTCTTATCGGAGCCTTTGTACTTTCCAGACTTGATTGCAAACTTTGTAGAATGTGAAGGCGTTCAATGCAAGGTTAAAGAAGCATATCCAGGAGGTGTTGTGATTAGTTGTGATTATTGAATGGGCTCTTGCGGTGATATGCCACAAAACGGCGTATTTAAAAAAAAACACAAGTTTATTATTATTAAAAATATAAGAGGCTATTTCTACATGTTGTGTTATTTCTTTGTGCGATTCCAAGGTGGATTGGTTGTTACGGTACTTTCTTGATGTTTTTGTAGCGGCTTGCCTCGATACAGGCACTCGCCTAGTGAGGTTGCTGCGGGTTATGACTGCATAGTCCTGATTAACTTGCTTGTTCCGGCGCGCACGCGCAGTTTTGGCTGCCTTTTATGCATGTTGGATTGGTGTTTTATTGTTTTTTTTTTTTAATTTTTTGTATATTTTTTGTAATAAATAACTAACTTGTGGGCTTGGTATTGTATAGCAAAGGGTTAAATCATGAGTGCGGGTTATGTAGGATGATGCTTTGTCTTTGCTTTATGATTGTGTGTGTTGTTTCTGTCCATATGTATTTTCAAATGTTTTGTTATGATGATGATGAATAAATAAATAAATAAATTATTAAATATTTATTTTAAAAATCTTTGTGACTGACTGCAGGCAGCCCTGCAAATACAAGACATAGAGTTGTTTTATTCTAAGTTATTATATCATGTTGTACGTATAATATTTATTATATAGTAATAATCACCATATAGGCACATATTATTACATATTATTAGACATATAGATATATAAATAATATTCCTAGGCACATAGATACTAATACATGGAATGAATGAGTATGGCATTTATATCTCTACAAAAAATATCCTATCAAAAATATGTATAGGTATAGATATTTATAAGTTATACCAGTTTTAATCCCTGGTACAAAAAAATCTTCATCAAATTAATTTACTAAAAATACTGTAAATAGCATGAGAAGTAATTTAAATAATGGCGAAATTTTTGATCCAATATAATAATGTGTTTTGTTGTTGCTGACAGGATTTTATGAAAAATTATATTTGTCAAATATTTTATGAAAAATGAAGATCAGTGGAGTTTTATTTTTTCAATTATTTTTTTGTTCAGAATACATTTATTCATCCACTTTATCTTTCATATTAATTCAACACGGATAAGTGGAAGATTATTGGCACAAAATCATCCTTGTGGGATGCTATGCCATAAGTGAAAAAAAGTGGAAGATTCAATACTATTGTGACAATCAATCAATCAATCAATTCAGTACAAAGAGAAAATACTTTGTCTTGCTAAAATGACACCAATAAACTAACAAGACACGCAGATAAAATTTTATTATTTTAGAAGATATTCTATAAATTAAAGTTTCTTTTATGGTGGGTTAGTTGGAAGTAATTGCGCCTTTCTGATAAACTCGCCCTCTGTAAATTATTGAAAGTGAGAAAGTGGTCTTTGACCGCCCGCTTGAAAACGTGAAGAGTAGCGAGCAACCTTATTCTGGAAGACAGACTATTCCAATAGCGAGCACCATGAACAGAAAATGAATTACTTAGTAAAAAAGTTTGAGGTATGAGCTGGTTGCTGGTATCGTCAGAAGACGCTCGCTTTTGGATCATAAGTGTGTAAGCCATGACTTGCATCCATGCGAAAAAATGCAAACCCCGAAACCAAACATCCGAAAAGGGACCGAATGTTTTCCTTTGAAAACCCTACAAAATACTAATCGTACTCCCATCGACAAGTTAGTGGCAAGATAGATTCTCAAACATTCAAACGAGACAGCAGACATTCAGACATACAAATATTTATTGCGTAGATTACTTACTATAGCAGACTGAATATGTAATATGCTGTATATATGCATATACTATGTACGTCAGCGAATAGAAGAACTACGGCGAATATAAAATATTATAAAAATCCGTTGCGTTTGAAAAGGGTTTGGTGTGTTTGGCTAGCGAGTGAGTCACGCCGCTGCCAAGGCAGTGGTTTCAATACTTTTAGCGCTCGAGACGCCTCACAAGTTCTTTGTACATAACAATTCACATAAATCGAACTAGTCCCAAGTTAAGATAGTTATTTTGTATTATGGGTACTATACAACGCACTAAACACAGAAATAGACCCGGGACAATTTGAAGAGGAAGTTTTTCATTTTGTTTTGGCCGGAAGTCGAACCCAAGATCTCGTGACTCAAAGACATGAGCGTCACCTATGCGCCACACCGGTTGTCATAATAAAATGTTCCGTAGAGCACTAGGCAAAGATTTGGTTTTCAACTATTTTTCGTAGTTTTCGAGTGTCTTATAAAAGACAGGTGTTAAAAAAGATAAAGACATTTTACATTTTAAATTTAGTGCTGATGTTTTCCATCCATCCAGCAGGGTTACTCTTGACAAAACTAAACACGATCTTAATCTAGTCTTGATCTTGATCATACGACGCACGAAGGGACTATGGTCAAAAACACAGCGCTACCGCTATCGCGCGATCGGTTAACGTGTATTTTTGGCCAATAGTCACTTCGTGCGTCGTATGATCAAGATCAAGACTAGATTAAGATCGTGTTAAGTTTTGTCAAGAGTAGCCCTGCAGAACAGAAAAGATTTTCCCAAGAGGTCGTCAACGTCAGGGGGACCCAACAAGACACGTAAAGAAGAACAATAATATTAATGTTGCACTAAATATACACGGTGAAAACACAAAAAAATCAATTAGGAACATAGTGAGGAACAAATAATTTCGTTCTATGTTAATCTTAGGAACACGATATCTTCCAGCATTTTTGTTTAATAATCAATATTTTTTTGACTATGCATTGATTACAAAGAGACATGTTTAAAAATATAATCTAATTTCTTTATATTGTGAATATTACTTCGATTCTCCGTAGTAGGGAATAAATTCAAGGATGACTAATACTAAGTGAAATACCTACCTATTATTTTAAGAAAAGTGTGTCACATATTTAGTATAACATATTTATACATACTATGGTTGTATATTTAGTATAATGTTATATAGTATGTTTGTGTACTCAGAAATCTAATACCAATAACAGAATGCGTAATTTGCTTTCGAACTCCGCAAAATCCTTTGTCAACATCTCTCCCCTCTTGACCTAAATTTGCTGCTGGTACTCGTATTTTGTTAAACGTGGTTTCGTCACAAAGACTTTTATAGTATAGAATAGTAACACAGTAAAAACTTCCTCAGCAAACATGTTCCAAAATTCAGGCAATTAACAATATTTGTTGCTTCAATTCATTACATTATTCTTCTTTTCGTGTTGTTCAGCAAACGACGGTCTATGTATATTCCCATTTTCTCCCAGAAAGCGACGACTTCTCTCGCAGCTCTCCCCAGATGAGTTCGCTCCACGAATTCCTCCCAGTGACACTGTCTGGGAGCCATTGGACATGACAGGAGGTGCCCAGTGTTTTGTTCTATTTGAACTAGTCTCCTTTGCTCAAATATGTATAATCTACATACTGGATAAAGTATAAAAGGAATCTTTTTGAACCAACGCTTCTTCCATCATTATTATTGAAATATTTTGGCAGCACGAGCGATTGTATTATCAATTTTTCCATTGAATTTATAGTCTATAACTGTATACTATAAAAGTCTTTGTTTTGTACACAGAAAATATGATGACACACATAGAGTAACATAAACATATTATAATCATGAAAGGAATGTTCCAGATTCGCTATTATTTTATGTAATTATTCTTCAATTGAATCTCATTTGGAAATAAATAATTAAATACAGCTTCGATAAAGATCATCCCAAAATTATAATTTGAATGCAACCTTTAAAATTGGTTTGTATGCAACCTTTAAAATTGGTATACTATTTGTCAAACATAATTCACTGACTGAGATTAAACGTTTTTTTTCATTTCATAAATATTGAATAAATGTGGTAAACATGTGGTAAAAATTAAACAATTAAATGTTAAATTTGATTTACTCTTTCAGTGAGGTGGTTGGCTCGACAGAAGAGAACGACTTGCATGTTTCTTACAAGAAATATTTTCCCTGGCTACCCCTCTTGTAGGATATATCGTAATGGGACGGATGCATATTGTTGTGATATAAAGATTATCCTAGAACAGTTCTACCTAGTTGGAAAATCCATTTTCTTACTTGTATCTATTGTATGATTTCATTTGTAGAATGAAAATAACTAAATAAAAAAATATTTGATTTACGAAAAATATTAATTATTTTCAGTAAATATATTATATATTAATTATCAAATATCTTAAAACTAAGCTTAAAACAATAGCTTAAAACTTTTGGCGTTTTACAATACGTGTTTATATTTCATAACTCATTCAGTTTCTGTATAAAAAATCGTAGTAATTTCTGAGAATTTGTAGTAAGTACAAATTCTTTTTAAATAATTTTCTAATCGACAGTTTGAAACCAACGCAATAAACTTCAGGGGCTTATTTCAGGCCTGGATAACAATGAACAACCAATTGAAATGTATAGACATCACACTATATTATGTTTTATCTAAGTTGTCGATTAGTTTTTATCTATGTATTGATAAGAGATACAAGATACGTCTTTGTATCGGTATAACGTACATGAGAGTTGTGCTATCTGAGTTATTATTACTCAGTACTCAGTAGACACAATGAGAGTATTGTCACATTCTGATTAGGGGAATTCTTTGTTAAGATTTTACAAGAACATCTGGGTATCCTTTATTAGCAAATGGCTATATCCGAGTATACAACTTGAACTATCGATGGTAGTAATATTAAAAAGAAATAATAAAACTACCTAATTGTGATAAAAAAAAAACGCAGACAATATAGTTGAATTAGATTTTGTTTGATCCCATTATTTTGATATGAATTTTACGCAAATTATTTGAAATAATTTTTTATTAATTTGTTTGCGCCGTTTCAAATTCACTCTCGATAACCAATTGTGTTTTAACACTTTTTTCAGCGTTTAATATCTGAAAACGTAGAACTTCAAGCACCTATATTAAATCATTTATTAGATATTTTTTTATCTTTACCGGATTCAATCAAATTGTTAGATGTCTAGAACATCTGCTTTTTATCAATAAAATACAAAATTTTGATCACGTCATTCGTGATAAATGAATCGAATCATAATATTTTTGATAACCTCTTTTAAGTTTTGTTGAAAATTTCGATTAGCGTAGGGAGTATCGGAATTCGTTGATAACCCAATGCCTGATGTCATTGCCCAGGGAAATTATTATCAAAAAGACAGTACTCAACTATGAACCAAGCCGATGATAAGTTACTCGTATTGAGTAAAATTAATATAATATTTGCCATTATGTTTTTATCAAGGTTATTTTTTGTCTAGACGTAGAAGTTCGCAAAGCAATAATGGATAATATTTTCTCTCTGTGACAAACAAACATTTCAAAGTTTGACAAAGGGTCCGTTGTTTGTTTTATTATCTTGAACTCATGTTTAATTGCTCACAGACTTCATGATTGCTCAAAAATAATTATACGATACCAGTGTTGCGTGTAAATATAATAAAAATTACAAAGATCAATTGAGTTTATATTATTGTGTTTTGTTCTTATCCATTCAGTGGAATTGTGAAATGGAGAATTTGACCTTTTCATCGCTGCGACTCGAGAGGTTATCCACACTATGATCCACTCACACAGGCGAAAGTCGAATGTTCCGTATTGAGAGTACCTATCTGCTTATGGCAAGGTAATTGGCCACGAATTAACTGATTACAGAGAGAGGGAGAAATGCCAAACATATTTTTTATATTACCGGTTCACGATGGAGAAGGTTGAACTTGTCTTTGTATAGGAAGTATTGAATAGTTTTTTTTTAATATGAATAAACAATAGAGATAAACTTTTAAGTCGATTTGGCAACGTTTTGTTGAATAAAACGCGTTGCGCAGTTTATGAACCATTGCCGTTTCTAAACCACGCAGACCTTGAATGAGTTAGTTTCGGTCATATTGCGATGTTGCCAATTAAAATGGCATTGAAATGTGTTTTATGTAGGTGCGCGACTAGATCGGTACATAATACCTACTTACCTATCAAACAATATACAATGTAATAACTCAGTACATACACATAATTTGTTTCATTGTGTTCTGACACTGATGTACTACCTATGTACATAGCTTCTATTATTATTGCTATGAGAAGCAACGTATAAAAGTATATTGTGTCAGTGGATACAATTATTTTGTCAAAAGTTTAATTACGTTTTTATTTGTGCAACTGTGCCGTAAAATGAACGTAGAATTTTCTACGTTTTCTGTTCGCATAAACTAGTTCACAGTTACAATTTCGTTAAAAGAAGTTAACTTACGTGTAACACACTTATTTCTTCTAGGGCATTAAACTATACAATTTTTCTCTATAAGTTTCGAAGTAATAAAGATTTGTTGATAACAAAACCATGAAATAGCTTAAGAAAATGTTATGAATGGTATTTAATCTGTCTTTCACATTTCATTTATGTATAATAATTGAGCTCAAGTTACTTCCTCTTAATACCCTTTTCTCCTGATATTATTATTTACCACGACATATTTATTTATTTATTCTTTACTGTATATGGAATAGAAGTAAATTTATCCATAAATACCTACTTCACAATATCACATACAATCGATATACAAAGGCCAGTACATCTAATACATCGACACACAAAAAAAAAAACCAGAATTTCTAAGAAAACATCAATATTTTTTTTGTCAGCTTTTATTCAGATTTCAGACATGTGGGATTTTTTTTACGAAGCAACCAATATTTCATGGATACAAGTATAACATGCGAAAGGGTTGGACAGAGTAGCTATGAAAGTTTATTGTGGATAAAATGGATACTATTTTTGAATACCTGCTATTAATAAACTATAAAAATAGGATTCTATTTATTTATTCTTTACTGTACATTGATTACAAACAATTACATAAAAGGTACCTAACATTCCAGTTAGATACAATCAATATACAGAGGGCGAGTTTTTCGCTAAGGTACGATCTCTTCCAACTAACCAACATCGTATTAGCGAGTACATACTCCTATTTTTTATACAATGTGAGAGGTATAATAATTATAAAGACAATTGTTAGCCTGATGGTATATTCCCAGACAGATTTTCTTTGATAAAATGAAGAGAAAAACAACTAAATCTCCAAATACCATTACAGAAAGCAATGTAAAGCAGTTTAAAGCTTCGTTTTCTCATAACATGAAGTATTGTGAAGCTCTCAGCATACATAAAGGTGTATTTTCAGCTTTCTTCTGAAGCCTTGTCTTTTGCGTCCTCTCGTAGACCCAGAAGCAGACCAAACAGCATCTGGGACCCACAAAACACTAAACGCTTCATCTCCAAGGTCCGTGCTGCGATATCGAGATGGCTCAATTGGTCTGCCCTTTGTTTTACCTTTGATGGCCGAAGCGTCAGTCGTCTTCCACTGATCTCACACATCTCCGACAAAATAATAACATTGCGACACATATTGTACACACGACATATCTTGTACTCCAGGGTCCAACGCCCACTAACGTGGTAGGGTTGGAGATGCCAACGCTGACATAGTGGTACCGATTGACTGGAGAAAGTTAAAAAATAAAGAAATTGGCTACGCCAAAACGGCTAAATAAATGTCCTTGGACTCCTGAAATATCTGAGAAATAAAGTAAGGTGGAGTGCCTAGATCAGCCATGAAAATATTTGCAACAGCCTTTACTAAATTTATTTATTCATTAACATATTAATACACAGCGTTAGCCTTTTACATTCTGAACAAAATTAGTTTGACGGACAACATAAAAAAGTTAACATTAATGTTGAAATGATATAAAACTATCTGATAGTTAATGATGATGTCAAAAGTCGATTGAAAATAATAGGTCTTTCTTAATAATAGGTCAATTTTAAATATATAAAACACTTAGGTCTTGTCAAGATATAACAACTAAATTGGAGGTGACCAGTACTGTATCGAAACCAGTGTATACGTGGAGCGTGCTTTTGCAATATCTGCACCTGTAGTCTGGAATAGGCTTCCACAAACGATCAGAGAAACTCAGGACATATCTCGTTTCAAGAACCAACTGAAAACTTATCTATTCAAGAAATCTCACGGAATAATTCCAGCACAACCTTAGTTAGCAAAGAGCGCCCTTGAGGTGGATTTTTTTCACAAAACGGCGCTTTACAAATCATCCAAATAATAATAATAATATATCAAAACGAATAAGAGATTGAATCTCTAATATTTTACCATGGGAGTACATACTAGATCTGGAGGGTTAGGTGGAAGTCATTGCAGTAGGGACATATTATTCAAATTCATTATGCGTAGGTATATTGAATATTATTTGTAAATATGTTTTCCTATTGATATGTAAACTGATGTAAGAAGAAGGAAACAGCGCAGGTTGTGATACCAAAACCCCAAATAAGCACCCAGATCCAAAACAATTTGAAAAATGTCATTCTTCGTTTTGCCATGTCCGGTAATCAAACTCGAGACTCAAAGGTAAGAGGGATTCTTCCGCGCCACATCAGCTGTCAAAAATTTATGATCGATTTTTGTTATTTTTTTTTTTTTCGATTTTCGAAGAGGAAACACTATAAACCAGCATATTATACCTCAAATAATATAGGTAAAAAATTGTTCAATACTAAATCCAAAACTAAGAAACTAGACCACAGCGGCATTTATAAATTACAATGTAACGATTGTTCAAAACGGCCAAACTGGAAGAAAAATCTCATCCAGATATAAAGAACATAGAATGGCTCTAAACACAATTCGAGTAAATTCGGAAATGGCGGACCATGCCAAAGAATGGGGGCACTCTTTCAACCAGGAAGGCATACATGTGTTACATAAATGCAAAAAAGGTCAAAAAATGAATATACTGGAGGCAATGGAGATCAACAAAAATAAAGATGACACCATTAACATTCAAATCCCACCTCTAATTTCTCCTCTTACCTACCCGTTTACTACTTCCACCCATAGATTGCCTTAAAACAATATCTCTACCAATACCTTCACATATCCATTTTACATCTCTATTAACCCCGCCCACTCCCCCTACCCACATTTAATTTTGTATTATCATGTACCATCATCAATTTGTTATTTGTCATTAGTTATAAGTAATTATTACTGAAGATGGACGTATGTCCGAAAAGCTTTTAATATTATAACAATTTTAAATGAAAGTTAACAGTGTTTTTTATTTAAATATTTATTATCTAAATTTGTTATTTTGTTCGATTTCAGTATAGAAATAATTGACATTAGGTGGTGTATTTTTTAAGAAGGATATTTTTTTCTCAATAATATCTTTATTAGAAACTAGTTTATATACCCGCCTCCGCTCAGTAAAATAATATTTTACTTCCTTAAAAAAAAGATTGAGGAATCGATTTCTGTCATTATGGATAAGTCATTTTCAAAATTGGGTATTTTTATATGATTCTCGTATTTACTGCCCTTGTCATGTTGAAATGTAACGAAAATTATTTTAATGTATATTATCGACCCCGTCCCGTATCCCGTATTGCCCTTATCATGTTGAAATGTAACGAAAATTATTTTAATGTATATAATTGACCGACGGTACTTGGTGGAAGTATAGGTTAGATAGATAAAAACAACGTTTACATTTAGTAGGTATTTGCAAAGTGGTTTCATCAATCTCGATTTTTTTAGTTTTTAAGAGCTTTCAAGAGACAAAAGCAGAAAACACGGGATTTTTCATAGACATTAAGTATGACATAACCGCAAATAGATTTTATTATAAAATACTTTTTTAATATTGTATGTAAATGGAAAGAACAACTTTTATTTACATACATACATAGGAGGTACTGGTAGCAATATTCTGACGTCACCGACTCTCTTTTTTATATATTACTTATCAATTATACTTATACTAGTATTGTTTTACCAAAGTTTGTTCAGGAAATAATCACAAAAAAATATCAGTTTAAAACTAATAGATATACATATAGGTACACATGAACATGTTGTTTTGGATTTATTATATGGACAATAATTGAAGGCTGGATATTATAAAGGTGCTAAGTGTGAATCCTATCCCGTGGAGCACCCGATAAAGAATTGGTCTCCCACTCTTCTGCGTAAGTTTTCGAGTGTCCTGTAAAAGGCAGGTGTTCGAAAAAAATAAGGCATTGTACATATCAAATTCAGCGATGAGGTTTGCCACCCATCCTGAATGTCTTGTATTTATATTGGCACGAAGAGGACATTTTGCATGTTTCTTACATGCAGCTGATCTGCTGGCTACCCCACTTGTGGGATATGCCGTGATGGTATAGTATAGTATAGTATAGCTAAGTGTAAAAAGAAGTAAGGGGAACAGCAGAGCAATGTAGCAAAAGAAATATCTATTGGACAAAGTTTGAAGTACATATACTATGTTGTTCAATCATTTTGCAACTTGTAGGTACGTTTATTGGCCTTTATGTTCAACACCAATTGGAAGAAAAAAACTCATTTTTGAAAATGTTGATACTTAGCACCTTTCTATTTGTAATGTGCCATGAAGAACCATGCCCTCAATGTAACATTGTGCAAAATCTAAGAGGAAGAAATGAGAAAGGCGTCCCAATGCCTACGAATTGGCTCTAGCTGGCTTAAATTTTTAAACAAAAACAATCAACATTTAACAGCAGGTATTAAAAAAACAAAACGATTCTCATGGTGTATACTATCCCCTATTCCATGGAGTCAATTAATTTAATTTTCATCCAAAAACATGTTTAAAGAATGAGACCTCGTTAAGGGTATGTTATTTTACTTCTGTCTTGTCTTACAATTAAATATATGATTGTTTTCGAACATAGTTAAATAATTGTCAGATTATATATTTATGTACAATAAGGAATGATATATTGATAAACTATAATATAATAGTTCTATATAGATTCATGTTCATATTATTTAATAAGTGTCTCGTGTTGCTATGCCATTTTATGATAGCCTCAGATAGGCGTTGCAAAAAAATCTTATGTCTAATCAATGACCTTTAATGTAGACTGGAAATTTAAAAGAAAAGTTGGTATCGCGACCAATCAAATTTTGCGACCATTATAATTTCATACCAATTAGTGTTCAACGAGCATTGGTTCAAAAAAAGTTCGTTCATCAAGTTCGTCGGTAGCCTGAAGGTAGAGTTGGCAAATTTTCCTTTCACGACACAAGCTTTTCGCTTACTGTGAAAAAAAGGATATTCATGTTTTTTTTTTATTTTATAAATATCTTTTTTTGGGTTTCAGACACTAAGCATGTCATATACTTCAGCATTAGTAAGAAAGAGACAATCCATTGGATTGGTCTGCAACGTGTTTGGATGTTCTTCTCCATTCCTCCATATTTCAGCTAGCCTCTTTAGTTCTACGTATGTGCCACAGTTCATGTCCTTCTTCAGTTGATCCATATAAGCGTCTCTTGGTCGGTCTCTACCATTTCTGCCTTCGGTCCTACCCTCCACGTTGGTGATTATATTACTGTTATTATTAATTTTGTGACATCATTTTAAAAGAAATTTGTACTGATCTAACAGTTTCGTAAGTCTATGTATCTAACACATTAAGTTCTTTTTATGATACTTATCTATACAGTACAACACACTTAATGAATAAATGTTGTGCCTAGAATATAATCTAATACAGTCGAGCTTGTACCAAATGTACCTAAATATTATAATAATATAGAATATTATAGTTCTATGCCTACTTTAGTATTTGAGATAATTATTATTAATGTAGTATTTTTTTATTTGAAGTTATTATTCCTTCCTTTCTTGATTCTTTTTCTTCCAGTATTCACATATTATTAATTCATCTCTAAAAACTCTTTCTTTTAAGGTTTCTTCAATTTCTGCTTTGGTTTTCTCGTGCTTCTTAAGATTGTTTATATTAAATTTTCAATAAACTTTCTATCGTTTTATTAAATTGCGTAGGTTTATTTTTGTTTATCAACTTGTCCAATAATTTGTTTATCCAAAGTTAATCTTGTGACATACACATGTGTATTGATTTTTTTGTTCTTCTATATTTTCTTCCCATTCGGGATTTCTTAAATAAGTTCTAGTCCAATTCTCCCACGGGACGGCTTCCCTTGGTCTACCCTTAGAGCCGCCTCTATGGGGAAAAAGGAGGATCTGCAGACTCCATTTTGGAACCGTTTTGGAAACGCTCAAAGCAACTGCTCTTAGTTTTAATTACTAATATTCTTACAAACTTATAAATATTGTAATCTTTTTTGATAAATAAATTGTAAACTGTTTTTCATGTAAGAAAAATTCATCTTTTATCCCGTAGTAATTGATCACACCCTTTCTAAGCATATTATTGAGATAAAATTATGTAAAGTTTGCTACTTTATGAATTCCTTCTATTTTATATGGAGATGGTGAAGATAAACGTATACACAATCATATACACTCACCCACCAATCTCCATATAATTTAGATAAACAATAGATAGGAGTTGATTATCCTGAGATATCCGAACGTGTAGAGATTCTTTCAATATTTATTTGTTTATCAATTTTCAGATTAATTTCACGTCAAGGATATAAATATTACATGACAATATTATGATATTCAAAACTATTATGGGTTTTTATTGAATTTAAAAATATTCGAATAATTTTGTCCTCAATTTCATCTAAACCCTAGATGGATTTTAGAAAATGTAATGAGTATTACTGTGTGATAATTACATTAGCTAACTAGTACGATTGACTGGTAATAATTGATTACAAAAATCGAAAAGTTTGAAGATTCATTTCTTTGACTTTAACTGCACATAAGATATTTACTATGTCAGTGTTTAGGTAGTAGAATTCCATAAGGAAATAAATAAAACAAATGTTTTATTCTGCAATTCGATTTATTCACGGGAGAGACGTCTTTCGTCTTTTTAGGACATTATCAATCCCAAGATTTTAGATACTTATTTTATTTATTTCTTCATGCAAATATTAAGATGTTTGGACACTAGAAGTACCTACGTAAGTACTCGTATATGCAGGTAAATAAATGAGATAGACAACGCGTCTGGACAGAAATCGAGTTGTCGTGTTGATAATTGATTTCAATGTCTTAATGGTCTTCAAATAATCTTATCTAACTAATCATGTTGTTTCCAAATTCCATTAAAACTTGGTCTAGAAACTTTCGTCTCAAGTTGCTGAATGGTCTCGGTTATTAATATTGCATCGAAGATTTGTATACATTAGAAGTCTAGACGATGAAAGCTTGATATATATAATATTCTTAACAAACTTCGAGGGTGACTATTCACAATGACGAAAGTCTTCTTATGCCTTTCAGTGCGAATTCTTATTTTAATAGTGCCGTATCGGATCCCCCCGGCATTGGCTATCACCATGGAGAAGGCCTCATTGTCCTGCGCAACCCGGAACAACTCCTCCAACCCCCGGCCCACTCCTCGTCGACTCTCAATCTTGTGTTGTATTAAGTGTGAATAATATAAATTTATTTCAATAACAATTATAGTACTTACCTTAGATTGACAATAACAAATGAAAGCTCTAGCAAACTTTTCCATCTGTAGATGAATAGATGCAATTAATTATTCATTCTCAAACTTTGAAGACATTTTCTCTCAGGAAACAATAATCAAAAATTTATATTTTAATTACACTGTCAGACATGACAGCTAAGATAAGAAAACACAAATAAAGTAAATACACCAGTAAAGTCTTATTATAATATATATAATGAGTTACAATCCATTGGATTGGTCTGCAACGAGTTTGCTTTTTCTTCTCCATTCGTCTCTATTCTCAGCCAGTCTTTTCAGCTCTACGTTGGTAAGTTGGTCCATATATGCGTCTCTTGGTCGGCCTCTGCCATTTGTCCCCTCGGTCTTACCCTCCGCTATGGCGATGAGTAGTCCTGGGTGCCTGATGTTGTGGCCAATCCAGTTAGCTCGTTGTTGGCTGATTCTCTTAAGAAGTTGCCTTTTTTCGCCTACCCTGGTTAATACTTCTTCGTTTCCGACGTGCTCTGACCAATGGATCTTAAGCATGCGTCTGTAGCACCACATTTCAAAGGCCGCCAACCGTCCGCTTTCACTCTTGCTGATGGTCCATGTCTCACAACCATAAAGCAGAATGCTCCATACAAAGGCTTTAGTAAGGTTCTTCCTTACGCTTAAGTCAATATTTGGGGATTCCAATATATTCGATTTTTTGTTAAAGGCAATCCTTGCCTGATTTATTCTGCTTACAATTTCTGCTTTGGAGCGTCCATCCTGGTTTATTCTGCTGCCTAGGTACACGAATTCCCTTACTTGTTTGATTATAATAATTTTGGAAATGTAGATGGTCTTTACTGGTTTATAGTTCATTTTTGGAACATAGTACTTATTCAAGATAGGATGATATTAATCTCTTTATAACAATTGGAATGTCTTAATAATTATGTAATTTGAAACAAGTGTTTCTTTCTACTATTGATTATTAATTCCCAGAGAGACGTCTTTCGACTTATAAGGACATTATCAATTTCAAATTTACATTATCAAAGATTAATAATGACCTTATAAGTGGAAAGACGTCTCTTTGGGAATCAATCATATACCTACTAGAAAGAAACACTTGTTTCAAATTACATTATTATGGAATTCTACTACGTGTGCACCGACACAATTTATGTCATAATAATTGCTTATTTACTGCTGTCATTCATCTCTCCACTATCGAAAATACAAAAGTCTTTTTTTGATTTCGTGTAACACGAACCTACTGTCTTTCAGTAGCTAATTGGAATCTGTTTTGTCATCTCATGGTCTCTATTTCACAATTTTAAAGACCATCCATTCTTCCACCTTGCCATGTGAACTAACAATTTATCTTGGAGACTTTATGAGCAGTATTGATGACTTTCGATGAATGATTTTCAACTAAATTCGCATCGTATGTCAGGAAATATGATTATTTTGTTTTTGATTTCTATTTTCATCCTTTGATAGTTTTCACGTGTTGTTCCAAAGAGGAAGTTAAAGGGAGTTATTTTAGCCAATAAAAAGCTCATAAGTGAGAGAGTAAATGTGGTTACTTCAAACGGTGCAATAAAGCTACGCTCGTTAAAATTTATTGTACGTAACTCACTACCAATGGATGTAATAAATATGAATTTGGCATTTACATTTCAAACGATCTCTAGGTACAAAGTCATTACTAACCTATACCATTTTCACACTCACTTTCGTAGGAACAATGCATAAAAGACAAGGTATAATAATATCATACCTAGTTCGTCATTCATCTCTTTCTTTCTTTCATAGATTTTCTCATTAGTCATTGCTGATATTTACGATCGTCTGACAAATATATCGCGCTCATCTTTGAGTATTTGATCCACACGATCATGCTACGTAGTTCTCGGACGTCCACGGTTTCTTACACAACTTCTTTAAGATAAATATACATTCTTTGTCACTCTTTCATCATCTTGTGGTTCCACATGTCCTGTTCATCGCAACTTATTTACACGTGTTCCAACATCCACAACACGCAATCGCTCATTCTCCTAATATTCCCATTCATCTCGTGACGTGTTCTCGAGATTCTCATCGTTTATTTTTCTCAAGAAAACTTGCAGAATGAATTGAAAATATTATTATTATATGAAGTTAAATTTGTAACATTTTGTCCGCAGTGCGGTACTATCCAATATTGATGTAGATACATACTTTCTAAATATATTATGTACCCATTATAAGTATTATTATATCCATCCATGTAGAATGCTGATGTAAGTTTGGAAAAGGCGTGGAGCCGAAGTTCCCAGTAACATGTTGAAAAGTAACTGTAATAATAATAATAATATTGTAAGCCCAGTTTATTTTATAATATGCTTTATCTTCTACACTACATTCTAAAGTTTTACTTATGCAAATCCCTGTGTATTTCATAGTTAAGTTGTACTTGTGAAAACGTTCAATCATTCATATTATCTTCTTCTTATTCTCAAGACTTTTCAGCCCACTCCCATTCACTGCTGGAAGAAGGCCTCCTCCATTTCCTTCCACGCTAGTCTGAGTCCAAGCGATCCAAATTATTTTCATTATATATTAAAATAAATTACAACCAATTATATTCAATTATTTTTGATAAATTTACAAACTATTCATATTGTGTTTATTTATGCGCTCTTCTATTATCTTCTTCTTATTCTTCTTCTCAGCCCACTCCTGTCCACTGCTGGACGAAGGCCTCCTCCATTTTCTTCCGCGCTATTCAATCCTGCGCCGTCTGGATCCAGATGACTCTAGCGAGTCGAATGATTGACGGAAAATACCAAGAGAAATACGTAAGTTAAATTATTTTTAATAAATTGTACAAACTATTCATATTGAGTTTATTTATGCGCTCTTCATTATTAGTTCATCGTTAGTCTATTTTTTTTTCGATAGTCTATTTAAATATATCCTTTTATACACTGATGAACAGAGAAAATGCATTGTTAAGATTGGTCATGTCGGCATTTAATTTGATCTTGGGTTGTATATGTAACACATGAAAGTTTGGAAAAGAAAACTTCACCTTATTCGAAAGTATCTCGGAAGGGATCTGAACCCGCAATCAATCCATTTTGCGTGGTGTGCTTTGTCCAATTAAGGGCCCCGTTTAGGAAAAACGGTAAAATTTTCTATTTTCAACGAATTTGATAGAAAAACTACCAAAACTTGTTGACCCTTGCGAACATATTGATTTGATAAAATAAAAAATCAAATATTTATTACCAATATTAGTTTTATACTAAAAAAATAAATAAATCGCAGACTGACGAGATTTATTTAGGTACTCTTTGTTATATCAAAATACAAATTATTTGTAAAATATATATATTTTTTATTCATCCTATCAAGCATATAAATACTATAGATTTTAGCAAACTTTTTTTAGTCTACAAAAAATTGAGTTCATATGGTGATTTTTGGTTTCAAAATATGAGAAATTTTATCAAAAAAAAAAATTTAAGTCGGTCAATATCCATGAAAAAAGGGGCTCTGGGGCATTACCAAATTAGGTGACATTGTCTTTTTTTGAGCCGTATAATTATGGAAGTTTCATGTGTAAAATTACATAGAGTATATAAAATGGATAAAACGTACAATTGTAAAAATAACATTGGTTTTGGGTTCTTTAGTTAAAAAAAGACATTTGTCATTTATTTGAAAATCAAATATAAAAAATTGTTTAACTTGGAGGTAAATTGGCCGTAATCAGTTTCGGTAAATTTAATATTATTGTATAAGTTGAAGTATGTAAATCAAGCGCACTAAAACTATTTCGACCAGGGAACTGTCATCCAAAATAGATAATAAAAATGAAATAACATTACGTTTATATTGACATAATTAATGTTATTTATTTACCGTAGACCTATTGTTTACCATTGACTTCTTCAGTTTTACATCGTTTTATTTTATTGACTGTTTTTAATTGCATAATTAATTACACTAAATTTACACAAATATGTATTCTTGACTTGTGATTTTTGATTATCACGTCTTATTTTGTTTGTTGTCAATTATAATGCTTGATAAACATGTAAAAGGCTCACACCGTGTGTTGATGTAAATAAATAAAAAAGCATAGACAATTGACACAGATCGAGCTAGTTCCAAAATAAGATATGAATCTTCTATTATGAGTATTAGCACAACGATACACATAAATATCCAATGCACTAAACACATGTAATACCCAAACTCAGGACAATTAGAAAAAGGTAATTTCTCATTTAACCTGGCTCAAACCCGGCACCTCGTGATTATAAGGCAAGAGCGTTACCTCTACGCTTCACTGAGCAACCGGCAAAGATTCGATCTCCCAGTCTTATTCCAATTTTTTGGCACGAAGAGGACATCTTGCATGTTAATAACATGCAGCAGTCAATTACAAAAGAAATAAAAACTTATGAATTTCAAAAATCTTGAAAAATTTATGACTTCAAACATTCATCAGAAGCAATACCATTAATAAGGAAAATGTAAAGTACGTTACCCACATAATAACATATTATAAAGTATAAAAGAACCTCGTGTAGTACCTTAAGGCAATATGGACGCCTTTTGCACAAATTTATTTCAACAATAAAGTGTTTACTATATATTATTGGTGGGGGCCAGAATCTGAAAGTGTTGTCTTTAAAATTGACAATGTCAGCTTTTTTATATCGATGGTATAAAGCTCAGAAGACACATGTCCACATTTGACAGTTTAGAGAAAAAAAGGTTTGAAAGTTTGAGATTCAAAATTAATTAACTAATTTTAAATTAATTCAGAAGATATCCTTGTTGGACATGTGCTTTTTAAGAATCAATTATGTCGATATTAATACATTCTCAAATATCTTATGTGACATGTTACATCTGTGCACAAAAAAATGATAATTTAAGAATGTTTGGCATCTGGTTTTTGTTAAATATTTCGATAATGATATAAGTATTATTGGTAATTATGTAATCAGGACATCGACGACGTTGCAACCGATCTTGTACATATATATTAACTCATTTTACCTAAATAGTGGACATGTGTCTTTTGTGCTTTAAACCATCGAATGATACCTAGTGAATATTAAATGAACTATTGATATTTAATTTTGGTCAAAATATTTATATTTTTACTGCATTTTCTGAAACTTATTGGAGGAATGTGAAAAAAATGTTAATTACATGTGCAGTGAATTTATTACCGTAGAAATATTGCAATTATTTCGTGGGAGCACATGACATAGAATTGGTATCCCACTTTTTTCCGTAAGTTTTTGAATATCCTGTATAAATCGTGTGTTCGAAAAATTAAAGATATTTTACATCTTAAATATTTGCTGATGATTGCCATCGACACTAAATATCTTAATTTTCGTTGGAACGGAGAGAACAGCTTGTATGTTTATTGCTGGCAACCTCACTTGTGAGATATGCCGTAATGGTATAGTAGTAGTAGTAATATATAATATAAGAAGCATTACTGTTTTATACTGAATTGGATAAATATAATTATAAAAAGTTTTGTGTATATAACGTATATCTAGATAATAATATATTATGTTATCTACTTACTTATATACAAATACTTGTACTCAAATACACACAGGAGTACAAAATTAAACGTAGTATATACTATAGTACTACAGTATACATAGTATGTAGGTGGATGGGTATATTTTTTCGTCTTTATTGATTGCCCTACTGCCCTAGTTAGGCCCGGTGTACACTTCTACAGTTGTACTTAGGTATATTATAATAACATCTAATATACTCTCTAGCTCTACTCTACGCCGCAGCACTCCCAACGAACCATCCAACAATACAGAACAAATGAAACGACAAAGACGACAACGACAACGCTCTTCGTTTGTTCTAAAACAAAATGTAGTGTACTAACTACTACTACTATTTATGTTGGCTAATAACATGTAGAATATTATTCACTACTCTACATATCGTCTAGTAACTAGTATTCTATCTCTATAATATAATATTACGTTATTAGTACTGACCTAAATGTCCAAACAAAACTATATACAAACATAATACTTACTTAGGAACTTTGATATCAAATAAAAAAATGAATTTTTATTTATTTATTTATTTATTTATTTATTGCACATCAACAGCACACTACAGACAATATATATGCATAAAAACAAACAATGCAAACAAAAAAATGGTATCAATATATCGCCCTATTTATAAGTGCACACAAATTAAAAATTCATATTAAGTTTGAAGCCCATAAGGTTGTCAGATTTAAATAAAAGAATAGTAAAATGATAAAAAAGCTACCACATTAGACAATAATATAAAAAAAAACAATATAAAGAAGAATAACAGTTATCTGTTCTTACAATAGTAATAATTAGTTAGTAAATTTTTATAAACAATCCAGATTAACTGTCATTAAATAAAGTAACCTAACCTACCTACCACAGAAAAAATATATTATTAAATTTATTTTATTAAATTTGTAACTTTTGTTGTTCTATTCAACTCAACAACTAAATTATGAATTCTTGAAGTGTTTGTTTGAATTTAGTAGTTTTTTCTACAAAATGATCTAGATATTTTTGGGGTCTTTGTTGATCCGCATATTATTATAAGACTTATTTTTATTATAATATTCTGAATAATGACTGTTTGATCCATTTAAAATATCTGGACGTGGATGTTGATTCTAGATGTTGAAAAGCGCCCTTAAAATGATATGATCAGAATACGGTGCTGTATAAATTGTCATAATATTATTATTTTTAAAGTTAAATTGAAAAATAAATCAATTAAATAATTAACATAATTTCAAGATTCATTTGTTGTATTTTTCTTTATTTACAAATAATTCTTTCCTACATTTATTTGAATTGGATATAATTCCAATTGGGTATAATCTTCAGTACGGCGACGAGATATACCACTAGTCTTGAATGTTTTAACTTAAGGCATACAGAGGATGACTTGCATGTACAGTACATATATTATATGCAGATAGCGGCTGGCTACTCCACTTTTGAGAAGTGTCGTGATAATAGGTATGTATATATATGTAATTTCAATATGACGGTGGTTAGATCTTAGATGGAAGAAATCCCTTTATAATGGTAATTGTAATGTCTCGTATTTAATATTATTTGTTGTCTCTGTTGTATAATAATGATGTGCAAATAGAATAAATAAATAATATGCATTTTCATCTTGCAGTAATTAACATGCAAGCTGTCCTCTCCGTGCCAATAAATAATTAAGACATTAAGGACGGGCGGCAAACCTCCTCGCTGAATTTAAGACGTGAAACATCTTTATTTTTTCGAACATCTGCTTTTCAAAGGACACTCGAAAACTTACGGAAAATAGTTGGAGCCCAATTGTTCTTCTCGAGATCAATTCGGTTTCTCCACAAAATAGTTGCATTATTTCAACGGGAATATTATCAATTTTTAATCATTCACATTTTTATCACGTTTTTTCAATAAAATCATTTTGACCAAAATCGGAGATTGACAGTTCATTTTATATTTACAACCATATAAAAAAATCTGAAAATGTCATTTAAATTTTAGTATGTTATTATATTTGTCAGTAAATAAAAACCTCCTTCTGCTAACTCATTCCACTTTCACTACACATTCATATTATTAACTGTGGGGTTTATATGTATTTGGGTTTATTTCAATATCAGATTTAACAAAATAGCTTTTCCAACTGTAATATCTAATCTAAGTAACACGTTACTTACAAACAGTAGGCCTAGTCAAAACACATTTAAGCGTTACGTTTTCGTTTCGTTTTCGTTCAAATGTTGACGACGTTGCGAGAACGTGTCAATTTTTGGAGCTATTTGTGTATTTTAGCTACGATTATTGATGCGTTCTCGCAACCTCGTCTTGTTTGAACGAAAACGAAACGAAAACGTAGCGCATAGATGTGTTTTGACTAGGGGTGCTGGGATTATAATGTTATTCCGATTAAATGCCCGCATAACATTTTTATCAATATGCTGAATTAGATCAATAGAACAAACAAGTCTTGTTTCCACGAAAGGGATTTTTATCGTCGCGGGACTCATCGGCTGGCATCAACTTCCAGAGAACCTTAAAGAAAATCAATATATAACTATATTCAAAAGCAAACTACAGAAATCGCTTTTAAGACAGAGCTTTCGGTGTCCTTTAAATGAATACTCTACTAAAAATCCCGTCGCAAAAATAATCCATTATTAAAATCATCATAATACTCGTATATGAAAACGAAAGTTGCCATTTGAAAACTTAAAAAATGGCATTACTTACTTACTAACTTCCGATTGCCGAACAGTCCTTGTAGGACCTTTGCATCCGAAACAATAGATCTCTAAGCCTTTCTATCCTGGAATGGACTGCCAGTTGTCTTTAGCATTGAGTTCCTCTAGATCTCGGTTGATGTTATCCAACAATCTTTGTCTTGGTCTGCCTAACTGTCTTCTGCCCTCAGGTATACCCTGCAGAATACCTTTAGTCGCCCTTTTTTCTCCGGATCTAACGACGTGGCCAATCCATGCCAATCTTCGAGATCCAAGCCAAAAATAGCATTACATGGAACTAAATTTTTATCGATGAATATTTTGTATTGAGTTAGTGCATAGAACAATAATTATTCGTATGTTTTTGAATTAATCACATATAACTATACATATTTTCTAACATATCATGCCTGCAAGGCTACTCATGACACAATCTAAATTCGATCTTAATCTCATCTTGATCTTACTCTAAGATGCGCGAAATGACTAGTCAAAAATTCGTGCACGCCGATCCCGTGGTAGCTGAATATAGTCGTTTTTAAAATTAATTGTATGAGTCACATAACCCTAAGATTGTACCAGACATTGAAGCGTTTTGTTGTAAAATGTACAATTTTTTATGAAATGTGTATTTTAATTTTGTCATAAAAATAATAATCGGACGTCTGAAAATGTATTTATTTTCGACGAAATTAGAATCAATAAGAAAATTAATCATAGATAAATATATATTTATCAATTTCTGGTACATTTTTGGGGTTGTATCGCATAATATAACCATAATTACTCAGGTAAATGTTGAGAACGACTATTCTCGATTACCGCGGGATTGGCATGCACTTATTTTTTATTGTACTATAATCACTTCGCGCATCGTTCATTTAAAAATCAAGGCAAGGCAATTTAGATCGAGTCAAGAGGTCAAAATATGCATTTCTTAGCGAATAATGATAAAAATATTTTAGTCTGTAATTTACTCAATATTGAGGATGTAGGTACGTAATCATATGAGATCATTGATCACTATCTAGTTTCAAGGTAAAAATATCATCTTTCATGATATTCCTATTTGGTTTGCTGAGAAATCACTATATATGAGATAGGATATATAATTTCCCTTATGAATCAAAACATCCAACGGACGCTGGTTAGCGGCTTATATTAAATTCGAAAAAAATTTGCTTAGAAAAAAAAGTTCCTACATTATTCTTTATATTGGGAAAACATTAAGAAAAATAAATTTATTTAAGTACAATCTTAAAAGACACAAACAGTTTAAAACATTACAAATATATCATCGATAAATAAACCAATGAAGGTCCTAGAGCGCATGACGAACACGTTAATAATAATAATAGATACAAATGCATTTATTTGTAAATAATAAAAAAACAAGAAAGAATATGATCTTGAAAAATTAAAATGGAATATTAAAAATGATACGTTTATCAAAATCTCTAGTAATTTCATTAAAATTGAATAATAAGGTAATAAAAAATACTCATTTAAAGTAGTAAAATATTAATACTCAAACCATTAAAATAAATCATTTAATATTACTTCGAAATTTGTATCTTTAAGCCAGGATTCTGGATTGGAGATTGTGAGAGGACAAAAGAGGTATTTGAAGACCTCAAAACAGATGGGCAGATAACATTGTCCAAGTTTAGGAAAAAAGTGGGTTCTTGTTGTTCAAAATCGTAATTAATTTGGAAACTTGTGAGGATTATAATATATACTCCATCTCTCCAAACTCCAAAATGACAGTAGTTAGAAAGTATGTAGCTATGAAGCTTATTCAAACATAGGACATCTAATAATCTGTATAGCTTTATGATTGTGAATACGAAATGTTTATAATTAATAGTAAAGATATGTATATAAAAGTTTATGTTCTCTTCCTTTTGCATTTTAAATTTTCTCTCAATACTCAAAAGTCATCATCTCTGGCGGTCCCTCAATCCTGAGGATCGTGACCATCATGCCTCGTTCTGTAAACCATCTGTCTCCATGTTGAGCGATCCTCCGCCATGTGTAAGGCCCCGTGAAGTGAGCTCTGTGTGGCCTCCTTAATTTGGTCGCTAAATCCTATTGGCACTCTGCCCCTTCCCCTCTTCCCTTCTACAACCCCAGTCATAATTACTTTTTCCAGGTTGTCATGATCTCTTCTTGCAATGTGCCCGAAATATCGCAAAGCGCGCTGACTGCAAATCGTTGAGAGTCGCACCGAAATGTTTAACTCCCTGAGGATGGACTCATTGGTCATGTGTTCGGTCCAATGCACTCGGAGCAATTTCCTCCAGCACCACATCTCAAACGCATCGATCCTCGCGCGTTCGCTAGCTCGCAGCGTCCACGTTTCAGCTTCGTATAAAAATATGCTGAATACCAACGTCTTGACCAGTCTTATCTTTGTGTTTCTCATAATTTCACGGCTTTTCCAAATTTTATCAAGACGACCCATTGCGTTCTTTGCCATCTGTGTGCGGCGGTTCACTTCTTGGTCGCTTGTGCCTCTATTATTTATGAGAGAACCTAGATATATAAATATACTCAAAAGTACAGGCCAGAAAACACTCCTCATCATTGTGAGAGAATCTGCGCCAATCGAGTCACCATGATAATCTAATGCCTTTATCATAGGAAAAATATATAGTGAAAGAATCGTCCGGGTCGTCGGAAACCCTATAGGTGCAAGAACAGTGTTTTCTTGATGTTATGAATTTTTTGACACAATTGGATGATGGGAACTGGATTTTACTTTTTGGTCAACAGTTTAAAATGAACCATCGTCTTTTTAAATGCCAACTGAGAACAGACGGAAGAAAGTGAATGCAGCGAAAGCGAGGCACAAAAATGAAGAAATAGGTGAAAGACAAGATTGTCTCTACTATGTTAAATTTTTGGGTTAATTGGAAGAGATTGCGCCTTTGCAATAAGCTCGCCCTCTGTATACTGATAAAATCTGATTTAAATAGATAGATTTGAATGCATTTTCCTATAAAATTGTATTTATTGTGATTAGTGTACAAAGGTTTTTTGTCCAAATAAAATAAAAAAGAGACTCTAATTCTCCTAGGAAAACCATTCTGCAGATAAATATAAAGAAAAGCCTGTTTGCGTAGAGTACCTACTCAGCAAAGAATTGGTCTCCCACTATTTTCCGTAAGTTTTCGAGTCTCCTATAAATAAAAAAAACTTTATATGCAAAATATTATGCTGTATGGCTGCGAGTCTTGGCACTTAACCAAGGCTCAAGAGCGGAAGATACTAAGCTTTGAAAACAAGTGTCTTAGAAGAATTTTGGATGTCAGATGGTATGAACATGTTACAAATGATGCTGTGCGCCGGCGCACCCAGCAGAGACCTGTAATCTCCGTAATACAAGAGAGACGATGGTCCTGGCTGGGACATGTTTTGAGAATGCCCAATGATAGTTGGCCAAAAAGAGCACTGTTCTTCCGTCCGCAGGGGTTCCGTAGGCCCGGGCGTCCCTCTTTCACAATACACCGTTCCTATGACAACGATATCAGAGCGCAAGGAATGTCGTGGGAAGAGGTGACGCAATTGGCACAGAGACGCTTTGAATGGAGGAGGCTGGTTTCTGCCCTGTGCTCCCGAGAGGAGCGTTGAGGGCGATGAAGATGATGATGATTATGCTGTATACAAGTATATCATGTTTACAAAAATACCAAATGGCGGGTTTATCGCATAAGCGATCACTTCCAACCAACCCGGAAAATCCTATGAAAAGCAAGTGTTTGAAGAAATAAAGATTATACATCTGAAATTCAACGACGAGGTAGGTATGTCACCCACCCTGAATATTTTAAGTTTAGTTGCTACGGAGAGGACGGCTTGTATGTTTGTCTGCTGGCCACCCCACTTTTGGGATGTGTCGTGATGGTATAGAAGTTGTGTAAATCTTAGCTCGGTAAATTTTGGAGAAAAAAAATAAGAATATTTCCAAATATTCAAAGGTCTAATGCGATATGACTTTAATATCAGGCTAATATAATAAAACAGCACTCCAAACTAGAGAAGATAATTATGTTACGAAAGAAAAATCTTTTAGAAGTACCAATGTTACCCTACCTCTGTGTAGGCATAGTGAATAACGTTATCGGTTTGTGTTGTAGTTTATCATTACGATACAGAGCGCAGGCGTGCTCACAATCGATACTCGAGCGCAGAAGGTTGTTCCAAATACTCCTGCAATAATAATAATAACGTTGGACAATGTTGGAAAATTTTCTAATGCATAATTTTTACGAGCGATGGCGTTAGTTGTTGGATAAACGAGTGAAATAATATCTCACATTATTATTAATAATTTTATCTCATATTAACAACATTATTATAACAAACACTTCCGATTTGAAAAATGTGGTTTGATATGATTTTTCAACCTAATTAGTTTAATTGTTAAACAAATTTAAAATTATACTGTAGTGTGTTCCTACGGGGATTAATCATTTTCTATTCACGATATGTGGCCGATATTCGAGATAAATGTCACCAATTCTGGATATGGATGTGTTATTTTAGTATGCCTCATAGAAGCAATCTTTATATTATTTATTATAATATTCAGTAACTCATCGGTGAATTTAAGATGTAAAATGACTCGATACGTGATGTTCTACGAATATCTGAGTTTTACAGGACACTCGAAAACTTGCGGAATAGAGTGGAAGACCGATTCTTTGCCAGATGGTCCACGAATGCAATGTTGGAATATAGTGTTAATAAAGTGTTGTAAAATAAATTAAGAAACTTCACTGGCTTGTGAATCTTACAATATTTAAGTTATACTATAATCTAATAATATGGCCAAATTCTGAATCATAAAATAGTTTAGTTGCACTAACTAAGTGTAAGGAGATAGTTGAGTCCTAATATTTAGTTCAAATTCGTATTCACAGTTTTCCGTACTAAAACTAATTTAGTTAGCTAGTTCATTTTGACACCTTAGTACAACTATAAATTTCCAGAATCTATGGATTTCGTATTCAGAACGAAATTTTAGTTGACATCTGACAACTAGTACAATTAGTTGTATTTGGCAAAATTTTATTCGCGACTTTTAATGTGCGAATATTATTAGTTGCTGTCATTTTGCCGCAGAATATTGCTATATTTTGGAAGTTTAAAGTTGTTTTTACAATTAAAAGTAAAAAATGGATATTTTTAGGGTCCTCGCAACTCTTGGCATCTATAAATTGTAAAATTATACCACCAACGACGCAAAAGCGAACGTCAAAATATACCGGCAAATCTGACATTTCACAATTTTCACGCGCGTCAACTATTAAATTAACATTTTAAATTCAGCGATAAGGTTTGCCACCCATTTTAAATGTCTTGTTTTTTTGTTGGCACGGAGATGACAGCTTGCATGATTATATACGCATCTGGTCTGCTAGATACCCCATTTGTGGGATACACCGTGATGGTATAGTGGTGGTTGTAGTATTCCTACATAAAAATATATCATAAAAAACACAAAGAAAAAATTAAGTATTCTATTATTACGAGTACTACATCTCACAAGAAGGGTAGTCAGCAAACAAACTGCAAATAATAAACATGCAGATTATTATTATTATTTATAAAAAACACAAAGAAAAAATAAAGTATTCTATTATTACGAGTACTACATCTCACAAGAAGGGTAGTCAGCAAACAAACTGCATATAATAAACATGCAGATTATTATTATTATTTATAAAAAACACAAAGAAAAAATAAAGTATTCTATTATTACGAGTACTACATCTCACAAGTAGGGTAGTCAGCAAACAAACTGCATATTATAATAAACATGCAGATTACTATTATTTATAAAAAACACAAAGAAAAAATAAAGGATTCTATTATTACGAGTACTACATCTCACAAGAAGGGTAGTCAGCAAACAAACTGCATATAATAATATACATGCAGATTATTATTATTATTATTATTATTTATAAAAAAACACAAAGAAAAAATAAAGTATTCTATTATTACGAGTACTACATCTCACAAGTAGGGTAGGGTATTTATAAAAAACACAAAGAAAAAATAAAGTATTCTATTATTACGAGTACTACATCTCACAAGTAGGGTAGTCAGCAAACAAACTGCATATAATAAACATGCAGATTATTATTATTTTTCAATCATTACAGGCCCTCCTACAAGTGCGGCAGCTACTTGGCAAACTATATGCAATAAATATGCAAGTCGAATGCTAAACGTTAATACATTCAGGTCGGATGGCGTACCTCATCGCTAAACTGAAGATGTTCAATGTCTTAAAACGATGTTTTGCCTCTTACAGGATACTTTGATATATTTTAATGATCCACATGAACAGAAACATGTATGGGAAGTAATATTAGTAAGGTGCTCATAGTTGAACTTATTTAAACCTCTCAGGACGGTAAGAATTCCACAAGCAATTTTAAATATGCATCTCTATTTTACTGTCAAAATGGAAGAATCGGAACTAAAATTATTATTTTATTGGAAAATAACGAAAATATGTTCTTTCATCCGTAAAAAATAATAATAAATAAATAATTAGTTTTATTAACAAAAAAATAATTATTATACAAACTGTTAAAAATACTAAGTTTAACAATATTTTGTTGCTTTTTAATAAAAAGGATTAAAAATAATTAGTAAATATTTGCAATATCACATATTTTTTTCGAACAAACATTTTAATACTTTGTTACAATAAATATCATCAAATCAGAAAGAAAAATTGTAAAAAACATTCGCACAATGTACTAGGTGTTGTTTGAGTTTCAAAAATGCGATCGACTTCAGTGATCTTACGCCATCTACGTTTTCAAAAATCGTAACAGATAGTAAAATGTGTGAATAATTTTTATTATATATATTTTTTTTGTAATTGTTACTTGGTAGATATTTCGATATAAATGAAATTGTAAAAAATATGATGAATCAAACTTTAATTTAAGCCTTTTCCTTTTGTGATAAAAATATTTGAAATACCAATAGAATTATTGAAATTGTTGTTGAAGTGTATTTTTTAATGTTAGTGAGCGGAGGTATTTGTTTCCATCTCATTCAAAGTCCATTTCAAGGGGAATTGAAAAAAAAAACTTATGTCAGTCTCTAAGTTAACTAAATAGTGTTTTTTTTTAATTCACTGCTGTCGGTGTGTTAGTAGTAGAATTCCATAATGAATTTTTCCTGCTATATGGACTGTCAATGTCATCGAAAGACGAAAGACGTCTTTCTCAATAAAAATCCATAAAGTAGGAAAATATATTCGCTTTTTCATTTCAATATATCTTTAGGAAATGTGCTCCCCATAGGCCTTTAAGGGTTAAGTAACTCCTGTAAGTTATCGGTTTAGAAATGCGGTTAGATTCGTACTTATAACTTACTATATATTATAATATACTTATACCCCACATAGAACATTAGAATCCACTTCAATATTAAAGGAAATTAGTTGTAAACCAAAACTAAATACCAAACATAAGATATTAGAGATTATAAGTAAAATATTGTAAGTTACACACTAATTACTTAGAGTGTCTATTAAAAGGGATATCGTAAAATATCACGATTAGGATATATAGTATATTGAATTCAGCTCTGAAATATAACATTCATTCTAAATGTCAAGGAGAAGACAAGTTGTATGTTTATTACTTTTATTTAAGATCAATTTGAATAATTTGTATAATGAAGAGAGACTCATTTCACACCAGCCTATTTATTCATACATTCAAATTTAAATTGTCGCAGGATATTGGGCAGGCCTGAAGTCCCAGCCGTCCATAAACACCGTCGTGGGATTTTTTTATACTACTACTCTTCCTTAAAAATGTCCCTTTCTAGAGAGCCGAGCCCACAGAAAATAAAGGTTATTGAAATAGACTACAAAACTTAGACAAGAACAAGATATTAATTATGATAAATAACTAGAATACAGAGTGATCCCGGTTGATGTAAAAGTTTCCATCAAGATACTCACTCACATATCAAATAATGTCAAAAATGCTTTCAGGTCCTTCGAGCATGGCAGAACCTCCGAAAGCTATATTGGCCTGGGGGTATCCTCAAACATATCATCTAGCATTGCATCTCTAGCATCATTCATCACGGAACACTCCCATAGGATGTGATGGAGTGATCAATTGAAGGAGGCAAGGAATGCGAGCTTGCATGAGGCGCTGCGAAGGGCTTAGGGCCGGGGCTACTGGATTTTTTTACACATTCTCAGCACCAAGGGAACGACAATAAAATGAAGGTTTAATATTTCGATGCCCCTTTAGGGTGACGTTTATCTTGAGGTAGCCCATAATCTGGATAAATTTGTTGTCACATTTAATAAACTTCAATATTTCACAACTATTATACAAAAATATAAGAATATTATTTATTGATTAAATACCAAACATTTAATACGATCAGAGTTTTCCCCTCAACAAAGTAAATATTTTAACGTACTTCCTACCTTATTAAAACATTAGGTATATTTCGATGATTCCAAATTATCCAATTAATTGAATTATATCTTTTTTTTTTAAAGATATATCTGGGTTTGTTATAAACCCAAATACAACCTTATACACCTTTCACACTAAGCTAAAAGCTTGTGCCGTGAAAGGGGAGTTGGCCGGCACCTGGGATCGAACCACGGACCCCTTGTTCTGAAGGCCGAGACTCTACCTCCAGACTTCTTAGAAAAATATATAAAAAAATAAAAAGATCCAGAATACATGGTAGTATTATATCATTATTAATATTCAATAAAAAAAATATATACGCTTTATTAACTGCCTACACTTATCTCAAGTATGCAATTAATTGGGAGCTTAATAAACTCATCGTTAAATTCTTTTCTGATATAAACAATTATTATGATTTATTTCCTTATACCCATTTCACCTTACAGCTTCCTGAAAATAATTTAAAAGATCCACTTAGGGACTCCCGATGTGTCTAAATGAACTCTTAAGTTAACGATGCACAATATTCACGAGATGTTTGATAATTTGTTTACAAAGTAAATCAAATCTCATAAATTATATTATCTTTAAGTCATTTGGGAATATGAAGATGCACATCCACTTCAAATATACATACTTAATAATTATTCTAATGTAGGACGTATATTTTTCCCTGTGGCACTCCACATTCTCTAATCTTGGACATACTTCATCTAACTGTTTCCCATGCATATTTTTGTTAGCTACTTCATCTAGAATAGCTGATCTTCTTATATTTCTTTTACAATAATTAATATCTATATATTCATTTACAGTTTTTTTCTACGTTGGCGGTATGAATTTCATGATAACATTTCAATTAATACTTATAATCCAAATTCATTCCAAGACTTTATGATTATTTGGCGTGATATTATATACCTATTATTTATAAGAATATCTTAAAACACGTGTCTAAAATATTAATAAGAAAGTTTTAATCTCAAATTAAACGCGAATTAGATTAAATTGGGAGGTATCTCCCTATTGGGAGGGTTTAATTTTTACCCACCATGCAGGCACTTGCGACTCTCAAGCTTGCGCCCTCTGAACGACAGTAATAACATGCTTCTGGACACCTCACCTCGGCCTTCTATCATTCACTAGTTTGTATATATCTTTTGAGTTTGTCATTTATGATTTATTACTTTTAATTTATGTAATTCTAATTCTGCTTTCATTTCATATATCTATTTTTTCATGTATTGTATTATTTTAGAGACAGAAGATAAAAGTAGTACAACAGATTTCCACGAAATTGGTTTGGGCCGGTCGGTCCTTGAGGCCTGTCTAGTCCCCCGCCGGTCTATGATATCCGGGTGTGAGGTAGGTCTCTTTCCAATGAACGCGAATTATAGTGAACTTTTGAAACCTCGACCCTCTCTATAAACTTTTTGAAGAAACATTGATCAAAAATTCACAATTAATACAATGAGTTTTAAAAGAAGTGTACTCAACATTCTCTCTAAATGCAGGTAGTTTGTTAACTACGATCGAAATACCGGACATTGTTTTATGAATGTCGATTAATGTCAGTTGGTCAAAAGTACCTTGATTTTCTTCACACTGAATTTCAATTGATTTTAAAAAAAAATACTCCACGATAGCTAGTAATAATCACACCATTTTGACATATTGCTTGCTGCACATGTTTCAAAATTATTGTATATAAGTTGTTCCAAGTCCTCTACAGGTGCTTAAAAATTGTAGATACGAATAATTATCAAATATTTCAAAGTATGGTTTATATAATTATAGCACATCATCCCTACGTGAGGTAAACATCGTAAAGAAGAAACTCGGGTATGTAAGAGTTTGTCAGGTAAGACTTAGCCTAGATCGTTTAGTTAGTTTCCAACTAACAGTCTTAGCTTTGGTGGTGAAGCAAATTATGAATTTCCTTTCAATCGGTGATTAGCTGCTCTACATCAGGGATGTTGCGAATATTCGCATCCGCATCCGCAAATGCGGAGCTTCCGCATGTATTTGGACATCTGCATCCGCATCCGCAATAATCGATGCGGATGTTATTGCGGATGCGGATGTAAGACAATTTGCGACAAGAAAGAAATGGGGCGGGGCCGGCGAAAGGCGCGTGCCGTTTGCACTTGACATTAACCAATGGGAACGAAAATAATGGTGACAAGATCCGACGAATTTTTATTTTTGCCAGTTTTATTTTATTTTTGCAAATAACAAAGAAAAAAAAATTCGCCAAAAAATCCATAATATTATTGTAGCAAAAATTTCGTCACATATTTGACAGTGGGGCCTACCAACTAAGATAGTTCCTACTTTTTTCTATAATATCTTAAAAATCCGCATCCGCGGATGTGAGCCTTCAAAAATCCGCATCCGCATTCACATCCGCGGATGTGTAAAAATCGACATCCGCAACATCCCAGCTGCTCTACATATAACGAACAAACAGTATTTAAGTACGTGCTGCTTCTCTTTTCTTCCTTGCGCCAATGTAGAAAAGAAAGAGAAATAAAGTAGATATTAAGTTGATCTCATCAAGAATAAAAACGATACAGAGCACTATTGGTTCGCTGTAAGTATGAATAGTGCTATTGAAAAAAATAAATTAATTTTCAGTTGTAAACATTACTTCGCTTTGGTTACAGAATTACAATTACCTATTAGTAGTACGTTTGTGCTAACAATAATACAACCACAAATACATACATCCAGTGAAGGCCGTTCTCTATCAAACACATTCAAACAATAAAGTATGTACTACCTTATACATACATATACTAAGTGTTGTAACAATATTTATGTATGTGTGTATTGTATATTATAATACTAGATGCTGTGTGAGTGTAATAGAGTCATGGTCATTTGGATTACACACAACAATAATCCCAACACAATAACGACTCATATTATTATTATTATTACTACTATTAACAACAAAACAAACCTTTCTGGAATTGTTACAGGTAATGCGATCCCTGAAAGAAAATTATATAGAAAAATAAAAAAAAGAAATTCTTCAATATAATCTCAATATCCTTAGTAAATCACTTGATTCCACGAAATCCTCACACAATTCTACGTAATATATCAGCAGTTTGAAGAAACGATGTGCGTAGAAAATATCCCGACGTTGTCTTAATTTGTTGTATTCAAGTTGACTCATTACAATCGCAGACAGAAACATGTTTATGAGTAGAATCCACATATCCTCCTATAAAGTGATCTCAAAAATATCTTTGCACCTTCTCCATCATCAGAATATACGTTTCCTCATATGGACATCAGATATTGAACCTGAAACAAGAATGGTCCGAATTAGTGATTCATATTATGACAATCTCAATGTGTTTAGTTTATTTCAAACGGTTTGAGTGCCTCAGCTGAAATCTCAGAAATTTTGGTTCAACAAATTAATCAAATGTAATGAATATTAATAGAGCTGTACCGGCAAGCACAGGACAGAAAAGCCTACGCCAGGGTGATAGCCGTCGTCGGGAGGATCTGACATGCCTCTTTAAGAAGAAGAAGAAGAAAGAACATTTACTATCTTTTTATTGTTTGCATTTGAGTTGGGCACAATACGCAGATGACAAACCCAATCAGATCTATTGGAGAACCATGCTTTCACAATGCAACACTCTGCAAAATATATTCGATAGAAACGAGAAAACCGAAGATCTTGATCCATTCGAGATCTGTAATATGAAATCCCAGAAAACCGTTGCTACTATGTTTCGCATTAATTGTTTATCGATTTGACCTTATATCGTGATATCATGGGAATTCGTAAGCGTTGGGACGCCTTTCTCACTTCTTCCGATTAGATTTTGCACAATGTTAAATTGTGTAAACATGGTTGTCTAATTGAGATGTCTGGTTATATATAATCGTCTAACTTCCAGGAGGATGGGAACAACTTTAACCCACCGGCTAGTTTAATAAATAACGTTCAATTACCTACCTTTTGGGAATAATATGTTTCTTCCATAGGTATAGTAATTAATTAATCTGTGGAGTTGTACACTGTTAGATTGTGTGTTCATGGATGCTTTGATTATGGTTATATCTGTATATATTATGTTGGTTTTATGTTTATTACCAATCCTTTCTATTGTCAAGTTCTAAGAATTCATTTCTTTGTAAATTTGATGTTGTCAAGTAACAAATTGGTGAAATTCTGCCGCGAAAAATTTAAATTTCCATTGTTTCAAACTTACAAAATAAGAACATTGTTAAGAAGGGGTGAACATCATACTTATAAACACAAAAATATTTATGCTACAAATTCACAAAGTTTTTTTTCAAATGCTTCCCTTTGAAAAAGGGTCAAACTGCTTTAAATACTATTGTTAGACCATCGACCTTTGACTTATTATTATATCACAATATCATTCTCAGAAATTAAGATTATCTCGATACGATATTCTATCCTTCTTAAAAATAATAAGAGCTTACACATTGTGAATATAACACATACTTACTACCCACTAGTCATATTATTGTTCATTGTTGTTTTATTAATACTTTTGTGTAGCAAACCTACACATTCAGGAATATAGTAGAAAGCCATTCAGATTAATAATCTTCAATAAGTCGAAAAATATATCTCTAGCGTCGTTTAATCTATATACGAAACGCTTGTTACAATTTAATTTATCCAATTATAGATTCCCACTACTTGTGAACCAACCCTATGAATAATTAATATATATTGTAAAATAGTTAAGTATTGGGATCATAAAAATGGTATTAAAGATCTTCTTCTTATCAAAGTGCCGTCTCCTCTGCGATGGTTAGCGATCATCAGGTAGGTATATTTTTACCTTGTTGACCACGGTCTTGAGCAACGATGAGATTCTTCTCCTAACTGGTCCTCTTCTTCTTGGTATTTTCTCCTGAATTATCAGTTATAAGAGTTGATATTTTCCTCTCTCATTACGTGACCAAAGTATTGCAGTTTGTTTATCGAGCAACTCCAGATGCTGTTTCATTCATTTGGGAATAATCTTACTGATGCCATTATTATAATATTTTTTTAAATATTATATTCTATTCTATTAACCCTCACGCCCAAGTGTGGTAGACAGAGAGAACAGAACGCCATATAGATCTGTCCCTACATATTTCTTTCGCCTCCTCTACATTCATTCAACCTCTCATGCACGCACGTTGATTTTTATTACTCGACACACGACCGTCCTTGAGAATTTGATCTACGTGATCAAACTACGCAGTTCTCGGACGCCTGCGCATCTTCACACTCCTTCTTTCAGACAAGTACATCCTCTTTATCATCCTGTATTAAAATCCTTTATCCAAAGTAAGAATAATTATATTCTTCTCTGTATCGCATCAGTCAGTGTCCAGGTTTGCTTACCATATTAAATATTAATTATATTATTAATTGTGTCGGTGCACACGTAGTAGAATTCCATAATATGTAATTTGAAACAAGTGTTTCTTTCTACTATAGATTTTTAATTCCGAGAGATACGTCTTTCGACTTATCACGTCATTATCAATCTGATAAGTGGAAAGACGTCTCTCTCGGAATTAATAGTCGGCCGGTGTGGCGCGGAGGTAACGCTCTTGCCTTTGAGTCACGAGGTCCCGGGTTCGATTCCCGGCCAGGGCAAAGTGAAGAATGACCTTTTTCAAATTGTCCTGGGTCTGGGTGTTACATGTATATGTGTATAGTGCATTATATATGTGTGTATCGTCGTGTTAGTACCCATAATACAAGATTCATCTTAGTTTGGGACTAGCTCGATCTGTGTGAATTGTCTATGTCAAAAAAAAAAAAAAATCTATAGTAGAAAGAAACACTTGTTTCAAAGTACATGAATATCAAATATCATAAGAATGATTAAAAAAAGAAGAAAATATGTATATTTAGTTAAAAAATTGCTACATTTGTGTTATTTTACACAATATGAGGTACAATATTATCAGAGTATAAAATGTACTTTAGTATTATGTTAGTACTGAGAACTATGAATATACTCGTACATAGTTTGTACAATCAACTATCAGATAGGTACTAAACGCTATGTAGTTACTGTGTAATATCGACGTATGCTACAATTACTTTTATTCGTTCGTATGAAAATATTGTAATTTTTATAGCACCTTGTGTCAGTCAAGAAATCGTCAAATTAATACAATTATAATTTACCTTTACAACTTTTGTAGTTATATCAACGTTTTGTTTTTTTTTCATGTGATGTATATCAATATTAATGTATCTCGTATCTCTCTCACATTTGGTTGGTTGGTAGAAATTGCCTAAAGGCAATAAACCCGCCATTTGTGCTACTTTGTTTATATCACAATAAAGATTATTTTATTTTATTATTTTGATTATTTAAATGTTTGCCCTAGTACAGGCTTGGCCTATTTGAAGAAAATTAATTAAGAAATAAAAACGAATGTTTTTTCTACTACATGATTTCTTATGGCCGGTTTCAATAATCTATCTATCCGCTACTGTCGATTGAAATCTATTGTGTTCTATATTTTAAATCATATTTCAATCGACAATACATTTCAATCGACAGTCACGGATAGATAGATTATTGAAATCGGCCATATTGAGAGAGATATTCTTCGTCCTGCGTCCTGCAGTGCCAATCTACAATGTCCAAACAAATAATATACCGGTTTGAAAGACGTTAATTTACCTTGAAAGACGAAAAATATAGAAAATCATACAGTTGAAAAAACATTTATTTTTAGTTTAATTATGACATTCTACTAAGGCAGTCGTTGTTACGATACCGAGACAGTAATTGATTTACTTCTTTGTCGCTGCCTTAAAACCTGAATCTCAGTGAAACAGAAATCGAGAAAAGAGATGTTTCCAGATACTAGAATTTGATACATTTTTTGAATTACATAATAAAGTTCTTGTGAGTCCATGCTAAAATTTACTATAGAATTAATCATTGCAACTAACATGCAAGCAGTCTATGCCAATAAAAGTTAAGAGATTCAGGACGAGTGGTACCTATACCAAATCACTGAATTGAAGATGATATAATTGCCTTAAATCTGATGTTTGTTAATATCTGAATTTCAAAATAATCAAAAACTTAAAGAAAAGAGTGTGGAGCAGGGGACTTCATGAAACATGGGTCATAATCTAGTAAATAATAATATTTTGTTGTGTAAGAGATAGATATGTATATACTATGTATGTGTACTGTGTTGTCATTGCAGAGATATAATTTAAGAGTGTTAGTTTGTCCTATTTACGGCGATACTAATGACAATCTGTATATACAATAAAGTCCAACTCGCGTAAAACGAATAATAACGCAGCGACAGACCGTGCGTGCGTCTGCTATACACACAATGTTGCAATCACCGCAATCTCTTGTACATATATTATTATGTTCTATTTGCATATTTTAAACTCCTCAATTTGATCAATATTTCATAATTATATTGAGTACGTTTGATATGAGACTTTTATGTCAAAAAGCGGAATGATGTACACATTACTTTTAAATGAAAACGTCCAAACACTCTAGCGATAAACATTTGAAACACTTTGCGTTTCACGCAAATGTGATGTAAAATTTGTACTTAGTTTTCGATCCCATCACGGCATTAGTTAATATGCTTGCTGCTCTCAGTTAGAGGAACATTGAGGGAGTGTTGTCAAAAGATTCCACACACGGAAGTTATTTTGGCGCCTCCGATGTGAATAAGATTTGCTTTAGTGTAGAATGTCGTTTGAACCCGCAACCCATCCTTTTCGTGAGGTGTGCTTTGTCCGATTAAGCTACGGAGCGACATGCCGAAGGCTCTTATAAATCTCGATGACAGCTTTATGTGTAGGTATTGTTCTGGGATACCTAGAAAATCTATAAACACACATCAAGAAATAAAAAATATAGGAAACAAAGAAAGGAAAAAAATAGAGTTATGATATCCCAAAATATCTAGGTATGTGTTATGTGTATGGAATAGTAATCACCATACAAATAAATGTATGTGTGGATTTGCATTTGTAATTTATTTTTACGTTTCTATACTTATGCGGCATATTCAATGCAATGAATTTTCATCTTGAAATAATTTTACTTATCGACTCTCCGCTGTTATAAAGTCGTTGAACGATAGGTACAAAAGATCGCCTACTATTGCGTATACCTTATTGTGCAACTAAATGTTGAGTCTTACAAAACTGGTGATAAGTAGTCTGAACTAAGCCATATTTTTATTCACACATTATTAATCGAGAAATCGATGAAATGTTGTGAAATAAATAAAACTTCATTGGCATCAAAATAATTAATGAAATACCGAAAGGCGGGCTTATCTGATGTGTGATTTCTTTCAGCTAATCCAACAAAAAGTTAAATAGGAAGAAGGAGGGAAAAGAGAAATAGGAGATGATCTGATCGGCCTAATATTTACTCAAAAAAATAATAGAATGTAGGAGCTAGTACTACTTATTTCAGAATTAAATTTAAAACTAAGCAGCTCGTGAAACTAAGTGAACGTTGCCATAGACACCGAAAGTCATCACTTAAGCCAGCCTAGAGCCATTTCGTAAGCGTTGGGATGCCTTTCTCACTTTTTCCGATTACATTTTGCACAATGTTACATTGTGTAAACATGGTTCTCCAATCGAGATATTTGATTGGTTATGTCCTTATTAGGAGTTTCAGATAGTATTGTTCCTTATTAGGAGTTTCAGATAATATTGTTCAGTGATGATAAGATTTGAGTTAGTTGGAAAAGATTGCGCCTTTGCGAAAAAGTTGCAATTCCGTATTCTGAATATATTTGATTTGAATATATTTTATGTACCTATTTCTCTATGAAATTATTAGTAATTTTTTTTTTTTTAATTTATTTATTTGTCTCAAAGAATTATAAATTCGCTTAGAGACTACAAAGTACAAGATAAGACATAATAATATAATTAAATAGATAAAAATTTAGGTGTACATCAAGAATATAACATTGCAGTGCAAAACACATTAATTTTAATTAAATTGGAAATAACATCATCATCCATGAGCTGTTGATCCTGAAGATTGTGTACAGTAAAAAAGTTTGAGTGATCTTTTGAACTTTATTAAACTCTTTATGGATCTTATTTCTTCAGGTAATGCGTTGTACAATTGCATTCCTTGGAAGTCCAAATTCCGTTTTCCATAGTTTGTCCTCACATTGTTTATGACAAAATTTGAACAACACCTAGTATTGTACGAATGTGTTGTGTCACACGTAGTGAAATTCATTTTTATCTTCACAAGTCCATTTAACACTTTAAATATCAATAGGGTTGATTCGTACTTATATATATCTACCATTTTTGCAATATTTGTTCCACAGTAAAGATCAGATGTCGGTGTCAGTCTATCAAGGCCATACAATGCTTTTATTGCTTTATTCTGTGCAATCTGTAACTCATCAATGATCGTTTTGTTTGCATTACCCCAAACGCTATTCAAGTATGACAGATGCGAATGAACAAAGCTAAAATACATTTGTTTTTTTATATTTTCCGGTATCAAGCGTGATATTCTAAACAGCGCCCCAGTTATAGGTGCAATTTTGTCTTTTACCATTTCTGCGTGAGGTTTCCATGTAAGACATTCATCGAGAGTAATCAATGTAGAGTAAATAATTAATAAATAAATAAGACCTACAGAAAAAAAATATATATCAATATGTTTTTGATCTCTGCTTACAAAGTAATTTTATTTATTTATTTTATTCGTCGGCTTATATTGGTTATAATAATTAATCATTACTCGATACAAAGTATCATATAATAAATTATCAGTAACACAATTCAATGTTCAGAGGGCGAGTTTATCGCCAGAATGCGATGTCTTCCAATTAAGTTCTGTAGCAGTGAAGACCGCCTTTGATTATATTTGTAATGGTCTGTGCCACCTGCTTTTGAAATTCTACTATGAACCACAGGTAGGTATATATTTATTTACTTTACCAAACGACATTGAGAACGGCTCGCTGTTAGAGATTGTTGCACAATGATAGCTGGTGAGTACCATGATATTGTAGATACTATGAGCACCTACATACAGAGGAACAGACAGAAGTACAGACAGTTAGCATTGAGTCAATAGAATAAAATATAAGTATTGGATCTATTCAACTCTATTCTGGTACTAATGAATACAATACTGTATATATCCCAAACTTAAAGATCGTAGAATTATATACATTTTATATTCCTACTGCAGGGTTACTCATATCACGATCTTAATTTTGTCTTGATTTAAAGTTAAACCCTATGCAAAGTGACTATAGTAAAAAAAAGCGAGCATGACAATCCCGCGGTAGCTGAGGTTAGTCGTTTTCTACATTTACATGAGTATTAATAATAATTAATCATTCAGTTCCCATTACTCAACAAGTAGAAATATCTTACATTAGAGAAATCGCCATTTTTGTGATTTTGTTATATATCTATATATGGTTGGTAAAACTTTGCGAGATAGAGCATATATTTTGTTATAATATGCTCTATCTCGCAACGTTTTACCAACTATTATTCTCAGTGAACGCATTTACACAGCATTTATTACACTCTCGTCCTTCTTCAGCCACGTCCAAGTTTCGCTTGCATACATGCATAGGTACATGTTTTATCAAACGTCTGATAAATTTGTTTTTTAACGAAATCGGAAAATGTATTTTATAAAAATTGATGACAGCAATATAAAGTAGGTATATTTTTTGGGTTATGTCACATAATACAACCGTAAAACAGATGTTAATGTTGAAAACGTCTTTCCTCAGTTACTGCAGGATTGGCATGCACATATTTTTTACTATAGTCACTTTTCGCATCGTAGAGCTTAAGATTAAGACAAGATCGTGCCATGAGTAACCCTGCTGATTCAACCAACACAGAGACTTTACAGATTAATTTACCATTGTTCTGCTATAAATGTTTGAACATGGATCAGTATGATTTCGTCTCCTTCATTCGTTTCTATTCATTCAGTACTTAGTATTATTTCTGGCTGCAAAATGCATCGTTTTATTGAATGGGAAAATAATGGCTGTGTTTTGTTGGTAGGTACTGGTCAATTAAATGTATTGAAGTTTTCTTTTGAATCCACATCAGCTTTTTCGTATCGTTTCACTAAACAATTCATTCAAGATTCATACATTTTCTAAAAATGAATACGATGAATCGCTTGGAGGCATTTGAAATGTGGCTTCATAGAAGAATGCTTCGTATTCATTGGACTGATAGGCTCACAAATGTAGAGGTATTAAGAAGAGCTGGAATGGACAGAGAACTCCTGATGGCTGTCAAGGTGCGCAAGATCTCATATCTGGGGCATATAATGCGTGGAGAAAAGTACCACGATAGAGGGACGTCGAGGAGCTGGCAGAAGGTAGACATTGTGGCTGCACAATATACGAGATTGGACTGAAATGAGAGGTGTTTTAAGGAGTTATTCCAGACAGCACAGGACCGAGAGGCCTATGCCAGAGTGATCGCCAACGTCAGGGGCACCTGACAGGGCACCTACAGAAGAGAAGAAGATATTTTCTAGTTGATATAATGTTTTGTGGGTGAATTTTAATTTTATAACAAAAAGCAAAAATCGTTATAGAAACATATTATGATATAAATAATTATATCTTATTGTTAACGAATTAACAACGCAAGGTGATACAAATGCACTTGCTATCATTAGTTACTGCATTCACAGCGCAGTCTGCATAATCTATTAACAGTCAACTTAGTTCCATCATCACTTAGTACTACATGCATAACATTAGTACATACAATTTATCTATTATTAATGCTAATGGATGGCTAAGTAATTAAATAAAACGATATTATCCTATTGAACGTAGTATGAACTATGTACAAATAATATTTAATTCCCAACTATTATCGACTAGTAGATAGATCTACATATGTGTGTACTGTAGGTATGTGGCTAATAAGTAAAGATTGTGTAGGTAGTTGAATTTCAATAACATTTTTGATTAAAACCTAACATGTGTACTTATTTACATGAATCAATCAGGACATCAAAGCAATATTATCGAAATTATTATTGAGAATATTGCTTTTCATTTACAAATTTTTATCTCTTGTCAAAAAATAATGTGAAATTGTTTCAGGATATCATGAGATGACCAATGTGTATGCAATTTACACATTCGTTTCAAATTTTTGTAATCAAATCGTCCTTATTACTCAATTCAGTTTATTTTTTAATCATATGCGATTTGTTGCTAAATGAAGAAACTTAGAATGAGGTATTTGTGCTTTGACCACTTATTATCGTGGTCCAATGATTTAATTCTCAAGTCGCTTAGTAACCTTTCATAATTATTTTGTTGTTCTTGGTATTTTGTAACAATAGTCCAAAACTTTTATATTACCTGAATGAATTTGTATTATACAACTGGCGAGAAAAGTCCCTTTTAATTATACTGTACTAAATTTATTATTATACCTACATACTTTAGAAAAAGTTGGTTCAATAAAAACAAAAAAAATATCGCGGTAAGTAGATGAAAAGTCTTACAATAGACTCTAACGCATTACCATATTATGAAATAATAAAATTATAATGATAAAAACTTGATTCAATCAATATACACACAAAATCCATCACCAATATGGATACAATAATTAATTAATTCCAAGCATTTTAGTAAACAATCAATTGATATATGTTAAATTTGATATTTATAAATCATAGTCTTTATTTATCAAGTAAATTACTAGTTTTGAGTGGAAACTTATCATACTATTATAGTTCTGAGCTTCGACACCTACATATATAATAATATTATGTCGCTTATAGCTTTGTTTTGCACACTTGCTTTATTGACTGAATAGTAGTGTTAGTTGTTCAATTATTATTATCCATAGTACGATATTAATAGATAAAATCAATACAACAAACTAAACTTTAATACCCAACTGCAGGATGTAGTTTATTAGTCAATATTTAATGTAGGTATACTAAATTCAGTAAAAGATTTCTTTTATCACTGACAGCTGTTAGAAAGCGTTTGATTTGCTATACGATATAAGATATACTCATTGATAAGTTTTTAATATTAATCGAAACGAATTGAAAAAAGACAATGTCTAATTATTATTTTGAGTCGTCTTAAAATGGAGTTAAGTAAAAAATGTATAAAATTCTGGATTTGCGAACAAGATTTTTAGAGATGAGAAAGGAACAGCTCAGGCTAGATGATCTGAGGACATAATGCAGAACAATGGAATGAAACAGATGGACGCTATTTGGATAATATTGGAAAGCCAAAACTTATGACTACCATTGGAAGAAAGCAAAAACAAGAATGAAGATGGAGCAAATAAAAAATCTGTAGTTAATTCGGTAAGTAAGCCAGGTTGCAATGAATTGAAGAGGTTTTCAAGTGATAATTGTTTGGATTAATTTGTCCATTACCTACTACTGGCGCGAACCTCGAAGCTCCATAACACTTCGACAGTTTATTGCTTATTTCACGTCGTGTGATACAAACAGTCATGTCCAAAAATGGAAAGGGTCCCATTTTAATCATAATTTACGATAACATTCAACGAATACCTATTACTTAAGGTACGGTTAAATGGTATATTATATTGTATCTCATTGTTCTCTCAGAGATTGTGGTTTGCAGCTCAACTAATTGATTTTACATTGGTCGAAGGTCCCTAAGATCACTTGCTAACTATAAAGTCAATTATTGTTGGTTATAAAGATTTACTCAACATGCTAACATGATCTTTGCACATATGTCGTTAAATTACATACCTACATTCGATACAGTAAATTATTTATAAATAAATAAGTATGGTTTTTCACATAAATGTACTATATTTTCTGTTAAAATTAAGAAATACTACGAATATCAACTAAGTCAAGTAAAAGAGTGTAAAGTACCTAACATGGTTATTTGAAAGTTAGTCGAATGAATTGATCATGCATTCCAAAAGGCACATTTAGATTGTAGTTCATTCATTCGTACAATCACGGTATTTCCGTTAAGTGGCGTAGCCAGCGGACAGAATGCTTGTAATAAACATGGAAATCGTCTTATTACTCCATGGAACTCGTTTCAAAATTCATCACCTGATTATTAGAATGTTTATACAGAATATACCTTCATGACGACCGGTGTGGCGTGGAGGCTAACGCACTTGCCTTTGAGTCACGAGGTCCCGGGTTCGATTCCCGGCCAGGGTAAAATGAAGAATGACCTTTTTCAGATTGTCCTGGGTCTGGGTGCATTGTATATGTGTATCGTCGTGTTAGTACCCATAATACAAGATTCATATCTTAGTTTGGGACTAGCTCGGTCTGTGTGAATTGTCTATACATGTTAAAATTTAAGGGTGTAATATAAGATAATGCTTAGATGTATTTTTCACAATTCACTTTTTCAGTACAGAATTTTGACAAGTTCTTTTGATATAAATTGCTTTTATTTATAAAAGTAAGCACATTTTCATATTAAAATATGTACGTTTGGATCGCAAAGACGGAATAATTCGTCAGCGGGGCTCGAGCCCGTGATCTCTTAATCGAAAATACAATCCGGCTGCGGACCACTTGTCTTTATAATATTTTTGGTTTTATAAACACGTCAACTTAAATAAAATGCAGTTTGTTTTAACTGTCTGACAATTTAAAATATAAGTATTTGATTGCCACAATTTTGTCAACTAAACAGTTGTACACAGTTAGTATTTTTGTTGTCGCTCATATTAAGTCATCTAATCACTTGTAATCGTGAATGCTTATTTCTGTATTTTTTGCAACCTACTATTTGAATTTTTCGTCACTCATTTAAATAGTATCCGTAATCGAATATATCTTATGTTTTCAATTCACTCCATATTACATACATATTATGAAATAAGTAATAGATGCAGATTATAATATATATTGATGCGAGCAATTGTAATTGGTGTAAGACTCTGTGCTACACAAGGTCACATCACCATTATAATGTTCAGTAAATACTTTATGTTAAAGATTTGTTTACATGTTGTAACACATTGAAAGAAAAAATAACATTTAGAAATGCATCTAAAATAATGTTTTCTCAGCTATATGCGTTTGTCATATTATTATTTATCAAAAGGAGGTTCTAATTTTGCGTTCTTCGATTGAGTGATAACTTATTTCTTTTAGATTTTCTACTCCACCACAGTTACTTCAATAAGTCTATGATAGAGTCGTATTTGTAGAAAAAAAATTGCCGGAATGGCTCGTTATTACTCGTGGATGTTGATCCTAGAAGTTGTAAAGCGCTCTTGAAGTAATGTTACCACTCGTGGATGTTGATCCTAGAAGCTGTAAAGCGCTCTTGAAGTGATGTTATCACAATACAGCGCTAAATAAATTGTCATATTTTTAACGCGGTGGCAGAATTGCCATCCATACTTCTCACCATTATACAACCAGATTAGTCTCCGTATGATCAGTCATGGTCTCACAAAAACTTAACAGTCTAATGCCGTGAAAGTTTCACTTATCCAGATATATAGGATATCAAAGGATTAGGCCTAAAATATGGGTTCAAAATACCAGCATTGTGCCTGAAATATCTGTGTTCAAAAACCTTCTAACGATACTAAAAGTATTTATTATAGTAGATTTTTGATATTATTTGATGTACAACTTTATCGGTAAATCTAATTTTTGTTAATTATTTATTAAAGATTTTGATGTTACTCTGAAGCTGACAAATAAACAACCTGTTCCTTGTATAAGATTATAACAAATAGCATGAAAATGGGTTATTTAGAGTAAATCATTCGAGGTGATCTGATGGTAGACTCTACTTTAGATGGTAGATATTACCTACCACCATGATGAGAGCATACGGGTTTATACAAATCAAAATTCATCTTCTTAAAAAAAAAATGTGCGATTTCGTTCTATGAATGAAGAAGGAAAGCGTTTTCATTGACTTATCGAAATCAGGTAAATGAATAATTATCATATGGAGCTAGATTTGAAAGCGGAGTCACACTAATAAATCTTAACATCCTTAACAATATTGCCGAAACAATTCCTAGAAAATAAGCCTGTTGAAAATGTATAGAAATAATACCAAAGAAGCGTTAAAACTAAACTCAACTATAAACATGTCGAGACGCTCTCAGTCAATTTGCATTTCTTTCATCAAATAATATTTTACATTATATTGGCGTCATACAAGAAGCGTGTTTTATTAATAAAATGAAATATGTATTATTTCAAACCATTGGCATCGGTATGACTGAGCCATAGTTTAATATAGCATACAATATATGAGAGTGTTGCTGGTATGAGATCATTTCAACTATGACTCATCCCTGAACTGGGAAATAATATAATTATACAACATATGTAATGCTAGTATCTTATCATCATATAAAGCATATATGTAGTATGTCATACTGCTTTACCTACTCTATGTCTGAATATAATAGTACCTACCTACATACATTATATTAAATTATGAACGCATGGATGAAACACCTCTGTAAGACACTTGCGTGCTGTACATACCTACTTTTTCTTCTTTAAGTGCCTTGTCGGGTCCCCTCAACGTTGGCGATCACCTCGGCAAACCTGACCCTGTCCTGCGCCGCTTGGAACAGCTCCTCCACACTTCGGATGCCGGTCCACTCCCTTATGTTTCGCAGCCAGGACATCTGTCTCCTACCGGGTCCTCGGCGTCCGGACCTACCGAACGTGTAACTACCTACTGACCGCCGAAATGAAAATGTTAAGATGGATGTTTGAGGTCGCAATGAATGAATATATTATTAAGAATGTTACTTATCAGACATCTCATCCGCACAAACAACAGACTGAGCAAACTCATCTAAGTAGGAAATAGGAAAGGTGTTCCGATTCTTACAAATCGGCTTAGGCGTACCTTACATGTATTATGGATTAAGTATTGTATTATTGATTTGTCATTCATATGTATTAAACCTATTGTAAAAGGCAAATTGCCGTTTATTAATCAAATAAATAAATAAATAAAAATAAATAAAAGTGTATTTTACCCATGGTACGTGTTCCAATCCCACCAATTCCTGTTTCAAACCACTTGTTATGAGTTTTTGTGTTCGATGTTTTCAGAATTTTTGAAATACCTATTCCAATTTTGGTTGTTTTGGACGCAAAGTCTACTAATATTTTTGTATTCTTTGGGTCACAGTAATCTCTGATAATCGCCAGACACTAAAAACCAATAAATTTACTTATCAACATTATGAATAAGAGGATGAAACCATGATGAATTTATGACGCAAGTCTAATATGAAAATATATTTAAAACATTGCATTCATAACCGCATAACCAATAAAAAGGCATTAAAGAGTAGTGCATTAACAGTATATTACAACATTTTAGCATAAGAGCTAAAGAAATCGACGAATATGAATGCCAACGTAATAGTTCAAAATTAATTGGTTTGTTGTTAAATGTGCAATACTATGAATAAGCTGCAGAAAGATTGTAAAAGAAAGATCATCTACCAACCTGATCGTCAAGAACATTCTTAATATTCTGAGATACCTATATTTCACCTTGCAGACTTCCAACACCCAATATTATTTATTTTCCCAATCTAGCAGAATCAAACAGTCATTATATGACAGAAAAACAGATGATACACTCAACATGGGGACCAGCAAAGATTCCATACTTACCAGAAATGAATAATTAGTCTTAAGAAAGAAAATTTTATGTTAAACATATCAATATTCCAAAATTGAAATTACTTAAAGTTAAAATCAAAACTCAAACTACCCAAAATCAAAATAAAGGTGTCACAAGGAATCATATTTATTTATGCGAAAAGCAGGGGCAGGACGGAGGGAAAAAAGTAAAATCAGTCCTATCTTATGGATTGTGTTCCAAGAGAGAGAGGTGTAAAATTGATACATTTAACTTCTTTACATCTTTGCAAGACCGAGAAATACAAAAAGTTTGTAACGAGAAACGTTAAACAATAATTGTTTGCATATTTTCCTGACACACTTCTAAGTTCTCGACATGTTTATTTAATAATACGTTGTCATTCACGTATAAGTGGTAAATATAATTCTAGTATCTCGATATTATATATCTACATAAAATCACTAGAAACGTGATGAATCAATACGTGTTTTACAGCGCAGGTTTCCTCGTGATTTCATTATACATACACCTGTACTTACATACCCACTGAATCACTTTTAGATTTCACAGTAAAATCTATTTAAATATTATTATCCACGTATAAGATGCGATTAATGCATATAATATGTTTCTGATGTATGGTGTAATGATGATTTAGTGTGATCCGTTTGTTAGCAATGAAAACAATAGCTCGGTGATGCATACATAATGTACCTATGTAACTTGAGAACTCTGTTTAAAAAACATAATATTAGGTATCTAAGGATGATGTTATTGAGGAAAACGTTAGAAAAAATTTTGGAAATAGAATTACATGAATGGGGAATGTGTTGAATAAATTACAGCCATTCAAATGATAAAGAATAGAAAAATAAGTGTTATCCTCAATGAAAGGTTTGGGCAATGGTGATCGATAGATCTTGGAGTCAATAAATACTGAAATCCCTTGATGAGCTACTTACTCCAACTGCGCAACTCCACAAACCAAAGCACCAGTTTTCAATATCTTTTCACGTTATCAGATATCGTGTTTTTTTACATTCAGTTGATTGAAATCGTCCCTCTAGAGCAGTGATGATCATGATCTGCTACTTAAGGGTCTTTTTGGTCATTTATCATATGAGCATCTAGTTTCAAGTACACCCCCACCTGTCGAGAAAAAAATGCGAAATAAGCACTCATTCCAACGAGAGTAAAATTCCAAAGATCTAACGAGATATGTTTCGTTTACATAATATTGTGCTTGATGCTGCAATGCTATTCCGTTTAAGCAATTATTTTCTCTTCATTTTAAAAGACAAGGTATTTAACACTACTAGTTTTCTTATAAAATTACAGTGTACCATAGCAAGTAATTGCCAACAATATAACACTCTTCATATTAGGTCTGTTACTCATAGCAATTGTGTAATAAATACTTTGCAACCAACGAGTTCCACAATGGTTCTTTCAACATCATTAATATAAACATTTACTAACTGTAGTTCTGACTTATTATAATTATGATTGTGACTATTTAAGATATTCATTAAAATGGAACATAAAACAATAATATCTTAATCTTCAATAATACTTATTTACTGCTAGCCTTTTTCTCTCTGCTGCTGAATATAGACCTCTTAAAAACTTTTTCACACTTTCCGATCACTACAGCAACACGACACCATTGTTTTCCCATCCCTTGGACAATATCGTCAACCCATCTTTTTTAGGGCCTTCCAACTTCCAACACTTTTTTTGTCCTCTCACGGCCTCCATTCAAGAATTCTGGAAGTCCACCTGCCATTCTCTCGCCTTGCGATATGACCAGCCCATAAAATTTAGATTTAATAATCTATTCTAGAAGAAATGGTTACATCAGTTCAATTCCGAAAAACGAACAGATATTTCTATTCACTTTGGGAATCGATCCCACAACAACTAATAAGGCAAGTGTTTAAACAAAACTAGTCCATCTTATTTGAAATAGGTTCGGCAAAGGGTGGGCAAACTTACAACATCGTTGATCTACAATAATAAAATCGAACAACGAGCAATTGAATCGCATGAAAAAAGGTTTCAGATTCCCGAAACTTGATGATGTCCCCTATACTAATTTCTACCCTATAGTCGTTACATTTTTAAGGTTTAGGAATTTGAAATAATATTTCAAGATCCCTTCTATTTTATTTAAGAATATTTTTTCACAGAACCTCGATTTAATAATTTCCCTTAAAAAGAAACCAATATTTGTTGTTGTTGCTATGTCTGAAATGATTTGCATCATATCGTTTTACGGTACGTTTTTATATACTTATTTTACGTAAGTATGCGCGGGATTGACCCACCTCCGGTGTATACGTCATTATATTATATAAATGATGACCTTCCTTTAGGAATGCGTGATACAAAGTCTCGACACTTATGAATCGACACGAGCCTAGTTAAGAGTACTTTTAAAGAGCGGGCAACAAACCCAATCCCACTGTAACACGAAATGATCAACCATCATGATATATGTGTCTCTGGCAGACATTACTGCATTTAACACATCAATAGGGTACTTAATTTTTTGACTTAACAGTTATTTTTAGAAAAAGTATAAAGATTTTTTTTGAAAAACCTTTCTATAGGCCCATATATTTTTATTTCTAAGTGTCGCGCACTTTTTCTACGTGCAATATTTATTTATTTAAACACAATATACGACAATTGCCTTTACAAGTATACAGATAAACTTTATAACATCACACAATCATTCAACACATGTACGAAAATATAAAAACAGACAAAACATACTCAACATAATAATAATAATAAATATTTATTTTATTATATTTGATAATTTAAAATGAAGCGTTACAAAGTAAATGCCGATACAATTAATGAAAACATACTCCAGTTAAAGTCAGAAAATAAAAATGAAAATTTAAATACAAATACAATAAATTCATTAAAAGACAAATTTTAGTCACTAGTCAAGATATTAAAAAAAATCAAAAAATAATAATAATAATTTTAGAACTGCACAAAAATACATGAACATGAGAAAATCCACTAGGTCTGATCTGAAAGAAGCGATTCTATTATTTTAAACTTATATTCTAACAGAGATGTGCCAAATACGTCTACAACATCCGCATATTTGTTTCCAAGACGCTGCAATCTGTTGACAGACAAGTTAAAATCATAAGAAGTGCTGGAACTATTACAATAAAAAGGTAAAGCCTGTCGAGTAGCCCTTATGGGAACATGAAAATTAAACTTCAACAATATATCTGGACAATCAAGATTCCCGTGAATTATTTTATGTAACAAAATCAAATCAAATATGTTGATAAATATTCTATTTTAGCTTCTAGGAATTGCGTTATACTAAAGATTACAATGAGTTGACGTTTTGAAACAAACTGGTGCCGGAAACTGAATTTAAATTCCTCAGAGTTGTAGGTGTTAATCATCTTTGGAAGATAAGTAAAATTCATATAAGTATAAATAATTTAATAAAAAAAGTTACTCTACACGCGTGCGTCTTTGAAAATCTGGCTTTTGGTACAATGTCATTGATTTTCAGGCGGAAATGTCGTGAAAACACTTCCTATCAGGTAAATAGATATTTACTAGCTGAAAACATATACAATACATCCTTTGTTTTTTCATCAAAATTATTTTCTCAGCCATCTCAGTTTTATTTATAGCCACCCTCGTGACGAACTCACTTTTCATTTCATATCTTCCTCTAAAACACTCTTTCTTACTCTCAGAATTTTACGATACATTCTTTAAAAATATTTTTAACGAAATCAATTCGAATGTCCATTTCCATGACTCAACAAGTAGAAATATCTTGTATTCGAGAAATCTCCATATTTGTAATTTTGGTACCTATACCTATTCGAATTTTGCTTTAAAAACACAATAGAAAGTGAAATATACTAATATATGATAATCACGGTATTAAAGAAATAAGTTTTTTTTTGTTCCATTCAATAGTTAAAAAATCCAAATATTTATTTATAGGTATTTTTTTTATCTATAATTAAATATTTTATATATAAAGGGAACTGTGTATTTTTATACAGTTATTACTATACTATCTATACTATACTATACCCTCACGCCGTGTCCCAAGTGGGGTAGGCGGAGAGAACGGAACGCCAAACAGATCTATCTTTACACACTTCCTTCGCTTCCTCCACATTCATACAGTTCCTCATACACGCACGTCGGTTCCTCTTACTCAACACGCGGCCGTCCTTGAGAATTTGATCCACGTGATCAAGCCACGTGGTTCTCGGACGCCCGCGTTTCCTCACACCCTTTCTTTCAGATAAGTATATCCTCTTTGTCATTCTTTCCTCTTTCATTCGTTCCACATGACCAAACCATCTCAATTTATTTACACGCATTCTGTCCACAACAGTCAGTCAGTATACAGTTATTTGTTTGTGGAATTAAAATAGTGGCGTTGATTGTGCGAATTACCAATTTCCTTTATTATATTTACTAAAAATATATGATATAAATATATCCTTGAGGTGATTTGGCACGTAAACGACACTTAAATATTGTCTAATAACAAAAGCACGAGCTCTGCTCATATTTGAGGGAATGATTTTTTTTGCTTACTGTATAATTATAAGTAAATGATTGTTGTTGTAAATTGTATATTTATCAAAAATAAATATATTTGAAAAAAAAATGTAATAAATACTTTATTCAATCAATCAATAACAATGTACAAATGTTTATTTATCTTTTAATTTTTATCACCAATATGGCCACAATTAAGTTGCAGCAGCCTCACTAGGTTGCCCTGTATCGAGGCGTGCTTGAATTAAATCAACATTGTCGATATTTTCGACTTGTTGTGTTATGGAACTCGACAGCCGTCACGTACATTATTTCAAAATTGGGTTGATTTTGTTACTTTGAGAAGGAGCAAGTATAAAATTTTATAATATTATTTTAGTATGGAGTCACTGCTACATCTATATTTCTTGAATATGTTGAATTCTCTGGAGACATTTTCAGGCATCCTATTGTAATACGTTCGCCCGCAAGTGAAGTGCTGCTTGCTCAGGAGACATGCAACATTCCATTCCATTATCCAATAATGCATAGACATTTCTCAACAATACCTTTTACTTTATATCATTTCAGTCTATCTTTTCTACCGTCTTATTCTGAATCTTGTCTTCTATATCTAATACTCGACAGAATTCCTGTATTTGAGTTTTAAAGTTGAAATATTTTTTGGCAGAGCAATTTTTTTCCGCAGTGAAAATATTCATTGGTATCTACTTAAAAACTTTTATCTTTACCTATGTTCCTATAAATTTATATATACCATCAAGCCATCATGGTATTTTCCATAAGAAGGACGGCTAACAGGTCAATCACATAAAAATGATATGATTTCTTTTTAAATATATTTTTTTTATATTTTTTTTTTTACTCAGTTCTCTTGATAATCTGAAGGTAGCTTGTCTAGCAGCTGAGCATATAATTGTTATTAGTGTGAAAAAGAAACCGTGTTTTTACATTTTGAAATTAATTAATTATCTTCGTATTTAAAGTTATCGACGTTGTTAATTAATTCTTGCAATGATAACGATTGAGAAATGACCATAACTGTTGCAACTGCATCATCCATTATACAATTATAACAATAATAACACAAGTGATGATAACAATGATGATCATTCATAACAATTAAGTTGTTATTGATACTGTTTATAACAATGTGGAGCATGATCATTGATCTAATAAACGTAGTACCAATTTACTCAGAAATAGTGTTCCAAAATTGATAATAATAATAATCCTATGATGTTTCATTCTATAATATTGAGATGGTTATCGTCTACCTCGCATCTATAACATAGCAAGTATTGTGCATTGTATATACTTGGCAAATTCATAAGAAATCTCTTACAATTTCTGTGAAAACTAAAATTTAGTAATATTGGAAACGCAAAACGACTCTTGTTGTCAAAAGGTGTTATTATAATAATAATAATAACCAGACAATTCTTTTTAAGATGCGTCATCGCAAGGGCCCATTCAAGAATCATAACACCTCCTGAACAATAGGTTCTTCGATTTTGCCCAGAACACCTCCACACTCTTCAGAGTTCGCAAATCATAAGAATTTTTGTTTCACTGCAACGGATCAACCACGCAGAAGGCATGGTTGGTCTAAAATATTTAACTTCTTCTAAAATACATATATCCACCGGTATTGTATAAAAGTAACATATTTTTAAAAATACATCTACAACGAAAGACTCGAGAGAAATATGAAAGTATGGTTTTGAACCAACGCAACGATCATTTAAAACTGATTGATATGAAAATACATTGGACGCAAAATTTTACTGGTCGCATTTATATTTTTTTCATTAAATTTCCAGTCTAAATTAAAGATCAATGATCATGATATAGGTACCTATGTAATTACAGTCATGTACTTAGTGATACACATCATGAACATCATTGTTAGTAGATTAACAACACTGACGTAGATGAATAATTATTGTTGATCGAATGTTGAATGGTCATATTTGCGAATTGAGATTAAATTTATTTCCGTTCAGTCTTTGGCAAAGTATAGGATAGAAAGCCTATTCTAAGTCACAGGACCAGCAATGCCAAAAGCCCTGTCGTTGAATTGTGTTGGCTTGTATCTGCTGACTTCTCTCAGCGCATCAATAGATGTTGTGGATGATCGAAGTTCTCTGTGAGGAGCTGGATCCGGGACGAAAAGTTTGGAAATCCACATCGGTGATATGTTTAAAAAACATCTCGTATAAAACATTAAACATCTTAAATTTAGCTGTGAGGTATGTCAGATCTTTTCAGGTTTTTGAGGTCTGTCAGATCCAGAGAGACGATGGTCCTGGCTGGGACATGTTTTGAGAATTCCCAATGATAGTTGGCCAAAAAGAGCACTGTTCTTCCGTCCGCAGGGGTTTCGTAGGCCCGGGCGTCCCTCTTTCACAATACACCGTTCCTATGACAACGATATCAGAGCGCAAGGAATGTGGTGGGAAGAGGTGACGCAATTGGCACAGAGACGCTCTGAATGGAGGAGGCTGGTTTCTGCCCTGTGCTCCCGAGAGGAGCGTTGAGGGCGATGATGATGACGATGATGTCAGATCTTTTACTCTATCGTAAATTTAATACATCTACATATTTTTGTGATAAATATGATACATCCATATAATTAAAAAAAAAATTCTCTCGTGGATGTATTTTAAACAACCTTTGGGTTTTCTAAGTTTATTTCTTTGAAATTCAGCCTACTCATATTATTTTTAGATTTCAAGGAGCAGAACTTCTCTAACTCTAATCTAATGAAAGATATTGTGAGAAATAATGTCAGATGGTATATCATTATGGTTTCTAGCTGCTGCAAATTGTCCTGTGTTTCTATCCACATAATATCATATCATAACAAACGTTTTATTGAGTTCTGCTAGTTCAATACTCATGTATGCAGATATATGGAACATGGTTCGACATAACCATTTAAACTACGCTATAGGGTTGTCAGAAAATCTAATTCATTTATATCATTGGGAAACTTGGTATATGACAAAGATTCTTTTATTCCTTTAAATAGTCAAGGAGTACTCCCTTCATGGAGTTTAGACTTTCACATATAGAGAAAAATGAGTCAAAGATATGTGGCTAGAAACTGCAAAGACAAAAGAATTATAAACGGGACCGGACGAGTTTATTTATTGACAGAATAGGTTTACTAGTTAATAATGATATTAAAACCTGTGATCTTTCAATTGAAATATGAGACCCAACCATCAGACCATCAATTACCTTCGAATTGTAAAGTAAAACCTTTTTTCCTGTTTTCAAGAACGAAATGAACCAAGTAATGATAAGAAAAACACCTTTGATTATTGAAAACAAACCTTATTCAACAAGACACCATTACAAGAAGTATTCAGTAGACAATCAAAGATAACATACAAACTCATAGAAACATAATAATTTTCACAACGTAAACACAAACACCCTTCAACAATCATAGACAATAGATAATCCCAACAAGTACATACATCTGGCTATTTGCCATGATGATGATGTTGATGGTGGATATTTCGGTCCATTGAATCCTTATTACCATCCTTTGGCTGTCTCGAGGTGGCGGTGAAAAGGGCGGTTATTATTTTGCTTCTAAAGCTAGTGACATTCTTCTGGCGTCATCCTGTTTTATCTGTTTCTTTAAAGATTCATTGTTTGTTCATTCAGAGAATTAAAACAGCGATCAACATAGATACTTCTTAGTTATGAATACTTGGAATAGGTTGCTTCACTAATAAATATTCATGCAAAGTAATGACGCAATATACTTAATTAAAATAATATTGTCCGCTATGCTAAGCCCTGCAGTGAGCATGCACAATTATTTAAACATGGCATGTCGTTGAAGCTATTCAATTGACATCAATAGAAGAGTGTGATGATGGTTAATATTCATACTCAGTATACTTAGTAACACAGCACGTAACTCAGTTTCATATGATGATAATACTAACATAATAATATTGTTCTAGTTATAATACTAAGATCAGAGTATCAAAAGTAGCCAAGAACATAGTTTGATCATTAAGAGATAATGTCATGGTTATCTATATGATATCCTCTCTATGCCTTTTTCAAGGTTCTGTTGAAGTTATTGCATCATTTGTTACTTCAATTTGGTCTACGTTAATTTTTTTATTCATCTAACTCTCAAAAATATTTTGTATTTGTGCCAGCCCATTGAGTCCTGTTGTAAATCATTTACTTAAATGCTTAATATTTTACGACGATTCTACTCCCTGTAACGTAAACGATTCTAACAAATGTAGCTAAACACAAATATGAAAATATAATATTAAGTATCAAAGATGGTTTGAATTGCAAGCAAAAACTATGATCTTTTTTATCTAAAAATGCTCAACTTAAGTCTAATCAATCATTATTTTATCGTTATTTTCTTTTGCCCCCTTTTATTCACTCCTGAACTAAAAGTTATCCTTCTCTTTATATATTGTTCAATCTTTGGCCATCTTTATTCTATTGGCACCGATATATCCACAAAAGGCTTGACCTATTTGTGAGAATAGCCTGATAGTATAAATAAAGATAAAGCAACAACAATAAAAATATTATGAAAGAAAAATACACTCTAGGATTTTGTATATTTTACTTCTTGACTCTTTGAAATAATATTATTATATCGCAATACCATAATATAATGTACTATATTCAAACTAGCAAATGATAGATTATTACACACACCAAAGGCTAGGCAACTAAGTATTGTATTATTACAGAAGGTTTTGTATAGTACAACCAGCAACAGCAAGGTGGCCTTGGTTGATATATGTATTATACTCGTACCGAAGTGTTACTAGTATTATCGTAGTAGTAATTATTTCGTAGGAAGTGGAATAGGTACCTGAAGGTTTATTCATATACAAAACATTTTGTTGGTATATGCGCCTGTTTGATTCTTTGCTGACATCGTCGTTCTGCAAGATGTCGAAGTTATTTCAAATTAAATACATTTATCTCATTTTGTTAGTACCCTGTAAACTTCACCTGATGTAGATATTTAATCTATAGAATGTTCTCCAGCTTGTATTAATGAAAAGTTAAATTTAAATGTTCAAAGATCACGCTGTAATGCAGCAGTCAGAAATGAAATTTGAGAAATTGTGGGAACAACAGGAAATACCAAGAAAATGTCCACATATTACTGTGGATTTAGTGTGTTTGAAGACATAACAAAGTATGGTTTAAAGAATAGAACAAGACATGTTCTTTTGGTATATTTTTAGATACTCTTAAATCGAAAATTCAAAAACTTTTGTGATAGGAGCTTACCTTACGAAACACTTCACAAACTGTTATTGAAATAATACAGGAATCAATTTATATTATCACCAATTATTATCCATAGTTACTTTGCAAAATGAGGTTTAATCTCGAATACTCGTAGCCTGTGAAACACATATGTATATGAAAAAGTACTATATTGCTTTGTTATTTATTAGGTTACATACTTATAGAAAAAAAAATGTGTGCAACAACAAAAAACTCCATTAATGATTCTTGAACCAGCTTGAGATAGTATGCACTACTCATTAATGTTAGTTGTTAACCAGATGGTCAGATGTCAGGATTATATATCAGAAGGTTATACAGTTTAAGTCAATTCAAAGAACAATGATACTGATTCGCCAATCGAAGAATCCTAAAATTAGATAAATTGATCAATGAAAGAACAAAACGGTCAATGTTTTGGATTCTTTGTTGCAAATGTTAGAGGGAATAATTTTAGAATAAGTTAAAAATATATCGCAAATAAGTTAAAGTCGTGATAATTGGATGGCAGACAATACAATTCGCGTCTTTATAGATGATTAAATCGTAAGAAAGGTTAATGTTTCAGAATTGATAGCATTTTGTAAAAAAATCTATTGTAGTCTCCTCGATGTCCTGTAACAAGTATAATATTGGATATCATATTTGACACTTCTTCAGGTGTTATGAGTTTTGATCAGTCATAATCATGTTCAGTCTACGTTGATCAACTGCTGAATAAAACCTCTTCATTGGTAAGCCGCTTGTTTCTTTTCTTCCCCCAAAATGTTCTATACCTGGACATGGATATTATACTCTTTAGTTCATCACTATCTTGTCGGTTGTCTTGCAATATTTTTCCCCGTCTATCAATGTACAGCTCTATCTTCCAACCTCTCTTCGACTTGCAAAAAAGTGACATGAATTGTTTTAAATTTAGCAAAACAATATGCATTATTTCGTTTTAGTATTAGGACGATCTAGTAATCAGTCATTATCTGTACAAGCAATAAAATGTTTGATGGAATTATTAGTTAGGATCTAAATGGGTTTGAATTATCATTGTACACTTTATTCGTTATGGATACATATTATAATGATATGTCACGTCGTTTTTAAATCAAGGTAAACTAAATACAATGTACAATTCATTTTATTACTAGTTATATAAGAAGTAGGAACATAGGCGTATCTAGGACTAGGAGGGAAGGGACAAAGTGAGAAGTTGACACTTCTATAGATATTAGACTAAATATTTATATAAGGTGGTTATAAAAATTGTACAAAAACGTGCAATATCACAAACTCCGTTCACTGTATCGGTGTTTAGGTAGTAGAATTCTATAATAAAATTTACAAAAAAACGTTTCTCTCCGTAGAAACAAATACTTAGTAGAAAAAAATAGTCTTAGTTTTGAAAAACTTGTCTTAATTCTGTTTTAGTTGTTTCGAATTTCTATACTGTGGTAATATAGGAAGGCTTTTGTGGTCTTTTATTGCATTTAATATTGATTTTTGTAATGTTTTTTGCGTTGACTGTCTGTTCGTTTCGAAAATAAATAAATAAATATATACAACATTTGTTTTAGATTTCATCTCAAATTTCTTTCCCGAATTGAGAATTTGATGACAAAAGGGGTAAAAATTATGGATGTTAGTATATCAGATTATCAAATAGTGAAAACTGCGACTAAAATAACAAAAAAGGTCCACACAGTTGACAATGTTGTAACACTGCAAAAGTCAAAGAGAGAATCCTGGTTAGTTACGCCCTTGAGTAGTAATACTAAAAATAACATTATGTTAATTTCTCAATGAATGTAGCAGAATGGCAAGACTCGGATATACGATTTTAAAATATACTCGCATTATCTAGATACATATGCAAGCGGTCAGAAGTTTTATATAGCATGTAGGTACGGCTAATAAGAATGATGTATAGTTGTATTAAAAAATAATATGTGGTAACATACGTATTACGTATGTCATATTATATGGACATTGAGGAAATTGAATTGTTGAATGTAAAGTTTAAACATTATTCTAAGTGTTTGAACTGTATGGCGCTACCATCGATAATTTTATTTCTCTACATCCATTATCTCTCAAATGGGGTAGCCCACAGACCAACTGTACTTTACACACATGCAAGTCAATAATTGTCAATTTAATATTGATGATGGGTGTGATGCGGAGGTAGAGCTCTTGTCTTTGAGTCATCAGGTTCCAGGTTCGATTCCCGGCAAGGGCAAAATGAAGTAATTACCTTTTTCTAATTGTTCTTATTCTGGGTGTTGCATGTTATGTCTTTGGTGTATTGTATGTGTATATCGTGTAATAATTATACAAGATCAATATTTTGGCAAGGAGTTTATGCATTTTGAGAATTAGTGATTGATCACGTCTTGGTGATTCACTAATTCTCAAAATGCATAGGAATTTAAATTCAGAATATAACATTTTAAACAAATTATAATTAAGAAGCTAATTTTATTATGTCCGATGGCTCGTAACGATTCAACCTCCAAAAATATATTTGAAAGGTTGTTTTCGCAGAGCATAATATATGTATGTACATAATTATCGTTTTTTGGGTACTCTACGTCAGTATAGCTGATAAAGATTTTATAGCTGATTTTGAATAAGACAGTTGACTTCTGCTCGACGTTTCGTGAAGGATTCAACCTGACATCAGCTTGGGTGTTGAGGGGAGGTGGCAGGCTTCAATGGAGGAAGTAGGCGTCGATGAGCGAGTCAGACAGAAGTCTAGTCATAAATGAAACTTATAATCATAAAATATTATAATCATAATAAAAGAAGGTTTATTGATAGGGATAGAGCTATGGAATTAATAAAAATATAACTACAAAGATATTCGATAATTATTATATCAGATATTTTTAACTGAGTATCATATAGTGTTAAAAGCAAAACATCTTTTACTTAAACTTCTGTAATTTAGGGGATATAATAAGGCATATTACATAATGATTTCTGTTGAGAATATCCAGTAGTTTCTATTGTCATATTGTATTTATTGTCTCTTATATTATTATGTTGATTGTGTTTGTTCCAAGTATGTTGTTTTTTTTAAAGTTATTCTACTGTACAGGCTATTTAGCCGTATACTTTGTTAATGAATTAATAAATATACTTAGTAGAAAATATTTTGTATCACGTATGATTTTGAACGACGGATATTATTGAAACTAAAAGAACAAAAAGGAATAATTGAGAGTTGACTCGACCTAAACCGCACACTTAACAATGAGTATGTATTTATTATAATAATGTATTTGTAATGTCGCAGCCGGCTAAGGTACGTTGGTTAGCCTCTATGAAGTCATACAGTGAGGGCGCATACCATGATGTCATGTTGCATAATAATATGATATCTACATTCATATTATATATTATAACACTACCTACTATTCATTCGCACAATCACCAGTTAATAATAACTAATGAATAGAGATACTTATTCATATGCGCATATTACTTATTAATTCAATATCTAAACAGTGAGCACCATACAAGACAGGTCGAGCCACTTACCTAATACTTCGAATGTTGATAAATCAAAACCTCTTACAAATTTTGTAAGTAAAAAATCGAACCTAACAGAGCCGGTAAGTCAGATTTGATTTGACCCAACAGTTGCCGGGGCATTGTTCTTTGGAATTGCAGAATTCGATTCAGAAACAAATTAAAGGTTGTACTGGCGCCATTGAGACAGTCTAAAGACTTTGACAAAGACATAACATGTTGAAACCTGGTCACTAAAACAAAAGTGCATCGTTTAGTTTAACAAAGTTTTTTTTTTTATTTACATTAAATTAGTCTAAAGACTGTTAAACGGCGTCAAAATAAAGTCTTCCGGAAGTCTTCACGATCATCATAGTATATCAAAAGGTGCAAATCTCGAATAGGTACTAGAGATTTCGCTATGAAGTTTCATCCACAATTTCAAGTGAAAAAGAAACACAATTCTTCAATTAAGTTCTTTAGTGGATAGTTTCAGCTTCATAGGTCATTTTCAATCGATTGAAATATATAGTAGAAGAAAACGTTTGCTTGTCCAAATGTGCAATTCTACTACCTACTAATTGTGCAGACAAAAACTCACCTCGGCCTGGTGTTAATCACCAAATTATATAAATATCATTTACTTACTCTTTGTATTTATGTTTTATTACTTGTGTTATTCTTGTCCTACTTTTATGTCTTTTTATTTAATTATTGTTATTACCTAATCTATATTTACTTAATTTCGAAAATTATTGGTCTGGCCTACCCTTGAGGACAATTTTGGTTTGAATGTGCGGATTAATACGAGTCTACGACTCCTGAATAGTGGCTGGGGTGTCATTGAGAGACCGTATACGGAATACGTATGTTCGTGAGGCTCTCAAGGTGGAACCAGTGCTCGTGCACGTGGGGAGGTCGCAGTTGCGATGGATGGATCACGTGCTCCGCATTTCAGAAGACAGACTAGCAATTAGATCTTTGGAGGCTGTGGGAGATGTCAGAAGACTAGTGGGCTACCCTAGAAGAAGCTAGCAAGGGTAGGTGTCGAACTTGTGTGTTAGAGGCATGGTTTGGAGTGGCCAGAAGTCCTGAAAGCAGCGGTGGACAGGGATCTTTGGAGGAGGTACCTAGGCGCAATGGGCCCCCGACTTAACTAGGACAAGGGGAAGAATATGTATGTATGTATGACTCCTGAATTATCCGGATGTGAGATGGGTTTCTCTTCAATGTGGAAACAAAAAATTATCTGCACAATAAATAAATATTTACACCTATATAAGATTCCGCCACCTTTCGCTCATCATTCTTCGGCTTATAGACCACAAACCTTTTACCTACATGAGGCTTGTGGGTTGGAATTTATTTTCACGTTAAATTTATATTTTATTTAACAATAATAATTAATTATTGTTGTTGAGGTTTTCTTAAAAATACATTATTTTACGATTTATTGTATGGCTACATTGAATAATTTATGAACATTCATTACAGAAACTGAGAAATTAATATAACGTATTTGTCGGAATCAGATTATAAATAAGGTAAGTCAAATTTGTCAAACTTATTCTTACCACTTTATTCATATTTTTTTTAGTTAATATTAACGTTCGATGGTAGGTACTTGGTAGAAGTGCATGTTTAATTTTAGTAAAAGTAGTTTTTTTACGGAGACGATCAGTTCCTCTGAAGAACTATACAAAAGTGATAGTAAAATATTCGTGTTGTTAATGAAAAAAAATCATGCAAAATCTTTCGGAAGCATAATATGGAAGTGAGCTTCATTCATTCCCTTATTTTTGAGCACTTTTTGTGTAAAATGATGATGATGAATCTAGATGATTTTGTTATGACAGTTCCTAGACCGTTTCAAGGACGCCGGTGAAGAGTGCAGTTTTCAATTTGCTTCTGAAACTGGTGACAGTCTAATTGTCTCTCAATGGCACCGGTAGGCGATTCCATGTAACCGGTCCAACAACACCAAAGCCCTCTCATAGAAGTTAGACTTACCGGCTCTATTGGGCTTAGAAAGTCTATTCACAGTCAGTTTCTTGCTGGCTATTCTATCCACAAATGAATCACCCTTTTCCACGAAAACCTTTATGTCGCTGTTGATAAGCGACGTACGTGGCGCAAGTTACGTATGCTGCTCGGGTTTGGTCTCATAGACTTTCGGTAGGCTCCGTATCTACGGCAGTCTTGAGGGGACAGAGACTCCCGCTGCTCGCCGTCACAGGAGAATTGGTTTCCCTCTCTTCTAAAAAGCAAAAAACAGGCGATCGAAAGAATAAAGACATTTTTCATTTATACTTCAGCGAGGAAGTTTGCCACCCATCCTGAATGTCTTAGTTTTTTATTGTTAGCATGGAGAGTACAGTTTGTAAGTTTAGTTCATGCAACTGGTCTGCTGGCTACCCCCCTTGTGGGTTATGCCGTGATATTATAGTAGTAGTAGTAGAGGATTCGAACCCGGGATATCCCTATTCAAAGTCACTAAAACCAGGCTACTGAGTATCTCAAAAATATATTCGAATGTACCTATCACAAAAACACGTATATTGAATATAAAATTTTAAATTGTAAAGACTTAATCCATTGTATATCTGTTTCCTTTATTATTTCACTACAGTTAAGCATTCCTCGTGTTTGACATTTTATTTTGATGGTCGTCAGGCGCCTTTGGGTCGCAATTTTCTCCTTATGTGTCTACAGTCTCCGTTCTTTTATATCTACTTACATATCTACTTTCAATTCAAGTTTCAGCTTTTTATATCTAACTGTTATTTTTTATAACATTTAAATATGATACATAGTAATGTGGAATAAATCTTCTGTTCTTTCCTGTAAGTTTTTGAATGTTCTGTAACAGAAGGCGGATGCCCATAAAACATCACTAGAGGACATCCTATTGAAAATATTATATATAGTGAGTTTGGATTTTCTTCTCCATTCCTCCCCATTTTCAGCTAGTCTCTTTACATGTTTAACCCCTGTATACATACAATACACAACATGTATACAAAGGTACGATCTCTTTCAAAAAAGACACAAACAATTAGATTAATAAAAAACGAGAGTTTTACAAACAGTGTAACATGAATCAGGTTAAAATTATAAAAAAAACCACAAATAGGTAGGTATGTTAAAAAAAATTGGTCAAGATTGGAAAAAATAAATCAAAATGGTAAAAAAAAAATGTCAAATATTAGTTAAAACTCAGTTAGTTAAAATTCAAAAGTTAATAAAATAATTGATGTAAAAAAGGTAATGTGAAAGGTGTATAAGGTTGTATTTGGGTTTATAACAAAACCCAGATATATCTTTAAAAAAAAAAAAAGTTGATATAAAAAATTAATAAATTATAGATCAGTTAATATACAAAAATTTAGGTCAAATGGTTAAAAGAGCAATTGAATAATATTCAAAAAATAACATTCAAAAATTTTATAGGTAGATAGATATGTTGTGTTTTATTAGATGTGACTAGAGTAACACATATGCTATTGTTGCAAAGGTGAAAAATGATAAATGTATTTCACTAATTACAGAGTAAGCTAAAAAATATACTGGAGATACATATATCTTGTTCTATGTATTTATCACGTCGATATGGTAGGTATATGATTCCAACAAAGAGTTAACGAGACAATGATATTTGATCCCCATTCTTCTATTTATTTTCTCTAATGGTGAATCCAAGTTCGTTAGACAAAATAAAACAAATCTAAAAAACCCTCACAACAAGTTGTGTCTTGTCGTATATTTACTTGTGATGGCGGAGTAAGCGTCATCTTTCTCGATTTCAAGGAACTACTGAAATCTTGTATAACGAGACTTCATATACATTACGATCTCCTTTTCTTCCATTTAAAGACTTTTCATAATATCTGTGAAATTCTTGTTGGATACAATTTTTTTTCGCCAGTGCTCTCTTATGTCTCCATAGAAGCATCAAATGAAGACAATACTACAAGATATCATAGACATACTATACTTGCAGTGCGTTAGGTACATTTTTTTGGAATTTTTGTGTTCCAACATTGATGACCTTCAAGCATTAGCAATGTATTGTCTTACAACTAACGTCAGTTTAAAACTGGAGGCAAAATGTGATTGGCTGCATGACGATTTTTTTTTAAATTACCGATCTAGTATATCTATGCAAGATATGCAGTATTTATCAAACATACAATATATTGAACATATTATTTCTATGATCTAACCTTCAAATTAATGAATGATTATTTTTTTCCAAAAAAGATAGAAAAGCCATCACTATATTGTACCCAATTAGATCTTGAATAGGTATACTTAAGAAAATAAATTGTTAATATAATTACACTGCCAAGTATCAAATCTGTGAATGATTTCTACATTTTATAAGACGCCTGAAAACTTAAAAGTAAAATATTCTTTGTGAAGAAGAAAGTTGGACAGTTTAAAAGCACCGATAATGCAAATCTCGTTGCTGTACGTAGTATGTACGAAACGCCTTAGGAAAAATGTCTTTAATTCCAGAATTTTCTCAACAGAAATACCAGCAGATGTTTTGTAATAGATACATATCTATGTAATAAATAATATTGTATTCTTTCTCAGCTGACTTTTTCTGTTATTGTCGTCGTCGGATTTCTTCTTTTTTGGTCCTTGGAATAAAAATAATTGTCCAATTATATTTTCTCTTCACTTCAAAATAACTACAACACAGTCAGCATACAACACAAGGGATGCCGAACGTATAATATTTTCTAAGATGTCTCATGAGAATTTTACATTCTCCGAACTCTTACTCATCATAATATTATAATGGAATGAATATTACTCCTAGAGTTGTATCATTTTCTTCATTTGATTTTGTATGGTCATTACTGCGTCGACCATCACTAAAACATCGACATTATTAATTTGTCTTGTGCAAATGGTAAATAAAGTTCCATCATCATTCACATCTACTATATTCATTCATAGTCTACAGAGTTAAGAAGTCAAGAACACTGCCTTTTTCTCAGATTACGTTATGCCATCTTACAGGGTCCAATTATATACGACTTGGTTATGAAGAGGAATATGTTGACCAGATTTACTATTTGTGAAAGTCTTTGTCGTTATTTCAATTTAAAATAAAACTGTCAAATACAGAAAAAAAAGACGCAACAACAAACAGAGGATCCAAGATAAAGAATTTTGATCAAATGGAATCAAAATGTGTTAAATGATGATGATGATGATTTTGTTTTGACGCCGTTTAACAGTCCCTAGACCGTCTCAAGGGCGCCGGTGAAGGGTGCAGTTTTCAATTAGCTTCTGAAGCTGGTGATAGTCTAATTGTCTCTCAATGGCACCGGTAGGCGATCCCACGTAACCGGCCCAACAACACCAAAAGCCCTCTCATAGAAGTTAGACTTACCGGCTCTATAAGGCTCAGTAAATCTATTCACAGCCAGTTCCGAAGAGCGCAGAGATCTTCTAATGGTCAAGTCAAGAGGACAAAGCTGGCACAAAAATGGCAGGAACGACAGCTATATACGAATATTTTGAGATCTATTGTTTTCATGATTGAATTTGCAATTTAAAAATTCGATGAATTATGTCATTTTGTACAATGCATCACTTCATAACGTTCTGAAATTGTAGCTATACATAACATGAAATGAACGAAGATAGATCATGATTGTTGTTAGTGTACATTGTACATAGACTACCTTATATAACAATTCATAATACACACAATAGCAGATGAAATAATCGGAGTAGCACCAGTAGCAATATTTAATAGTACTCGTACATGGTATTGAATAATAGATCCTACCTCGTATCACTATAAATTGCATTGTATAGTCTTTACTATACAAAGTACACAGCGACTTACGTTTGAATCATCTGTATAAACCAATAATGGAAAAATATCGACTTTCATTAAATTTGATCATTATTTATTTCTCTTTCAGAACCACCTTTAACAATACTCATTATAATTTTCTATATTATCCAATATATTAAGAACTTTACAAATTGTTGGTCTAGTCGTTTCGAAAACTCATTCTTAACTGAAATGTTTTACAATCCGAATAAGTCATGATCAATTTTAGGAACAAGCTGAACTGAGTGGTATTAGGAATAGTCTTTTTCACAAGTGGACTTAAAACCATATGGTGGTTTAGATAGATAAAAGAGTGTGATCTGAAGAAGAATTCAAGCACCTATTTGTGTCTTCGAATGCTGCCCTCTCTTCTGACTTTTTTATCATTAAAATTGGTGTCTTCTTTGCTGCAATGTGAACAATTTCGTCCGACACTTTAATGTTCAATACATATTTATTCATGTTTTTTTTATATGTCAAATTATAGTCTCAACACATTTATAGTTGCCAGTAGTTTGATTGTGTTTAAGTGTCATGTTATTATTCGTATCTCATAGTTGCACTAGGTGTTTACTATGTTTATAGATATGCAGTAGCAGTAGTTAAGTTGTACATTATAGGTGTACTGAAACACTCAAAGCTATACTCATCCAGGCACCTAGTATATGGATTGAGTAAAGAGTACAGCTCTGTACTATGACAATGCTAACAAACTATAGTTACTACTATTCGTTGTATGGACTCTCATCTGGATAGCTATGTCTATTGTATATTATGAATAGACAGACACACAGAGACATATTCGCCTGCATTGAGGATGCTGTTATTTACCGCATTGCAGTTCTGTCGGTTGGAGTCAAAACACCTTAAAAGACAATTTTGCAATATTCCTAGTTTTTCGTCCACATAATTCGTTCATAGAATCATGGATCCTCTTAAAACTGGGGCAGACAACGGAAAAACTACATTTAATAAAAATGCAAGTTATCTTCTCTGTTCCAATTAATGTTTACACATTCAGGATGCGTGGCATATATAGTGTTGTGGAATTCTCAAGAAATAATTTTTCGAGAAATTTACCGAGAAATCTCTCGGTAAATTTCTCGAAGTAGAGAATTTACGGAGATTTTTTTTTATTTTTTATTTAACAATATAATAATAATAAATACTTTATTCAATCAATCAACAGCAATGTACAAATGTTGAGACAATTTATCACCAATATGGCTACAATTAATTATGGAAACAAAAAAATGTTACCTACATAGAAAAAAAGTGCTAATAACTGTTGAAAAATCTTGATGTTTGACACCCCACATGCCCATATTTAAGTTTGGGCGAAAGGTCATAATACCACTATGAAAAATTATGGAGAGAAATTTCTCTTCCATCAGAGGAGAAATTGTCGGAGAAATTTCTCGTTCTCGAGAAATTTCTTTGGGGAATTTTCTCTTCTCACATCACTAGGCATATCTCATCGCTGAACTGAATATGATAAATGATTAAACACAGACTATGTTTAATCATTTAGTTAGGTCACAGACTACCCTACAGACCACGGTCACTCAGCCCGGAAATGAATATTCTTTCTATTAAACAGGATGTTTTGTGAATACTTTGTACAAGACAGACGAAAACTATACTAGACAGAAAAGAATGGGGTCCAATTCCTTGCTGGTTTATCCACGAGGAATAATATAATATATATACCAATAAATGAATTTGATTAATTTTTTATCCATGGAGAACCCGGGAAAGAATTAGTCTCCCACTCATTTCCGTCTTATGTAAAAGGTAGGTGTTCGAAAAAATGAAGATACAATATCTTAAATTCAATGATGACGTTTGCTCCTTTCCTAAATGTCTTGATTTTTGTTGTCACGAAGAGGACAGCATTACTTTTTATTACATGCAGCTGGTCAATTGGCTACCGGTGATGGTATAACAGTAGTAGTAGGTACTCCATATAATACAATAGTCGGTAACATTAAATCTAATCGAAGATTGGAATAATTGACGTGAATGTTCTTTGGCTCGCACTGCAGTGCTAAAGCAGAAGCAACTATTAGTGAATACCTTGTACAAACTATTCTAGATGCATTCACTACTATATGTATTAATATAATATGTTCTCTAGATACAATACGATAGGATAATAAGAGCAATATAACCACAAACAACAACAATTGCACCAATCGCATTGCATACATTTTGTTGGCAACAATCATAATAATTTAGGAAATGCTTCACGATGTGTACATATTTTTATTTTTAATTATTTTACTGCATTGCTGTCATTTCTAAGTACATCATCAATTATTTAAAAACAACTCACTCACTCGCCCTTTAACCTGCCTCCCTGAACCACAGTGAAAAAATAGTTCACTCTATGGATGGTGAGATTTTTTATATATCGTGTCTCTGACCATTGAGTCACCTCTTATCAGAACATTCCTAGAGCTCTAATATCGTTAAAATAGGAGCAGTTTTTTGTGAAAGAGACACATAAATAAATGAGATTTTAAAATTATAACTTTAGTTAAGATTTTTTTAACGCGGTGGAAAAATTGCTATTCAAACTTCTCAGCATTATACAACCAGATAAGTCTTTATATGATCAGTCATGATCACACAAAAAGTTCACAATCTAATACTGGAAATAATTGATTTATTCAGGTACACGGGATATCAAAGGATTATGCTTGTTTTAAAGATTATTATTATTATTTTTCTTATGTCATATGTAGTTACTTAGGATTTTCTCTCGGTATTCCAGGTGACATGGACACATGTGCTAAGTGTCACCCGTTTCTGTGTCAGTTCGTTAAGTTTCACCAATATCTGTGTCAGTTAGCTAAGCGTCACCCGTTTCTGTGTCACTTCGTTAAGTTTCACCAATATCTGTGTCAGTTAGCTAAGCGTCACCCGTTTCTGTGTCACTTCGTTAAGTTTTACCAATTTTTGTCTCAGTAAGGGCCGAAATTATAAACGAGGAACCCAATATTCGTAAGTATGTCGACACTTTACGAACGGATGGCGATCTGTTCGTACATTCTACTAGATACTGCATTATAAAACTATTTTTCAATTCGTTAAAAAGAAATATTTTTGACTACTGTACCCATTGTTTTCAACCGGTGGTCACATAAGATCTTGCCTGTCCCTTTTATCTACCTGCTCCCCATTCATAAAAACTTCACCCAACAATCTCATAATTTACACAAAACAAATGAGTAAATGACAGCGATGCTATGAGAATATATCCTAACAAAACACGTGCGTAGTTATTTCTTTCTCTCTTCAGGCAAATAGTGAGACAGCAATGCTAGTCGTCAAAACTAATCCCTGGTCGGTCGGCCAGTTAAAGCCGATGGTAGCATTTTACTGAAATAATATCAACGGATGTTTATAATGATGAAAAACGAGTAGTTATATCAAATTTTGGACCATATTAAAATGACTTGAGCTAACGGACTTTTATAATGTTGGCCCTTAGTTAAGTTTCACCCGTTCATGTGTCAGTTCATTAAGTTTAACCCGTTTCATGTCAGTTCATTAAGTTTCACCCGTTTCTGTGTCAATTCGTTAAATTTTGTTTATTTGTAAAAATTTACTCATTATTCTTATATTATTTTTACAAATGGAAATAATAATTTCTACTGAGATCATTACAGCTTTTGGCTATCAATACAATTCTAAAGAAAACAAGAGATATAATGTTCTTAATTGATTTGATGAATATACGTTAATAAGAAAGATCAAAGATCAAGAATGATGGGAATTGATAAAATTTGGAAAGATAAATGCATAAATGCTCAAGAAACGAAAGATAACTGATATAACATAACATAACATAACATAACACATATAGACAATTCACACAGACCGAGCTAGTCCCAAACTAAGATATGAATCTTGTATTATGGGTACTAACATGGCGATACACATATACAATGCACTAAACACATATACATGTAACACCCAGACCCAGGACAATCTGAAAAAGGTCATTCTTCATTTTGCCCTGGCCGGGAATCGAACCCGGGACCTCGTGACTCAAAGGCAAGTGCGTTGACCTCCGCGCCACACCGGTCGGATATGTATTATAAATAATTTTTAGGAATACATCGTAACATTATACGATGGTCAATCCTTTTTATTAAATTTTATTGAATTATATACATATGTATTTAGGTACCTAGATACTTATTTTATTCATCACATGAATTTCAATTGCTTTCCAGGCATGTTTCCTATTGGCGAGTATGCAAATAATAATGTTTCCCATGTTCTAACATTCACAGAATGCAGACTAATCGCTTGAATTTGATAGTTTGGTTCTCTAACAATTTACACCTAGTTTCATAATGATATTAACAGCACATTCATACAAACGTGAATTCGTAATAATTTTAATCATCAACATGACAAAGTTTCACAATCATACTACATATAATTTGGTTAATGGAAGACTCGTAGCAAATTTGATTTTGAGTGACTCGTAGCTGATAATTTATAGCCTCTCATTATTAATACAAAATAATGTTCAATATACAAATTACATAAATACACACTTTTTAATCTTCGTAAAAATAAAAACCTGGACAAAAAATCACATTTATACTATAAGTATCATATTATGTGCATAAGTATACACATCTATGTCCAGACTCGTCTCACTCTTTATATAAATTATTGCTATAAAGTTCAGTTAATACTATTAATTTAATGACTGCATGTTTTGTTCATTACTAAAAGTCTTTAAAATAAAATGCATATTTAGACATTGATTGCTAAATAGACACGTTTAAAATTATGTCTTATATATAATTTTATGTCAATCAGTCTTAAACGAGCGTTGGTTCAAAAGGTTAGTTCATATCTCCCTCGAGCTTTTCATCGTAGATGCATTTATCTAAGTATGTAGGTACGTCTTGATTCAGGTCCATATATTACAAATGCACCTTATTACAACAATCACAACAGTTTATTTATATTATGCTCATACTGGTACATACTATCATTTGTGTTTCAGACTTGAAGGACATTCATTGTTTTATTTTATTTTATGAAGGTATTTTTATGTCTTTCAGGTATGAAGAGTATCCTTTACTTCAGCATTAGAAGAAAAGAGAACATCACTAACTAAATGTCATGGAGTGAGACAGCATAATATTAATATTTTTATTTATTCACCCTTTACTGGACATTGATCACAATACATACAATATTATATAAAAATGCATTCAAATTCGATAAACTTAATCAATATACAGAGGGCGAGTTTATGACAAGGGCGCGATCTCTTTCAACTAACCCAAATTATTAATTTGTTGACATAGTTTTAAAAGAAATTTGTACTAAACCACAATCCTAGTAAGTCTATAGCTTAGACATGTTTTTCAGAGATCCCAGATCATCGATGGTCACAGAAATTCTGGTTCCTTCAAATTTTTTGCTACACATAATAGGTATGTTGAATATTTTTAAAATTAAACCAGTAAGTACCTTTATTTCATTCTCTTGTACGTAGAAAGTACGAATATTTGCAAAATGCGTCGGCGATTAATGTTTATTGATCATAAATCACATAATATATTGGTATTAACATTTATGTCTTTACCTCGCTCGCCAAGTAATACTTAATACAACAGCTTTAGAATATTTCCCACGATCACCGTTGCAAATACTGGTTTTGCATTTTGTGAACTTTAAGTAAACCAGTTTGTTATACAATAAATGATATAATTTGCACCACTTGAAACATTTTGTATTCTCAAAATATATTTTGGTATAATATTCTATTACACTTACAATAGATTAAGCATTATTATTCATGATATTTTTTGGTCTTGTTTTCGGAGGGAGTTCCCAGAAAGTGAGGGGAGGGTTAATGTGCCCAATTTAATTCGTCATTATGCCACCAGTGGCGTTGTTGTCTAGAGAATAAAAGACACGTTCCAACACAAAGATCTTTATAGTTTAGACAAGGTGATGCAGTACTAATTTTCTCATAAAATATGTCAACATTGAGATAGTAAACGTATGCACGCTTCAGGTTCTAAAGATCTCCATTGCTGACTTACAGGACACTTGAAAACTTACGATAAAGACTGGGATACCAATTTTTGCCAAGTGCCCCACGGAAAAATAGTGATATTTCTGCTAATCGTGATATTATATGGAAGAGGACGGAAAACCGGTGGGCCGCACTAGAAGAAGCTGGCAAGGGCAGGTGTCGAACTAGTGAGTTGAAAGGCTTGGTTTGGAGTGGCCAGAGGTCTCCTGGAAGCAGCGGTGGACAGGGATCTCTGGAGGAGGTACCTAGTTGCAATGGACCCCCGACCCAACTAGGACAAGTGGAAGAAGATGTATGTATGTAGATATATATTAAAGTGTTATTTTACAATTGTTATAGTTTTCGTATCAAAATCAAGCAAAACGAGTATTAACTACATAACTCCATTTTTCCACGTAGGTACTCTATCCTTCAAAAAGTAAAAGACATTTGATAAATGAATTCGGCGGTAATGAGGTAGGTATTATAATATTATGCTACCAGAATCAAAACTACGATAACTTACGATAGTTGACAATACTATTATTAGACTTTGCGGTTTTAATAAAATTTTCCAACACATGTAACTATTACTTACTTTTATTACTACGAATTATTATAACCAATGGTAGGTATAATAATCTGATAAGAGACCTTTGTATGTTTCCATGGCAGCAAATAGTTAGTTAGTGTTTACTTATAGTTACTACAACTACAAACAGTAACGCTAGTCACAGTATGAACTAGTCGTATAATTCATATATGAGTATACCTAGTAATAGCATATAATTTGTATAATATAGACATTCCTTGGCGTAGACATTTTGTTCTAATATTGGTTATAATAAAAAAAACATAATATGCCTGCTTGGAAGAGGTAATTACTACTTGCTTACTTATATCTTTCATCTCTCCACTGCTGAATATAGGTGTCATCCAAACTTTTCCATATTTTCGCGGTCTTAAGCATGATGGATCCACTTTTTTCCTCTTAATTTGGATAATATCTTTGTTTTTTGTTGTTCAAAATTGTTTTGTTTCTTGATATATTCTTTCTTGTTTGTATTGACATATCCTATTGACTTCTTCTGTTATGCATTATTTTATTTTTTGACTGCTTGATATTAATTGATATCTCTAAATTTAACTTAATTATTTTATATTTGACTTGTGATTTTTGATTATCGTGTCTGTTTGTATTTGTTGTCTATTATACAGTTTGTTTAACATGTAAAAGGCTCACATATGTAAATAAATGTTATTTGCCTATTTTATTAATAAAATTTATATTATACTCCAATATTCTTCCCATCTTCCGTTCTCTCTTTGACTTAAATATGACTGGCCTATACCTCCTCAGCGTGGCGACTTTTCCAATAACATCTAGAACTCTCGTTTTTTATTTCATTATCTTAAGCTACTTCTCAGATTTTATCTTTCCATAGCTTGCTGTACGATTTCAATTTTCTTTTATTTGCGTTTTCTTTTTTTTTTCAGTCTTATGCGTAGTTTCCTACTTCTTTCATTCTTCTTCTTCTAAGTCGGTCCCTCAATGCTGAGGATCGTGACCACCATGACCCCAACCAAGCGACAAGCTCCTCCACCGTGCCCTGTCCTCCGCCTGCCTAAACGCCTCACACATTGTACACCCTGCAGTATCTCTCACATGATCTGACCATCTTGTCGGTATTCAGTCTTTGCTTCTTCTTCCTTCGACCAGACAAAATAATTCTTCTTCTGTCATTATTGTTTGGTTTTATATTTTTAATAAATAAAACGATACTTTATTAACAATGAGGTTTTATTCAAAAGCACATGTTTAATTTCACTTTTAGTCACCTCGTTCCTTTGTCTCCCCCCGGCCTTCCTGTCACTTTGCATCCAGCCAGTGTCTAATGTTGCCAACCTTAATATATATAACATCCTCCTTTTTTAGTTTAAAGAAGATTAATCTATTACATAATATAACTTAACCAACAATTATAACTAATATAACTTTATAAGGATTACTTATTCAAAAGTACAAACTTAATTACTAATTATTACATACTATATATTATAATATTCATTCAGATAATCTGGTCGTTTGGAAATTCGTCCACTCCTAGTAGTATAAGTCTGCTGATCCGAAATGTTTGTCTCAGTGCCGCCTTCATCAGTACTATTCTCTTGAGAATTTGAGAAATGAGACTGAGATGATGATGAGACTGGATTTGACTGATATAGTGAGGTTGGTTCATTCGCTTGACTGACTTTAGACTGACTTAATTTTTCATTATCTTTAGAACATGATGGAAATGACAAATACGATTTCATTTTATATTTGGATGTGTCCAATATCAGATGATAGCGATTTCTTCTATACGTTACCCCTTCATTTGATTTTATAAGATATGACCGAGGAACATTATTTATTACATCCAACACTACTCCTGGCTCCCACTGACTACTAGCTAACTTTTTGAACATTATATAATCACCTATCTTAAATGGAGTAAGACTCTTTTTATTCCTATCATAGTACATCTTATAATTACTTTTATGTTTCTGCATTTGTCTAATCATATTTCTACTATTAATTATTTTTGGTTTCAATAGTTCTGTTTTCATTGGTATATTAATTCTCAATTTTCTAGACATTAACAATTCTGCAGGAGATTTCATATATTCTTTTTCATTATTGCGATAATGTAATAACCCTAAATAAGGATCTGTATTTTCTTCATATGATTTGAGTAAAATATTTTTCACAATCTTCACAGCTGATTCTGATTGCCCATTTGATTGAGGAAAATTTGGGCTTGTCAAAGTATGTTCTATATCCCAATCTATACAAAAGTTTTTGAATTCCGAAGAATTAAAGGGGGGGCCATTATCCGACATTAATTTTAAGGGAATGCCATGCCTGGCAAAAATTGATTTAAAATGCGTAATTACATGTGATGCACAAGATCCTGTGTTTAATAATGCCACTTCTACATATTTTGAATAGTAATCTACCACAACTAAGTATTTTTTATTTCTGACTTGAAATAAATCAGCACCTACCTTCTCCCAAGGTGTGTTTGGTATATCACTAACAATCAAAGGTTCATGAGGATTCCCAGGTCTGTATTTTAAACATATTTCACAATTTTCTACAATTTGTTTTATATCTCTATTAATATTAGGCCAGAATATGACACCTTTAGCAACATTTTTTGTTCTGTTAATTCCCATATGACCTACATGAATATCATTTAACATGTTCTTGCGCATTCCTTGTGGTATAATTAAACTATTATTTCTAAAAATCAAATCATCCATTACACTAATTTCTGACCTGTAATTCCAATATGGTCTTACAGTAATTTCTACTTTGTTTTTATATTGTGGCCAACCCTCCAAGTAATATTTTTTTCAATAATTGTAATGATTTATCATTTAATGTCGCCTCTTTAATTTGTTTCAATTTGCATTGCGATACTGAAAGTGAAGAAATAAACATGTTTACATGAACAGATATGTCTTTGTCTATACTATGTTCTTCCATTTGTGGCAATGGCGCTCTGGATAACGTATCTGATATATATAATTTACTACCTGGTACGTAGCATAGGTTTAAATCATACGTTTGTAATGATAGCATCATTCTTTGTAATCTATTTGGAACCTGATTTAATGGTTTACTGACAATGTTAACCAGTGGTTTGTGATCTGTTTCTACATTAATTTTTTGCCCGTAGACATATTGATGAAATTTCTGACAGCCAAATAATATTGCAAATAATTCTTTTTCAATCTGTGCATATCTCCTCTGACATTCTGTTAAACTTTTAGATGCATAAGCAATGGGATGACCTTCTTGTAACAAAACTGCACCCAAAGCTGACTGTGATGCATCAACACTTAAGGTCAGCTTTTTACTATTGTCATAATGATGTAGTACAGGAGCCTTGGTGATTAATTCTTTTAATCTTTCAAATGATTGATTATGATTTTCATCCCAATACCACATTGCATTTTTCTTTAATAAGTTCCTAAAAATTTCAGTTTCATCTGACAAATTCTTAACGTAACTCCCCAAATAGTTAACCATGCCCAAAAATCTCTGTAAATCTTTTTGACATTTAGGAATCGGCATTTCTTGTATTGCTTTGATTTTCTCATCATCAGGACACATTCCTGTTGAGTTGAATATTTGCCCTAGGAATTTTATTTGTTTCACATTAAATTTACATTTACTTTTATTGAATTTTAGATTCAATTCAGCCGCTCTTTCAAATAACAATTTCAAACTTTCATTGTGTGACTTTTCATCTTTTCCATATACCAGAATATCATCTACATATATTATTATACCCGGAATATCTGAAAAGGAGTCCATCAGAATTTTACTAAATATTTCTGTGGAACAATTTAACCCATACGGTAATCTTAGAAATTTATACCTTCCAAAAGGTGTATTAAAAGTACATAAATCAGAACTCTTTTCATCAAGTTGAATCATCCAAAAGCCCGAAAAGGCATCTAAATGAGAGAAAAAATTTGCACCATGTAATTTTGCTCTTATATCTTCAATAGTAGGCAATGGAAAATGTGATCTTTTAATGGCTTCATTCAAGTTTCTAGGATCCAGACATATACGTAACTGATTATTTGGCTTTTCAACAATAACAATAGAACTAACCCAGTCAGTTAGTTTTGATACCTTTTCTATAACATTCAGTCCCACCATCCTGTCTATCTCATCTCTCAATCTTTCAGTCAATTTGAAGGGAATTTTTCTTTGTGCATCAATCTTCGGCTGTGCATTGGCATTAACCGTCAAATGGCAGATCTGAGGCAAACATCCAAGACCCTGGAAAATAATATTATACTTAATTAATAATGCATTCATATCATGTATTTTCTCATCGGCAATGTTATTTGTAAAAATTCTTTTAATAATTCCAATTTCTTTAGATATTTGAGCACCAAGAACTGGTTGACAAGGGACATCTGCTATAATAAAATCAATTAAGTATTCATTATTATTAATTTGACATGTCAATTTACAGACTCCTTTAATAGGTATCCTTACTCCACCATAAGCATATAATTTCATACTACATTTTTCTATTGTAGTTCCAGACAATTTTAAAGTACAAAATGTTTGAAAAGAAATACAGTTTGCTTTTGCACCTGTATCTATCAAAAATTTTATATAGACATTATTAATATTGACATTAATTAACCAGTCATTATCAAAATCTAATTAGTTCAATAAATCTGTATAATTTATTTCTAAATTTCCAACATATAAATTAGAATGTTTGTAAATAAATGGATTTTCACCATGACCTTCAATATGAGGTTGTGCTTGTAAATTATTATCATCATCATTTTCTTCAATTTCAATTGTATTTATCCTCTTAAAACACATTTTCGCATAATGCCCCACTTTCTTGCATATCCTGCATATTGCACCTTGTGCCGGACATCTGTATCTGTGTGCTTCTCCACATCGTGAGCAGCAGCTCGCTGATGGTGACATTCTATTTGACCTTGAGTTGGGCTCTATCTGCCGAGAATCACTCCACCTTACTTGCTTTTTATTTTGAAATTGATTTTTCATTGTATTTGATGCAGTCTTTGACTTGTACACATTATTTTTGACATTTCCAAATTGTAAAGATGACAGTTTAATTTCATTATCTAAATATATTGTGTTATTTTGCGACATTAGACTAGTCCTGTATATGTTTATCATCTTTTCCAGTGTTAAATCGCTTTCTGACAATAATCTCTCCCTTATGTGAGAATACTTTTTATCCATGTTACATATAAACATGTCTCTAACGAGATCATCCTTTATGTCGCCAAATTCACACATCGAAGATAATGTTCTCAATTTGTTTAAAAATGTGTCAAGACTTTCATTTTCTTGCCGATGTGAGAAAAATTTATGTCTCTCAATCACAATATTCTTTCGCGGTATGAAATACTCTTGAAATGCATTTAATACTTCTTCATAACTTTTCTCCTTTTTTGCAAAGTTATTGTATATTTCTATACATCTTTCTCCTAATAAATGTAATAAAATAGCCAGTTTTCTCTTGTCCTCTTCTTTATCAAATTTGTTAGCCAACATATAAATTTCGAATTGTTGCCTCCATCTAATCCATTCATCCTTCATGTTGTTTTCATCACAGTAGGAAATGGACTTTAATCCCGGTATGTTAGTAGACATTTTTTATTTTTAACACTTTTTAACACCTGACACCATGTTTGGTTTTATATTTTTAATAAATAAAACGATACTTTATTAACAATGAGGTTTTATTCAAAAGCACATGTTTAATTTCACTTTTAGTCACCTCGTTCCTTTGTCTCCCCCCGGCCTTCCTGTCACTTTGCATCCAGCCAGTGTCTAATGTTGCCAACCTTAATATATATAACAATTATAAATATAATATTTGATTATTGAGAATGCAGCCCGACCTAGGCTTGTTTTTCCGAGTATGATCAATTTACAATAGATCTATAATTATGATACAATGAGTTGGTCATAATAAAATGCAAGCTAATATAGAAGAAAAATAATTATCCTATGGGAGAATCGACTCAATTGGAGCAAAATTGCTCTAAATGAGGGAAACTTTTTATACTATGTTTAAAAGAGCAACATTAAACTATTACAGAAATAAAATTATAATACCAATACATTAATTGTTTATGGTCTTCCTTTGATAGGCTACTTTTTTAGTGTTATTTTTATGATGTCCAGTGCTAACCACTTCTAGAAATCTTTAAATTGAATGGTTTCCACTTACCTAGACTTTTTTATAACTTTTTTTTTATTTAGTTCTGAAAATTAACTTGTTGCTTTGTACTCGCATTAAAGTTTTAGTGGAGTATTAGTTGATTATGATTTCTTTCTTGATTGTTTTACAAAAGTTTACAAACATAAATATACAAGTTATTGTGATTCTGTCTCAGAAAAAAATCTACTGAAAAGTTTAACAAGCTTTACAACTTTCACTGGCTTCCTATTTACAAATACGGCAAAGGTTTTTTAATCAATGAGTTACAAGTTTGTTGATTTTTTATACTTAAGAGTTCATTCAATCATAAATTATTTTAGTGTATTATGTATACTTAAAATTTTATTAATCAGTAAATGCTTTTTTATACCTGTTGAAATTTACATACAGTCATGGGCTACGGTTGTAATATTCTATCGCTAGTCAATGGTAAATGTGTACCGAAATCGATCGAAATCGATATATACCGAATGGCGATTGAAATAATCAAGTAACGGAAGTGCATTGTGGGATACTCAAAACATTCAAAAAGTTACGTTTGTTTTGACATGTATAAAGAATGAATGATAACAGTGTGACATATGGTTGAGAGGAAGGGTATTTGGAGACGCGGCCGGCCGATGATTAAATGGGTAGACCATATAGACTAGATCCTAAAGAACGGACATGTGCTGAGTATTATGAACAAGGATCAATTGACGTAAAATTATGTTGAATCAATGATAAGGTTCGTTTAAACCTTGCGATCACCGCGAGAGGGCCTTTCTCTCTTCCTCCATATAAACATACAATGAAGGACTAATTATTGATGATTGAATGATATATTTGATTTAAAAAATGTTTATTCTGAAATTAAGACTAGATGTCTCTCATAATCAAAGACTAGAAATAAAGCAAGATCTACGTCGCGGATAATTGACATAGATATTCAACTGTCACCCTGGAAAAAAAAAATTATGTTGAATATTGTTCTTCCCAACTGAAGCAATATATTTTTCTACATAAATAAAAATAAAATCTGGGTCAAAGAATCTCCACTTCAAAACATAAGTATAAGACTATAAATTTGTAACCATTAGAACTATACAACCCAACACCAAGTTAATTCAACATTTCATACCGTATGCGGTTATATTACGCTCATTTAACACCAGAAACTAACTACAGTTTCCCAGAAGGGACTGGAGCCAACAAATATGCCTAAATTATCATATTTTTTCTTCAGACATCTTTGAATATAGAGGCCAAGCTATGATCACCCACTTGCTTCAGTACTGGGCTTGCTGCGTCCACTTCCTTTCAGCAATTCTGTTTACACCGTCCAACCACCTAACCTGAGGTCTTTCAACATTACTCCTAGAAGATTCCCTGTCCATCTTGAGCAAATAACGTTATCATAATTTAATTATTTCACGTTTGACTCATTAAGATCATACGATTTTATACTATCAATTCAGTGCTCAGCAGTGTATGTGTAACATTATCTATGTATGTAATAATATGTATTGTCTCATGATTCTTCCATGTTGGGTGGTATCAGTATAATGTTTTCACAATGTGAGACGATGACTGTCATAAAATATTATCAACAGAAGTATTACGAAATGTGCGAATTTGAGTCTTTATACGACCAGACAGTTAGACAACACCGCGTGTTCTCAAATAATAATAAAATGTATAGTTATTTAAAGATAGTACTTTTTATCATATTAAGACATTCAAACAAAAAAATTATCAGAAAATGTCTGGTATTCACAATATTTTTTTTATTCAAATATCATTTAATTTTCGGTTATCCGAAGTCTATGCTATTGCAAATAACAATCAAGGAATCTAATTAATAGTTTTTTGAGAATTTTACGTGTGGAGTACCTCAGGGTACACTAAATGGACCCATTACTTTTGTTCCATGATATTTCACTAATATTAATTTTATGTCTTAAACCAGTTTTGGTAAAGTTATTGCTACTTTGCATATAATAAATTTACAATTTCAATTCATTAAAAAATATCAAAAAAAAATTTTTTTCGCCGATAAATGTTCTCTTTTAATGAAATGGTTTTGTTAAAAATAAAAATAAAAAATTATAACATTCTGGAATAAATATTTAATGGAAAATAAAAAAAAACAATTATTTTCTCTATCTGACTGAGATTAAAATATTAACGAAATAGTGAAACATCACGTCGGCGTCGCGACGCGTCGGTTGGTATTTAAATCTAATTTTCTAAATTGCAAGCAGAGATTTTGTAGTACAAGTCTATTGTAGCGAATCTTTTGTCAATGAAATGAGTTAGGTAAAATGAATTTTATTCTCAAGTAAAGCTGTTTTCTAAAGGGGGTAGGTATTTAATTAAGAAAATTCCAACGTATGTCTGTATCCACATTATTATTTAGTCTGTAAAGATACACATATCTATAAATTGTATTGAAGATCTATTTTGTTTGGCGTCTACCTTTTAGACTTGATTGGTTTTTGGCATGAACCCAGAGACGGTACAACACCTGAAAAAAATTAACAGAAACATCTATGATAATACAAGATGGGATCTGCTATGTCAACCGGGTTCCCCGCCTACTGACGCGGTAAGGTTGGAGATGCCAACACCGGCATAGTGGTACTGATAGACGAGAGAGAGTTGAAATATAAATAAATTGTCACCTAAACGGATAAATAGGAGTCCTTGGACTCCTGAAATATCCGAAAAATAAAGTTATTTCAACATCCTAATATAAGAATGTTTTTTTTAGTATACTATTTTGTTAGGCTGTTAACACAGTATGTTTTCTGTAGAGTCCATTGGACAGAAAGGGAATCCATTATTTTAAGGGTAATTTTTAAATGACAGAAATGCGCAAACACATGTTGTCAATACAAACAGATTAGCAAAGTGGTTTTAAACTTGGAATATTTCAATTGAAGGTCTGAGATTACTATCTCTGGCGCTCTTAAGGTTATGTTATGAGTAAAAGGCGCCTTAAAAGTTGTCATTATATAGGTATTTCAAGTACTTACTTCTAAATTAGAAAAATTATATTAAAATATTTTGATTGGATTTTGATTTCTTGAGATCAAATTATTCAGAACTGTTATACTTCCAACCTCTTATAATTCATTATAATTAAAAAATGCCTAATTTATGTCAAAAGTATCTATCGCAGTGAAATTTTCAGACAAAGACAATTATTTTTATTATTTTACCATAAGCATGAAATAAATTAAATCAAAGAAACTTTGCAGTAAAGTAATTATTAATAAAAATAATCATTTGAATAAAAATATGTGCGCGCTCTTGCTCTGATTTTTCACAAAACGGCACGAAACTAAGTTTTCTAGAATATTGTTCAAATATCCTTATTATAAAATATTATTTGCCTGAAAAATAATTAATAAATAAAACTTTATGTACATAGTATCGGAGCAATTTAAAAACATATTTACTAAATTATTAAATTAGTCAGAACAATGTGTAAGAATTAATATTAAGATTTAAGGTTAAAACCGCGAGCAACCGCCTGGACTGATTTACGACGAGACCGAGATTAAAATAATTAAAATTAAACACCCGTATTTTCGATTTATTTAAGATAACTAGAGAATAGTTTTTTTTTTAGAAAAAGATATATCTGGGTTTTGTTATAAACCCAAATACAACCTTATACACCTTTCACAGTAAGCTACTAAAAGCTTGCGTCGCGAAAGGGGAGATTGCCGGCACCTCGTATCGAACCCCGGACCCCTAAGTTATCCTGAATAAATTGAAATCTTACTGACAAAATAATTTGGTCTACTTATAAATATTTTATCAAAAATACAAATTCTTCATCAACATGGACTCTGTTAGACAAATTTTATTATTTATGATTTTTCAAATGAAAGCTGCTGGTCTATGGTCAAAATACGCCAAAAAACATATAAGTAGGTACTTAATAAAAATGGACTTAAGAACACTAGACATTAATGTATGTACTGCTCTATAGCAGTATAACGGTAAGGTCCGGATTGCCTTTTGTTTTAGAGATTTGATCATATACTTTGTACTTAATAATTTAGGTTCTTTTGTTTTGGAGTACATGGCTTCTATTATTTTATGCGATAGGGTATGCATAGAATATAATTTGAAAAATAACATTCTACATTTTGCGCTGGTCGGGAAACGATCCCAGGACCTAGTGACTCAAATGCAAGAGCGTTATTATCTCCGCACCACACCGGTCGTCAATATGTATGTTAGTAAACAATTATTTAAGCTAAATTATGTAAAACTCTTGTCACATTAAATTAGTACTGTGAGAGAGTTCATTGGGTTGTATTTTAACTGAAACATCGTGTTTCCTCAAATTGTTGCCTGATAATGATTTGCATAATTGTGTTATTCCCCGTGTCATGTCACATTAGTGTCGCTGTAGCGAACAAAATTTCAGCAGCAGATTATTATAATTAACTATGAATAATTTTTTAATACCTATCTATTTATTTTTTAATGTCTAACTTGAATGAACATCGTCGAAAAAGTAACAATCTAAGAATTTATACCTTCTATGAAATTGTTTGTAATCAATGTACAGTAAAAATGAATCAATAAATCAGTCTTAAGCCATTGGTTTTGTAACAAAGCATTGCATCTCATCTGAGACTAAGGTCTTTTATATGCCACCCTCTTTAGCTTTTTATATTATAATGAACAATTCGTATTGTACATTATTCTAACAGGTAAGTGTGTAAATGATTTTTTCGATCCTAAGTCGTATATGTACCTATACCATAATATAGAAGCCATTGGTTTAAATTGAAAAAAAGATTCTCAATAACTTTATCTAATGATTTTATTCATACTTTCTCCAATATCTTTCTTAACAATATAATAATAATAATAATACATTTTTTATAATTATCCGGGAACATGTTCAATGCTTACTTATTTATGAAGGCCGAACAGGCCTTGTATCTTGGCCTCCAAAACAAAACAATCAAAACAATAGTTCTCCAGTAATGGATTGCCAGTTAAAATTTAAATCCTTAAGGTTTATCTAAGCTCAATAATGGTAAAAAATAATCGGTGATGTTTTTTACAAGTTTTCTGACAGTCTAGACTTACATAGTACCTACTTATTAATGCTAGCTTTCATCTCGCCACTACACATCTTCTTAAATTTTCTTTAACTCTTCTGTTTCGAATAGCACGAACTCACATCATTCAGACCAACTCAGTAATGTTATAATATCATATTTTTTCAGGTCTCTCCATGCTTATCATGTCCTCCCATAGTCTCCACTTCGGAATTCTAGCCGTCTATCTGCAATCATTTCTTCTGACTCCATATGTGACCAGCAATTAGCAATTGAACTTGGACAATATGTCTAAATTTATTTTGTCAATAATATCCAGAACTCTCGTTTCCTTTCAGATTATTTCATTTGTCACTTGAGTTTCATAATTCCCAGCATTTGTCTTACCATAGTTTGCTATACACATACAAATTTCTATTATTTGAAAGTGTCAGCGCCTTGGTTTCTAAAGCGTTCATTCTAAGCGTCCATCTTTTTTTCTTTTTTTTTTTTTTTTTTTTTTCTAATTATATACAGCATAATATAGGAACATAATCGTCTTCTATGTTACATATTTCGTACATATTATACACATTATGATGAACATTAATTCATAATATCAACTGAACTTATCTACGTTCAAAGCTTTCTTCAAATTGAGATGATAAAAATTGGAAAAGTTTTTCAAATATAAGTATAAAATTTGTAGTGTAAAAATGTAAAAGAAACAAAATACATTTCGATCTAACGTATATGGATATAATAAAGTACTATACTTTCACAATATATAAAACAACTTACTTATATTATGTGCAGTAGGTAATGTTAATATATAGTACAGTATAGGCTACAATAAATAATAACACAAGAGACGAATCTAATAAAAACGAATGTTTTATATAAAAGAATATCAAATGAATGAAAATACGAATTTATTTGTCGAGAAAATGAAGTTGTACTTTTGATGGATGTGAATTGAATTGCTGCGCGTTTTGTTGTCAGCCGTGGGACGGATATCTGTTGATAAAATTGAGGTATGCATGTATTGTGTGATAGTATGATAATGTGTGTGATGTTTATATGTGTGTGTTTTACGTATATTTTTGTACTAGTGTATTTTGTTCAGCGATACTTCATGAATAGTTATTTTATAAAAGTGTCAAAAATATTTTGCAACAAATAACACTTCTTTTATTGCAGTCACTTTGGGTCAATCTTTGGACATTGCCCTCCTCTTAAGATTTTCTCTTCTCTGAACTAGCATGAGTTTGCTGGATCAACTTTTTTCCTGCAATTTCCATAGAGTCATTTCTCCATCTTGTTTGAAGCCTCCCCAAGCTTCACAATTAATTCACTGTGTCGGTGTTTAGGTAGTAGAATTCCATATCGAAATAAATAAAACAAGCGTTTTATTCTACTATTGTTTTATTCGGTGAGAGAGACGTCATTCGTCTTATAAGGACATTGTCAATCGATTGACAAATAAGTCTATATAACGACAAATAAGGTCTCTCTCACCGAATAAAACAATAGTAGAATAAAACGCTTGTTTTATTTATTTCGGTTTCACAATTAATATTACAACCATTTCAAAGTGAAATAAACATTGCTACGTAAAAAGCAATCTTGTGAAATAGTAAAAAAAATGAAAATATATTTTTAATTTTACACCTTCATTCAGTGATAAGGTCTGCCACCCATCCAAAATTTCCTAATTTTTGTTGGCACGGAGATAATAAACATGCAGATTGTCTTCTCCGTGCCAATTAAAAAAGTAATCATTCAGTATGGACGAATTGTTGACGTTTTTGAATACTTTTACAGAACACTCTAAAACTTGCGAAAATGAGTGAGAGATCTATTCTTTACCGGGAATTTCATAAACTGTGCAAGTCATATTTTATATAAAATAATACCTAGGTATGTGAAATTAAAAGTAGAAATAAAGGTAAAAATAAATATTTGTGAAATAATTCATAATTATTTTATTATTTACATACATACCTACATCTGCGGTGTGAGCCTTTTACATGTTATATTATACATGAAAACAAATCATAATGGTTAGATGGAAGAGATCACTTTATAGTGATAATCTCGCCACTGCACATCGTCCTAGTTTTTAAAATTTTATATTATTTTGTTAACATTGATGATGTGCAAAAAGAATAAATAAATAAATAAAAATAATTCTCATTCACAACACAGCTGGAGCAAGACGAGAACAACAATTGGCGAAGAACAAAATATGAATCAAATCATATCATTTATAAACTTAGTCAAATTAATAAAATATAATATGTCAAGTTAATTATTTAATTTTCAAATAAATTGTGAACAAAATAAATAAATAACAGAAAATGAAACATTGCATATTATTTCAATTATTGTGGTCTATAATAAATAATAAAAATTATCAGATTTTTTAATATATCTTGGGGTTTAACAAAAGAATAAGAAGAAGTAAACAGGACAACATTGAAGGATAGAAGTTTGTATAAAGGGTATATTTTATATTTTTTAACCATCATAATAATATACACAAACACAATTTGTACGTCGAACATATCAAAATATTTATGTGCAATGAAGACACTACCACATACATGAGTTTATATATGTATGGGTATATAGCTGAATTATTGCTATAACTAGACGTTACCTATGATTATAAATATACCTAATAGAAGAATATATCGTTAAAATGATTGTGTTAAACGTGTATTTGTAGACTTGTTAGTTAGTATTAGTTCATGTTGCAAATATTCTTCAATTTAGTTTCGTTGATGCATAGAGTATTCCTAAAATTTTCGAATGTAATTTATAGTCAAGAATTGATACAACACATAAAGTTTTAGGATCGAAACTAGACGAATCCAATAATGGCATATTATAATTAAGCATGCATAAATATTCTTAGTTTTAAGTCATATAAAACTGCACTTTTTAGTACCTACAGTCAAGTCTCATGAAATTTGTTTGAAAAATAGAAGAGAAAATCAAAGTTAGTAATCAGTCAATTATAATTATTTTCTGGGTTCTACTGACATTTTACTACCAAATTCCAGTTTCGATACAAACATTGTTGACAGATACTTCAAGTCAATGTGGACAAAGTAAGTTTTGATTGAAGCAACCGAGGACAGGTAGGAGTTTTGGAAGATCTCAGGCTGAATTTTTGGATGTGAATCTGGGAAACAGTGGATGCACTAAACCCAAGACAGAAGAGAATGGAACATTATAAGGGCAGGCTTATGTCTAAAGATGTACTCGAAATAACTAAAGAAGAAAAGATTAATTGATGATGTATGCTAAGATATTGCGATGTTTTTTGTACCGAATATTCAACATATATTTTTTTCATTAACTTTTATTTGTCAATTGCTAATTTTATTTATTTACTCAAAATCCATAACTGATATTTTATTTTGACTATTTATTATTATAACAGACTTATTTTACATTTTTTCATTGTTTGACTATCATTTCAATTTCAATTATATTTTTTGTACCAACAAATTAAGTTCTATTCAGGAATATTTATATAATTTATAATCAATTTATGTACATGCTGCTACAAGCTGTATTTTTGTCATCGTCTGTCAAATTGTTGTTTTTTTGATTTAACATGTGAAAGGCTCTGCCGTATAAAAATGTAAATTAATAAATAAATACTTCCTAATCCATGAGGATAAAAGGAACCTTAATGTCTTCTTTTTTATTGACCTGTGTGTTTAGTGTATTCAGGAGTGAGTCCACTTGTTACCACATTTGTGTAAGATGCTGTGATAATATAAATATTTAGTTATGTGCCATCTCTGAAGACTGTATTTCTGCCTATAGTATCTCACTCCAGAACTTGTAAACAAAAATGTGAAGTACTCGAAAATGAAATGGCTCAAATAAGGAAATTATCTGCCTTCAATAGCACTCAATCTTGTTAAACTGATTTGTAGTCACGCAGTGTTATCTTCGGAACGTGATTCTTTATTAGATTTCCATTTCCGTCACTCGAAAAATGCAGAATTACATCCTAAAAAATATTTATCAAATAAACATGAACACATAGTACTTACTGAGATATTGATTTGCTACATTTCATATTAATAGTAGGAGAAAATATTTTATTTATTTATTCTTTACTATACATTGATACAGAGCAAATTTAACCAAAAATACATTCATGCAATCAATTTACAGAAGGCGAGTTTATCGCAGAGGCGCGATTTCTTCCAACTAACCTGATTTCATGTAACTTTTAAAAAGAAAAAAAACACCCTAGAAGAAGGAAAAGAGAAGGTGTAAAGGAGAAGAATAGATAATGAAACAGATGCCAAATTCTGAGTGATAAAGTGATCCTTATATAATTGTACCTAAAAGGTTATTTAGAGATCATCACTATCTCTTTGCTTCTCTTGCGGGATGGGCAGAATGATCGAGCACCACAACTACTCCTAAGCTATTCCCTTCCGTCACTGTCATACAATCGCCCACGAATGCTCTCCTATTCCATAATGTGATCAACGTGTGTCTGGCCTATGGCATCTGAATTCTATTATGATCTTGCTATTTAATTAAGTCTCCGAGTACCATTCCTATCAGCCATATATATTTTCTTGATCATTCTGTTAATTAACATTGGTTCTTCCAAATTAACCACACCACCTTAACTAGTTTACTTTTATTCTTGATATTATCCCAAATTTCATTTCACGCTCTTTTTGTACATATTTAGACGCAAGAAAAGAATACGTCTAGTGACAATTAAATGTTTCTTTGTAATGTATAACTAAAAAATCCAAAATGTATCGATATAAATACTATAAGAACTTTAATTGTATGATAGTAAGTTAGTGCTTACTTCGTTAGTTTTACTAATTACACCTACGATATTTTACAATGAAGTTGTTCATTAAATACAGATTGTTATAGTAAGTAAGTATACTACAAATAGTTATTACTTTTATGATTAAGTAAAATAAAAAATTTAATAATAAAGAAAATTCTGAAGTAAAAAAATTACGATCTAACAAAATAGGTACATAGATATTTTTAGTAAATTTAGATCTTTGAATATGTATATTTTAGTTAAGATGGTTTGGGCACGTGGAAAGAATGAATGTGGACAGAATGACAGAAGACGTGGACGTTCGAGGATCAAATGGCAAGATCGTTTAAATCAAATCCTACAGGACAGTCACGTGTTGAGTTCATTGAACAGGAGAGCACGCATGAGGAATTGTATGACAGTGACGGAAGCGAAAGATGTATGCAATGATAGAAGGAAGTGGCGCTCGATCCTTTCTGCCTACCCCGCGATGGAAGCGGCGTGATGGTATGTATGTATGAATACCTATGTATGTTCACCTGGACAATTCGCATATATGGACAATTCACATAGATTGAGTTAGTTGCAAAGTAGGATATGAATCATGTGTTACGTGAATATATGTACAATACGTGATAAAACAATTCACTAAACATTTACATATAACACCCAGACGCATGACAATTTGAAAAAGCCCTGCACCGGCTATCAAGGTGCAACATATTATCTGATGTTCATTAAACAAGTACAAAAATATAATAAAATCTCAAGGCATACAGGATGGTAGGCTAGCGTTGGTAGGAATTGAAGATGTTAAATATCTAATAGTGATGTTTAAGAGGACACTCTAAAACTTAGAGAAAAGAGTGTGGGACATTTTTTATATGCTGGAAACTCCGCAAAATTGTTGTATTAATATTATATGAAAATTATTGGCATGACTATCCATTTTTACTCTGTTCCATTAATTTTGAAGATTATATCTCATTTGAATTTAAGAAGACATGATATTAAATTAAAATAAATTTATACAGGTACATTGCACCAAAAAGAAATATTTACCAAAGCTTTATTTATTTCTCTCATTACCATCTTTGAGCTTTTTACATCGACAAATAGTTACATATTGATTTCCGTATTAAATTGGTTATGTTATTACAACAGTTTTGGTGTAATAGATGTACTTTATATTTATCACGCTATAGGTATGATTTAACTTAAAGAAATACATCATTTGCAAGAATACGAGTATTAGCGGCGCTTACGAAGGCAGCCTGAACCGATTCGTAAGCGTCGGGACACCTAATACTAATATCTCTCTCTGTCCTGCATCATACGTATACATATTATATATGTGCAAAATAAAATATTCATTGCAATGTACCAATAGATTATATCTGCTAATGAACTTAAAGGTGCTTCGTGTTTGATGTACACTAAAAAGTAATAAAAAAATAAGTAGGTTTATGTACATATTATTATATGTAGGTATAATACGTGTATAGTTTTGAGCAGGTGTTACTAGCTATAATATATATACTTCTTTTGGCACTTAAATCATTTTTTATCGTCCGTTGATTGTTTTCGATTGAGAATGTCTGGTCGGGTTGGAGAATATAGGTCGCATCTTTCACATAATAAAGTCGAGTCTTCTATGCGCGATGTGATGATGCGACCGTACCGCGAACTACTGTGTGTGTGTGTTGTATAATATAATGAAATGATCCTATAAATATTTGTCTGTTCGTATGATAATATAATAGTTCATAGACATCGTACGTAATGAGATAAGTCAGAGAGAAAAATACACTCTATACAAGATCTCATCTTTTGTTTTGGTCAGGTTATAGGTTAAATATATTATAAATATCTTATAAATCAAGAATATTATTCAAAAAACCTCTCATCTGCACAACGAACAGATTGTGCAAACTCTATTTAGTACGAAACCGAAAAGGTGTTCCGATGTTAGCGAATTGGCTTAGGCTGGTTTAAATGCAATTTACCCATGACGTGTTCACTAATTCCACCAATCCTATTTCAAAACATTACAATCCAATCGTACAAATCCAGTAAAATGTGAAAAATATGTTTAACAGTAACATAATAGAGTTCGTCGGCAGCTTGGTTGGGATCCGCCAGATCAGGTGCCAGAAAACTCTTCTATCACGACACAAGCTTTTAGTAGCTTACTATGAAAGGTGTATAAGGTTGTATTTGGGTTTATAACAGAACCCAGATAAGTATATCTTAAATAAAAACAAAGATCTTATGTATCCACTACTATTACTATACCATCACGGCATATCCCATGATTGGGGTAACCAGCAGACCAGCTGCATGTAATTAACTGTTCTCTCGATGCTAACAAAAAAATGGAGACGTTCAAGAGTGCAAACCTCAGCGCTGAATTAATGAAGTAAAATGTCTTTAGTTTTTCGAACGCTATTTTTTTCAAACTTTTCCCAATTCTTAAGAAAGTATACTTAAGTGAATGTTATTTTGTCTCTTTGATGTTTATTTCGGGAGCGAAGCCAGGAAAACTCTGCTAGTTTTGTTTTAGTTGCCAAACTACTAATCAACTCTTCAGTTTAGAACCGACATAGTATATATAGTTATATTCATATAATTACTTATACGTATAAAATGCTAGACTAAAGTATCTATAGAACTATAGCGTAAAATGATTGCCAACAACAAGCAACTACGTACATCTCGTATTGTAGATAGATGCATGCCAGAGGTTTCTAATGAATTTATTTGATTACATTTGAAGTTTGTGCGTTAAAGTTGAGAAAATTCATTCTAATACAATATTTTTTATAATGTAAAATTAATAACACTGTAATTTTTCACGTATAAGTATGTGTTTCACCAATTAACAATGATTTATACTTAATTGCCGAATTAACAAAACTGAATCGAACTTATACTAATCGCTGAGTGCTTTCGCCTTGGGGCATCTCCAGGGCAAGAGTTACTCAAAAGTAAAGAATGGAACAGACTTACCTACATTATATTGTCTAAGACTCTAAAGGGATGGATGGAATACAAGAAATTTAAAGAGGGGGTATTTTTATATGTAATAATAGTGAAAGCTGGAATTTGAATATTAACAATGTCTTCCTTATTCTCTCTCTCTGGTTTCAATCCTGGGATTGGTTTGCAGCAATTTATCTCTATAATTCTTCTCCTCCACTCCTCCCTGTCTTGTGCGGTTCTTTTGAATTCTGCATATGATGAGCAGCGCATGTCCACCAACAGGTCCTCCAGGTACTCTCGGCGTGGGCTTCCCCTAGAGTTTGTCCCCTCGGTCATACCCTCCATTACGGCATGCAAGAGGCCTTCTTGTCGTATTACATGGCCGATCCACCTTGCACGCCTTTCTGACAAGATCTTGAGCAGGTGCCTTCTTCCTTCGATTCTTTGAAGAACTTCTTCGTTTGTGATGTGGTCTCTCCAGGAAATTCCTAATAGTCTTCTATAGGTCCACATCTCAAACGCCTCTAGACTTCGTTTATCTCTTTCAGATAGGCACCATGTCTCGCAGCCGTACATCAGGATACTCCATACATAGGTCTTGATGAGGAGTATTCTCAGTCTCAGGTCTATATTGTTTGATTATATTATTTTCGACTTTTTATTAAATGCAAGTCTACCCTGATGTATACGGCTGTCGACCTTATTAGTGTACATTTATTAATTTTTATTGTTTCCACAGCATTTAGTTTACGACCCTTACTTTCCGAGTGTAAAACCATTACATTGTCAGGATGGAATAAGAAAATTGACAGCGTTTTCAATAGGTAATAATATTACATTTTAAAATTTATTTATGAATTTATTTGGATGTTTAGATGTAGTAAAACACGTATTATAATAGATAATATGCAAGTATTTTGAAATTGAGTTTTTAAACATTTTTCCTTTCTAAGAAGGACGTCGGAGATGTATATAAATGTATAATAATTATGTCGCATTATATATAGGGGAACATGGGTCACAGTGGATCATGTTACACAGTGGATCAATTGAATTATTTTTTTTCCCACTAGTCACAAACCTCTCTGTATTTGTTTGTGTTGAGTTGGTATCATTATCCCTCGAATTGATCAGTGAAAGATGAGCTGTTGTTAAATATACACGTGTTTTTCAGCCGAACATAAAATTAATAGAGTATAATTTTTATCACTTTGATTGAATTTATGATATTTTCTTAAGAAACACCAACATTTGGACTAATTGTGTATGTCATAGGACTCTTTGTATCCATATACAAGATAGTAATTGGTAAAAAATTTAAGCTATTATTGTATATTATTCACAGTTTTGATTTGTATTATATGTGTCAGGGTGGGTCACAGTGGATCATTTACAAATAGAAAACAGTGGATTACGATCCACTGTTATCCATAATTATTTTTAATGATAAATCATTAAAATATGCTCTTGTATATTTTTTTAGGTCAACATGCTCCAAAATTGATACACGCAAGACAACAATTGGATTACATAGTCATGAATTAAAGCTAAGTGCCAAAGACCAAATATGTATTGAGAAAAAAAGTATCAGAACTAAATCCAAGTTGAAATAAGCAATAATGAGTGATGAAATTGATTTTATTTAGCAAAAAATACTAAGATCCACTGTAACCTATTGTAATCCAATGTAATCCGATGAGTGATCCACTGTGACCCACATGTGGGGTACAGTGGATCAGTTGCCGTTTGAGAAAAAAACGTACACAATTGTTAAACTACCTGGAATATTGAGAAAAATGTCTCATTATATCCTGAGTAAAAAGTGTCGCTAAGTAATAGAATAAAAATCTATAAGTTATATAGACTATATTTAAAGTTATAGTTTGAAAAAGAAATACTGATCCACTGTGACCCATGCTCCCCTACAGTCTGCGTAAAGATGAAACACTACCTATTGGTTATTAGGAAGAACTTACGAGGAATGATAAGTCTGTCAGTTATTTTGACATCGTATTAATAATAATAGTAGACAATTTATAATGCGCCGTTTTGTGGAATAAATCCACTCCAAGGGCGCATATTATTACATACGTTATCTGCTCAAGGCTGAGGAAATAAATAATTGTATTATGTTATTTGAAAAAAAAAACGAACAATTTTAAATTAACAACAAACATATTCGCTAATTTTACCACTACTATTATCCTATCACAGCGTAATATTCCATAAGTGGGGTAGCCAGTAGACCAACCGCATACAATAAACATACATACAAACTGTCTTCCTCATAAGGCATTTAGGATGAGTGAGAAACCTCATCACTCCGAACTGAAGATTTAAATGTTTTTATTTTTCGAACACTTGCCTTTGACAGGACTCTCGAAAACTTATGGAAAAGAGTGGGGGGCGAAATTTTTATCGGGTGCTCCACGAAATAATATAATGTAATTAGCATCCTCTATGTCTGCATTACAATTGAAACACGCTTCTGTTGAGACTTTCACAGTGGGTAGCTAAGCCCTTCCTTAATACAAATTGATTTTTAAAACATGATATTTATTTCATATAATAATAACCTTTATTGCACAATAAGGAGCATACATAATTACCAAGTTATAAAATAATGTGATACAAATAAATGACATTGTATTTGACATAACTTTTTGTATTAAAAAAAAGATATATCTGGGTTTTTGTTATAAACCCAAATACAACCTTATACACCTTTCACAGTAAGCTACTAAAAGCTTGTGTCGTGAAAGGGGAGTTTGCCGGCACCAGGTATCGAACCACGGACCCCATGTTCACGAGGCCGAGACTTTACCAGTACTCTACCAGTACTCTACCTACCTACTCTACTACTCTACCACTAAACTAAAAACAATTTTGTTTTCGTTATATCAAATATAATGGAGTTTTACAAAATTAACGTCAACTCAATCAATAAATGACATTGTGCAATGGGCGATTTATCGCAGAAGCGATATCTTCCAACTAATCCATCATATATACCCACCATATAATGATAATGAATATAGCTTTAATAATATTACAAAAGTCTAATCCACACATAAATATTTGAGTCGGTTCGTATGTGCGTATGTCCTCAATGGACTCTGAAATAAGGAAAGACAGAAGTAAAATAATACACTCTATACGAGGTCTCATCTCCTGGGCAGGTTTAAGGCTAAAAACATTTTAAATATCTTATGTATTGATAAAGATATTACAATTTTAATGAGATTCCCATACATTCGCTTGACAAAATTGCCAAGCGAATGTATGAAAATCCAATATTTATAGTCAAACATTTTTCATTGTATTGAATTAATTCCAAAATGGATGTAACAATAAATAAAACAATACTGAAACTAAATAATTAGGGACTGTTTACATAATGAAACATTGTGATTGCTGATGACAAAAAATCCTGAATTATGAGAATAAAAATTGCATATTTTTGACATTTTGAGCTATTTTCATAATGGAGGATATTATGAGACCATAGAAATCCATACTGTAGAATAAGAATAGTATTATGTAAAAAATCCATAAACAATGTTTATTGATCTTTTGTATAAATAAATACAAAAGTACCTCGGTACCAGCCATAAGAACCTATTTATTTTCGCCTAATATTTTTCTTTACTTTTCATGGCAAATCACTTGAAGATTTATGTAGGTACTACAAACTAAAAATACCAGTTTTAACCCATGTATTTGCACGGTTTTTGTTTATTTAAACCCGAGCAATGCCGGGTTACAAAAGCTTGTTTAAACATAAAATAATAAAATCTATAAAATTGAACTACATACATAATGGTCACTCATCCAAATACTGAACGAAAACAGGCGTATTGAAGTGAATACCACCTAAAGCCTCGATTATTTTGGCATATTTACGCATTTTTTTTCTGTGATTGTTGTTTAAATATAATGTGTATTTGGGACAGCAATGTCTACTACTTTTTTATTATTAGTTTATTTCCATTGACGGCGACTTCTACTACCGCCGACGTCGCCGGTCGAGGTTTTAATGGTTCAACTACTTCCCACAATGATCGCAATACTTTTTAGTTTGGTGCTCGATTCTTTCAACTCTATAAAGTTTATTGCATTTTTATGAGACTCTTACTTACTAAGTAGTATCATACAGAATTATTATTATTCACTACAATGTTGCCATGATAGTATTAATCTTTTGTATTAGTCTAATCAAACAACTAGTACGTAGAAAATACGTAACTGTAAGCTAATCAAAGTCTAAATAAAGAGGAAGGATTTTGTCATGGAGAATCTTTCAGGCGAACCTTGAGCCTTTCCCAAGAAAAAAATTGCGTAATGGATCACATAGGAACTGAAATTCATGGGTGAGAGGGAATGCAACCCTTAATGTATAAAATGTTGTCAAGTATCTGCATCGAAATATATAATCTCATGTCACCACTATGTAGGTATGCAATATCACTGGTTTAAAATAAAAATTAAATTTGCCCTTTTCACCGACACCCTTTGAACTTTTAGAGGGTAGAAAGATTCTAAAACGGCGCCAATGAAATAAATCTCCCATCACCATCGAAATATCAGAGATTAATAACCTACTACCTATTGAAAATAAAGTTGATAGTATAGGTATCTGATACCCGATTCATTTTCAACTTGTATTGACGTTCTATGAGAATTGAGCAATCAATTAATTTGAATCTTTTGAAATTCTACGTGCAACTTTCATAAAAACGAAATAACTTTCATAAAATTTACAATAAGTCTAGTAGAAACATTATTACACAATATTCCCTATATAAAAGTTTCCATTACAATATATTCGTGTTAATTCATCAAAGTAATTCGTTATAAACGCTTAATTGGAGCATTATATTGTGGATATAGCTGTTGCCTGTTGGTATATAGTAGTAATATTTATGGTTTGGTATTTGAAGGTGTGGGATGTCTACTGTCTACTGCGGGTACCTTAATACAATACTAGCTACAATATCATATAAATGTTATATAGTTATTCGGTATATTCCCGTGGAGCACCCGGTAAAGAATTGGTCTCCCACTCTTCTGCGTAAGTTTTCGAGTGTCCTGTAAAAGGCAGGTGTTCGAAAAAAATAAGACATTTTACATCTTGAATTCAGCGATGAGGCTTGCCACCCATCCTGAATGTCTTGATTTTATATTGGCACGAAGAGGACAGTTTGCATGTTTCTTACGTGCAGCTGATCTGCTGGCTACCCCACTTGTGGGATATGCCGTGATGGTATAGTATAGTATAGTATATATTAACCGTCCAGATATATACATAGGTTATTCATATAATAAATTATTGTTTCCAAGAATTACTATATTGAAATTCGCATGCCACGTTAACGGTCAAATAGCTCACATCCCAACAGTTGCGATGAAACAGGGTCGGGGCTTGCCTACGAGTTACCTAATATTGCGACAAACGCGGTTAGAGAAACTAAGGTGAGACGTATTATTACTAAAGCAAAATCAAATTTAATACGCGTATTTAATTGATACAGTGTGATCTGTTGTTTTGAATCCCGTTGGAAAAAGAATGCGACCCAATTAGCTAATGCATCATAATTGGATTAAAGTAAATAGTGTCACCTTTTTACGGTATTATTTGTGAGTGACCCCGTAATGGTATAAGGATTATCTTATCTCATTTATTATACCCCACAGTATGTGGCGTGCACGTAGAACAAAACATAGGTAATTGAATGCAGAAACAAGAAAGAATTGGAGAACTCTTTTCCTTTATAGATCGTTAAGAGTCACGTGGTATTTTCTATAAAACTGTCAAATATTTGAAGGGCAGACAATTTAGCACGTGTTCCTATGTATTAACAACTAACAGAGTGGTTTGGCAGTGGTTAGCATCGTTTTTAGCAATAGCAATCACAATCTATGATTTTTGTCCACAATTGCCAGGGACCTGAAGGAGGCAGAGTTACGTTCGGAGGATGCAGGGGACCGGAAAACTTGGAAGATGTGGACTAAGAGAGCCGACCTCAAGTAAATGGAATAAAGGCGAGGGCGAAGAAGAAGATTCAAATAAAATGATGGATCAAAGTACCTACCTATGTAGGTATATAATACTTTGAACAGGTCTATGTCCTCCAAATAATTTCTTGTGACGTCATCCCTAAATGATGTTACATTATAGTGATAATAAAAATGTATTTCAAATGAATAAATTTTATGGTTATTTTGAAATACTCGTATGTAAAAAGCATCAAAAATAGGCAATCTTAAAACACTGTGAAGTCAAAAACTATGTGTTTTTCTTGACATAAGATTAATGGAAGGTAAGTATATACAATATAATATAATATTATTATGAAAACTTAAGAGGAAGAATACACTGTAAAACAGGGGGTTAAAAGTACGATTTATTAGCCCGATTCAAGTAACCAAATTACAGTAAAGTCGTGAATTTATTCACCTTTAAAATCGTAATTAGAAATTTCACCTTGATTACGCCAAAATAACTTGTGGTCTTTTGTCCATCCCTGTTCATTTAATATATTATTATTATTATTATCGCGAGACAATCGTGATATTTTACTAAAAGGGTGTCCAGGTTTGACGTGTGTTTAGTTGAAATAATTCTTTGAAATACATAGTCCCTTTGCCTCCGAAGGGGATATCATTCTGTTATACATATCTACTTTTCTACCTACAGTACAATCTAGTAATAATAAACACAATATATTCGGGAATATAATCTACATTTATTATAATTATAAAAAAGTTTTGACTGAGCAAGTAGGTACCTATTACTGCCTACATTACATACATACGTTTTGTATGCTAGATTCAGGGCCCGATCTAGATACTTTGTTGTTCCAGACAAAAATAATATTTGCCGCCCCTTCCAGTAAAAAAAGACCTAGGTCTTACAATTAAGGACCGTTAATTTTAGGAATCAGATTCTTAGTTTTATGAATATTCTATTACTCAAAGTCTCTACACCCTGTCATACTTCTCTCAGTGCAACCGTCCTGAGCCGCCCCTCATTTTTACTGCTCTGGACAATTTTCCGATCCACTCCCCCCTAGATAGGGTCCTGGCGAGACTTATACCGGGTTGTCCAAAATAACCATTGGATATCTAAAATTCTTTTGAATTTTATTTTATATACATTACTATTAGTATTAATTATTAAGAATATTACTCAACAGTCACCTCATCTAAACAATCAACAGATTGTGCTCCCTTAGTAGAAAATAGGAAAGGTATTCCGATGCTTACTAATCGGCCTAGGCTAGTCAATTCTTTTATCTTGGTATTATCACAAACACTTAAATAAAATACAAATATCCCTAGATTTAGATTATTTTAAAGAAAACAAGTGTCGTCTCCTCTGCGAAAGGTGGTGGTCATCACGGCTATTTCCACCTTGCTGATTTTGGACCTGAACTTCTGAACCATTGTCTTATATTATGCAGCAGAGTGATTCTTCTCTGACCTGGTTTTTTTCCTGGTATTTTTCACTAAATTATTTATCAGTTATAGGATTTGGTATTTTCCTCCTCTCATTATGTGACCAAAAGATTGTATTTTCTTTGTTTTCATAAAAGATTAAAACAATATTTTCTTGCTGATATTTAATTTCCTCTAATTATTGTAACGATATTGTTTACAAACTATTTAACATAAATAATAATAACTATTGTGTGAGAGTATTGTTGAGAGTAAAACAATAGTTTGTTGATGTATCATGTTTATAACTTTTGACAGATGTTTTGTAAACTGAAGTATACAAGTTTTCGAAACATTTAATCAAAATATAAGCAAAATTTTATATACCTTATATTATGTATGTTCAATTCATAAGTGTTCTAAGGCAAGACTAATACTGATTTTTGTACTGTAATTAAAAGAAATTTGTGTATCAAATAAATCATTAAGACGATTTATTTGATACACAAACATTATTTCACGATTTTCATCTGAACTTATAATTAAATAGTTTTGTTCCTTGGAACCTTGGGACGCAATCTTTGCAAGGAATAGATCTCTCACTGAAACTTCTAAGTCTTCTGGTGTTTGGAGTAGGTACTTAGATATTCGTAAAATATCACAAAAAATACATTTTACACCCACGTTTCAGCATTGATGAAATATGGCACCCGTTATGAAAGTATTTATTTTATGGCATAGAAAAGACCACCAGTCGTGTCCATAACGTGCATTTAGTCTACTGATTACTAGACTTACTTCCCTATGGGAATTTCGCTTTGACAAAATTGATGTAGACAAAATTGAAAGTTGTTTTTGTTTTTATTGATTTATTAATTAACCATAAACGGCGCACTGGTCATTGACAATAATTAAGGTTAACAATAATTTCATTTAAATAATTATATAATTAATAGGAATACGTATGAAACCAAAAAATAAAAACATAGTACTAATTAATAAAACGAAGAAATACATAATAAAACCTGAGTTCTTTCGCGAGGGTTCTGAGTTACCCTATTGGTGATGCATATTATTATTATTATTCGTATAATATCCTTATGGCATAATAACCTTTAAATTATTATTTCAATGTCACGTAGTAGATTAAGGTATAGCATTTCATATTACATATATTATAGGTACTTATAACGTAGGTACATATAATATGTATTGTACCTATTAATAAATTTAAAATATGCAATAATGAATAATAGGTATCTACTTGCACATGCATAACAATACATTATGAATATATGTAATACTGTTCACCTGTTTGATTTGAATTGAACTGTTATAGGGTAATTCCATACCTAGCGGTCCAGAAATAAATAAAATGGTTGCTCGACCATCTCAGAAAAAATTGATTTTTTTTGTGCTATCACCCCAACATGTTGGTAGTTCAAAATGATAATTATTTTAATTTTATTGGTTTTAGTTTTTGTGTGGCGGCCATATTTGTTTTACAAGGCGGAGACATTTTCGCAGTTTAAAGGGTTTGCAAAAACTTGAATATCTCAGGTCCTATTTATTTTATCAACATAAAACTAAAAGTAATTTGTTAATAGGAATATAAGCTTTAAGGTTGTAACAATACATTTTCACCTAAATATAATTCTAAGGGATGAAATTTCAGTCTACATTCTTAACTCTTTTTTGTAAAAACTCCCATTTTCACGGAAAGATTTTGGACGAAGGGAAAGAGTCCACTCATCAAAACTTTTTTGACAAACAACTAGGTACTAGTTGTGTTGATAAACAAAATTTCAAGTCTCAGACTTGACCCCCCTTTTCACAAAAAAATTTCAAAATTTGGAAATTCTCAAAATTTTCCATTTTCCGAGCTCAATATCTCTGGTGGGGGACTAGGTAAAAATTTGAAATGTCACCCCATAATAGACCTGTACCATAGTATTATGTGGCAAAAATTTGGAGTTTGAGATTTTACTAGGAGCAAAGATATGGCAATCACAAAATGTCCAAAAATTAGTACTTCAACGGGCATACCGCATCGGCATATATAGAATATAAAATTGTTTACTAATAGTAAATCAATGTATATTAGATAATATTTACAAAATAGAAATCTAATGAGTGCTACAGACGCATGCTGAAGATTCATTGGTCGGAACACGTCGAAAACGTAGATTTGTTAACCAGGGTAGGTGAAAAAAGGCAACTCCTTAAGAATCAGCCAACAACGAGCTAACTGGCCACAACATCAGGCACCCAGGACTGCTCCTCGCTATCGTGGAAGGTAGGACCGAAGGCACAAATGGCAGAGGCCGACCGAGAGACGCGTATATAGACCAACTGAAGAGGGACATGAACTGTTGCTCATACGTAGAGCTGAAAAAACTGGCTGAGAATAGGGAGGAATGGAGAAGAAAATCCAAACTCGTTGCAGACCAATCCAATGGATTGTAACTCATTATATGGAAATCTAAGTAGTATAATACCATGTTATATAATTAAATATCTTTATTTTGTGTGGGGGGCGGGGTACTAAAACTCAGGGAGAAATAGCAGTCTGAATCATATTTTAACCTGTTGGATCTTGTTTGAGCAGGCACAGTCTTTTATTAGCATGAACGCTGTGTACTCTCCCAGCCTAGGTTAGTTTTCTGTTAGCAGCCAAAGACGAAGGTTGTCTTTGTACTCTTTGTGTCATAATTTTGAAACATGGAATGTGAAGAAGGCAGAAATCTTTTGAGTTATAAACAGTGCTATTGTTATCATCTGCAAGTATCATGAAGTCAAGTATTTTGTTAAGTACAACCATCTGTTTGAAAATTCTTGTTGTGACCCACTAAAGATCCATAAAAAACTATAATTAAAGGCCTCAGAGAAATCAAAGTTTAACATTTACCTAAGGAAAAAAATCACTTGATTAATCTTATTCCTCGAAAATCTTTATGTGCTACCTGCTATAATCGACTTTTTGTAATGAGAGATAGTGGCATCAATAATGACTTGAGGCAAGTACATAGGTGATTTTATTCCTCTGACGACTGTGATGACATACTTGTGTCAAAAACTGCCTCATTATACCTCCAGAAAGAAGACATAGTTGCATGCATATATGAAGAGCAATGGTACCTTGGAGTTATTGAGGAAATAAGCATCGAAAACAATGACCTGAAAGTTCACTTTTATGAGCTAGCTAGGCCACGAACCTCATTCAAAGTTTCAAGGTGACAAGACCTGGGTACCTATGAATAACATTCTGAGAAAGCTCGCATCAATGGAATTTACAACTGTGACTGGCCGTTTTCACACTATCACCCCTCAATTGTGCGAGGCGATCTCTAAGCTCTTTGTTGTACACCAAAATTGTATTAGCTAGCAGAAAGAAGTTTGCTTTTAAATTAATGTGTGTATAACAGTAAGCCTTGAGACTTCAAGTTATTTTGTGTAAAATGTCTTTTTTGCCAAGAACCATGTCACATATTAATCGACTTAAATACGTTATATTCACCCACTGAATTGTGCATTATTTTGATTCAGGCTGCCAGTTCTCCCAGAATTTTAACCCCCCCACCCCCACAAACAATCAAGATATTTAATTATATTACATGGTATTTTACTATTTGGAATTGTATTTTGTAAATATTATCTAATATACATTGATTTACTATTAGTAAACAATTTTATATTCTATATATGCTGATGCGGTATGCCCGTTGAAGTACTAATTTTTGGACATTTTGTGATTGCCATATCTCTGCTCCTAGTAAAATCTCAAACTCCAAATTTTTGCCACTTAATACTATGGTATAGGTCTATTATGGAGTGACATTTCAAATTTTTACCTAGTCCCCCACCAGAGATATTGAGCTCGGAAAATGGAAAATTTTGAGAATTTCCAAATTATGAAATTTTTTGTGAAGAGGGGGGTCAAGTCTGAGACTTGAAATTTTGTTTATCAACACAACTTGTACCTAGTTGTTTGTCAAAAAAGTTTTGATGAGTGGACTCTTTCCCTTCGTCCAAAATCTTCCCGTGAAAATGGGAGTTTTTACAAAAAAGAGTTAAGAATGTAGACTGAAATTTCATCCCTTAGAATTATATTTAGGTGAAAATGTATTGTTACAACCTTAAAGCTTATATTCCTATTAACAAATTACTTTTAGTTTTATGTTGATAAAATAAATAGGACCTGAGATATTCAAGTTTTCGCAAACCCTTTAAACTGCGAAAATGTCTCCGCCTTGTAAAACAAATATGGCCGCCACACAAAAACTAAAACCAATAAAATTAAAATAATTATCATTTTGAACTACCAACATGTTGGGGTGATAGCACAAAAAAAATCAATTTTTTCTGAGATGGTCGAGCAACCAGTGCTGGACCAGGTGATTTGGACTTACCCTATAGTAAGTTTGTGCAAATTAATAATATTTGATATAATATATTACTTTTCCGTTGAATGCCTACCTGGTAAAAGAACTGTTACAAGTTTGTGCAAATTAATCAATAATAAATGAATTTAAAACACTTAAACTTTTTTATACACACTTATATAAGTTTTTTAAATTCATTTAATATGGATACACAAAAAGTGACGGATTACATTGAAAATGATCAATAATATTTCGTGGGTTCAAATGCTAGAACTAGACAACTCAAATTTGATCATTTTGAATTATATATTTCCGATGTTTGCCTTTAATGTTTTGAGTAATTTCTAGTAATAATAATTATGAATTGAGAGGCTTCCTTATACTGTAATCAAAGTGTTTCAATAATATATATATAATATTAATTACTATCCTTCTGAGTGTAACATTATGATTTTGAGTTTTCTAGTTCTAGCATTGAACCCACGACTTGATATATTTTCTTTTCCGTGGAGTGTTTGGGTTGATCCTCCTCTCTTTTCTGTTAATTTTCGAATGTTCTATAAAATGTAGATGTTCGAAAAATAGATATTTTACATCTTAAATTCAACGATGAGATTTTCCATCCATCCTGACTGAATGTATTATTTTTTTATGTTGACACCGAGAGGAAAACTTGCATGTTTATCACATGCTGCTGGTCTGCTGGCTACCCCATTTTTGAGATATTCCGTGATGAAATAGAAGTAGTAAGTATTTTAATCATGTTTAGTACACATACATAAATTTTCATAAAACAATATTTATTTATTTATTTTGGACAATAAACGGCATTTGCCTTTTACAATACATGACAAATTTACAACATTATACAGTCTTCAAACATCAAAAAATGTATACACTTCAATTAAAAATAAAGAAATTACACCATAACAGAACAAAACCAATAATAATACGATAGAAATACAATACAATTTAAAAGTATGTAATCGCAAATAACTTAAAATGTATATGAATTACGGCATTTTTCCCAAAGGCGCATTTAGGAATCATAAGATCTCTGTACTTTCCAGTATTCAAAAATCATGTGGAATTATGTTCCACAACAAGCCACGGTCAATATAGTTAGTCAAACTATAAATCCGTAAAACCGTATCTCTCTCAGTAGATTTGAGTAATGGATTTTGATTGCATTAACTAATACGGTATTTCACTGTCACATCAATTTTATTAGGTACTAAAAGTGCCTAAGTATGCTAATTAGGATCGAAGGATTAACGTTTTGCGCATGTCTTGGAACTATTCACTAAATATGTGTGACTGCTCGAATGTCATTGAGCGCATGTATTTGCCAAAGTGCAATGTGCAGCCGTCCAAATTCATATAAATTACCTAACTGAGCCAATCAAATTACGATATATTACAGTTGGACGTATATCTGGTGGCTACCTATAGTACGTGTGGGTAAAGTATATTGGATTTGTCAGTTTTTTAACTCTTCACAAAGTATTTCTTGATATTCTCAATATTTTATGAACCTACATAATTTGATAAAGAAGTATTTTTCACAAAGTAATATTATATTTTATTCAATGAATTAGAAATTAAAGATAATCTCAATGTGTGTATGATATGAATATATTGTCGAATATCTTTTGAATTCGCGCATACATGTAAATGCTTTTTACATCGTTTTAAACGAACCAAGAAAGCTAAAATAAGTGTTTGATTCGAAGGAAGTATAGAATTTCAATACACGTGAATAAGATCTGCATAAAGTGTGTATGTGTTTTGACTGAAAGAAAAATAACTATTTTTTATTTTTCGAAAGCAAAATACGTGACTTGTTCACAAACGACTAGCTTCGTTTTTTTATTCCTAAGGACTTTAACAATAGAGAGTGCTTTCGAAGAATGGAACATCCGATTTCTTTAAACAGAAAGGTTACATTCGATTGGGTTTTAAAATAAAATTTAGTAAGATTTGCTGAGTTACAGTAGAATTACTTAATATGTATTCTGGCTGTTTCATTTTAATTTCTTATTAAGACTCAAAGTGATGAAAAAAAACATCATTGCGAGTTTTCTCCACGGACTATTTGCAGGAAATTCAGTTATGATCTAATATTTGCACACCTTTAAGTACTGGGCACGTTAGTATACCTTGAGGAACGCCGCGTTGTAACTACATAGTTTGTATGTGCTAACCGAGTGTGGCGATAGATGATACATAATTTAAATATCGTTTATATTATTAGTATGTAAGTAAGCCACTGACCTGAGGAGCACATGATATCAAAACGAGGTCTGCAAATATTACGTGGGTACTATATAGTATTATATTGATATAATACTCGCACGCATAACTAAATGTCACAGATATAGCAAACACTTGTGTCAATACTGGTAGAGGTGGAAATAACGGCTCTTTAAAATAAACGGAACGATAGCAGATGCTATTTATTTATATTTAGTTGTTAAAAAGCTATCGTTAGCATCATACATAAAAAAATGTAAAAACTAATCTTATAATAATATGTCTACCGGTGCCCTTGAGAGACAATCAGACTGTCACCAGTTTCAGAAGCAAATTGAAAACTGCACTCTTCACCGGCACCCTTGAAATGGTCTAGGGACTGTTAAACGGCGTCAAAACAAAATTATCCAGAATCATCATCATAATAATGAGGATATTGGCCTTCTGCTTCTGATTATCACATGGCTCTAGTTGTACCATTTTGAGTCAGAAAAAAAAGCGCGATTAGTCACGCCAAAAGGAAAATCTAGTTAATGATTTATCATAGTATATAAATTCTTCGGATATGTGTGACATGTTATAGTAATGATTCTCCACATAAAATTAAGTAATTTAGGTAATTCTAATAATTTACGACGTTCGTAACGAAGTATATAGCGGGTCTCCGACAGAAATCACACGAACACAGTTTAACGTGATATTAGTGATGTTACGATATTGTGCGCCTGCATTCCTTAAAAATCAAATGTATAATCACGCGCATTTCTCTTTATAACCTTATAACGATTAAGAGTTAAATATTTATTATACTTTTCAAACACTTTCGTCACTAAATTATGAATAATAATTAATTTCATCAATACCAACGGGTGATGGGTGCTTATGCTTAGTCACTCGAAATAGTTTAAACTATGTAAGATAATATAAATTCACTGAAGCTATAAAAAAGATTTTCGTTTATATGCTTGTATAAATATAATTAATAATTACAAAAATATCATTCCACAAAGCTACACTGGAAAATGAAGGAGACGCCGAAAACCCTGCTTAGAGCCACTTCCGTAAGCGTTGGGATGCCTTTTCTTAGATTTTACACAATTTTACATTGTGTTAACATGGTTCTCCAATAGAGATGTCTGATTGGTTTTACTATACTACACCACACCACACCATCCAGCGTTGCCAGACGTACGGTAATTACCGTATTTGTACGGTAATTTCATGTAATTTCATTCCCCGTACGGTAATAATTTTAACAAATTACCGTACGTCTAATATATTGACATAAACAATCATCGGTACAAATACCCGTTACATTGTAAAAAAAGGTACTGTGTGAGAAAATATTCATTAAGAAAACCGAGGAGTTTTTGCAATATTTCAAATTCCTATACCATTTCAAAAATTTGGCGCCGGGGGGGTAGAAATACCCGTTACATTTCCGATGTGTACGGTAATTGTACGGTATTTTTTTCACCGAAGTAAGGTAATTTTGGCAACACAATCTAGCAACCCTGCTATAACCTCACGCCGTATTTAATGTGGTGTAGACAGAGAGAATGGAACGCCACACAACTTTCTTTAGTATTTGTTTCGCTTCTTCACATTCATACAATTTCTCACACACGCTCGTTGATTTTTCAAATTCAACACTTGTCCGCCCTTAAGAGTTTGAATCACTAGATCAAGCCACGTATTTCTTGACGTCCGCGCTTTCTCAGAGACACTCTGGCCTCTGTTTGATGCTTTGGAAAAGAGCTGGTAGAAAGGGAGAAAAAAAACAGACCAATGACTCGGTATTATTATATGCTTTACAATATTGGTTTCATTATTTGTTATTCTCACCTATGTACAGTAGTAAATAGTTCGCCATTAGACTAACTATGTCTATAGTCTTTGTCGATAGCATAATTGTTATTGATTGTGCTATACCACAATAATATAAAAACATTTACATGCTAAACATACCTTTATCGATTTTATGCACAGGTAAATATACCTAGTAATCGAGCATTGACAAACATATTACTTAAAATGAAATTTTCTTCTACCTACTTACATCCCTAAATAATAGCTATATAACTTTTTAGTCTAGTCATAAATAATAGTAACCATATTTTTTATTTTGAACCACTCTAGATTAATCATTCCAGTTAATTCTACTCGCCAATAACCAAACTATTTGAATACCTATATAATTATTAACTAGGTAGATATGTTGTATATGATACACATACATTATGTGAACTTCCTTTAGGAGTGCATGACACAGAGTTTCAACGCTAATGAATCGACTCAAGGCTTGAATCTAGAGTGGTTCAAAATCAAAAATATGATTAACTTCTACACTTCTTAGAAAGCAAAATCCAGTCTCCGATATCGAATTGTGTCGTAAATTCATAAAAAAAAATAATAAATAATATTGGTTTTCTATGGTATGTAAAAGTGAAAGACGGCTGTCGAAGCCATCGGGTCTACTTAAGAACATTAATTATTTTATGATCGGGTCAATATACCAAGTTTGCTGAAAATATCGCTTTTTCTAAACGCAATCGTCATTGGACATTCTACGTAAAACTTCTCCAAGTCAGAACAATCATCTCACCAGCAACAGACACAAAGGCTTAGTTCATTTTTGCTGTTCTATAAATATTATCATTTGAAGATCTTCTAGCCCCTAATACCAGCTCTATGGTGCTGTCTGGGGCCAGATTTTGTTAATTTTGCATATTTTCAAATATCATTTTATGTTTTATAATTGAATTGTTGTCCCATGTATACATATAAATAAATAAATAAAATAAATAAAAAAATAAAAAAAAACTATTGTAAATATATTTGAGTACATTCATGTTTTTTCATGTAGTAATAATGAAAAAGAATGGAATGACAAAGAATGTACAAATGGCTGAATAAAGGGCAGATACTCGGAGACGTGGCCGTCTGATGATTGAATATGTATAGACCAGCTAATGGACACGTGCTGAATACAATAGATGGGAGATTATGCGAGAGTGAGTGCATAAATGTGATGAAAGCAAACAGGAGTAATTGACGCTCGATAATCTTGCCTATCCTCCTAGTGCAGCGATATGATGGTATGCATGTAGTAGGTATACGTTGACCAACATGGTATAAACTGGCTACGTATTACTAATTTCCTCAGAAAACATGTTTCAAATTAATATTATGCTGTTTCATTCCATAGATTTAAGATGCCATTGGTCTCTTTCGTACTTGTATTTAAGTATTGCACATCCTATATACCTTTAAAATCTTATATCCTTACAGTAAAAAAACAATAAATGTCCTTCTGTTTGCAACATCGATGTGTGTGTTTGGTTACGTAACCAATTTTCCATTGAATTTGTATTCTATACAAATGTAATATAGATTGATTGTAGTGTATATATACATTATACCTACATTTATATTTCATCTTAAGTGTCATATTGTGATCATTAACTAAAGCATCATCTTGACACTCTGTCATTATTGATTAAGTCTTAACATAACAATATTATTATTATTCACTGATGTAGGTGGTTCTATGTGACTATATTATATAATATGATTACTTTGTGAGACATAGCCCGACTTACATAGCTTATTGCTCTGTCTCGGATCGACGTTTCAGGCGTCTCTTAACTCCCTATATAGTAACTTTCCATTGTGCACAGTAATGTGTAGGAGTTAAGACTTTTCTAGCACACGTTAATCTGTCAACTCAATTATCATTGATCAACGATTTTGATAATGTAGGAACTATTTGATACTAAGTATTTCGTTAAGAGCGGAAGATACTAAGCTTTGAAAACAAGTGTCTTAGAAGGATTTTGGATGTCAGATGGTATGAACATGTTACAAATGATGCTGTGCGCCGGCGCACCCAGCAGAGACCTGTAATCTCCGTAATACAAGAGAGACGATGGTCCTGGCTGGGACATGTTTTGAGAATGCCCAATGATAGTTGGCCAAAAAGAGCACTGTTCTTCCGTCCGCAGGGGTTCCGTAGGCCCGGGCGTCCCTCTTTCACAATACACCGTTCCTATGACAACGATATCAGAGCGCAAGGAATGTCGTGGGAAGAGGTGACGCAATTGGCACAGAGACGCTCTGAATGGAGGAGGCTGGTTTCTGCCCTGTGCCGAGAGGAGCGTTGAGGGCGATGATGATGATGATTTCGTTAAAGTTTCGCTCAGAGGGATGTAACCATTGCAATTTTATTTTACTTCATTGCATTAGAGTCATAAAGTTTATCTCATAATATATTGTAATACTCGTAACAATACAATATTCTACAACACATGAACCAATTAAGACCCTGCAAATTACCAATGCAATTAGTACAAAACATCAAATACAAAAAGCTGCAAAATTAGAAACATGGTTGAAGTTTGAAATAATTAAAATATAAGAACAAAACAAAACCAATTAAAATTGAGTGAATGAACATATGATTATATAGAATCAATCAAGTAAAATCATCAGCATCAATAAAACTTAAGAAAAGTTTTTTGAAATTAAATGTAGCAAATTTATGAAAGAAAATACGCTGATTGGAATACTTGGAAGATAACCTGTCGAAACCGGTCACAGACCTCTTAAAATGTAAATGATTATTAAATATATAGTGGAAAATACTTTTTATAATTATTATATCGCGTAATTATTACAGTCTGAATACAAATTACATCGAAAAAATATGGTATCTATACTAACCAACAATTGAGAGTTTTGCAAAAGTACATCGATCTATTTTTCAAAAGTTATAAAACTATAAATGCATAAATGTTTCTGTTTTTGCTGACTACAATGTAGTTTAATCAATACGATGAAAATCTATTCCTGGCTCCGCGAAAATGTTATAGATTTCTGGCAATTACAATGGTATTGTAAATAATAAGATTTCATAAAAAAACTAATGAGTGAGAAAGAAAGTGTTAGGATGGTATTCCTTTCCAACACATTTAGTATTGCGAATTTTAAAAAGAAACACCACTCCAACACTTCTCCCTTCAAGTGCCAAGCATCTTGATTTCACAAGAATATAGACCTCTGCTGACCTCTATCCTCTATGACAGAAAGCATATTTTTGTTGGCTGAGTAACAAATTATGGCCAAGTTGGTAAAGTTATTACTTTTGTTTAGTTATATGTTGGTTGTCCACATTTTCCAAATAATTTTCTGTGACGTCATCCCCTATTGGTCTATTATAGACATTTGAAAACAATATCGTGTAGGTAGGTACTTAAAGAATGTTTTCAATTGTGTATTTTTATTTGATTTCTTTGTTAATCTCTTTCCTTACAGAAGATGGTTTCCTATTAAGCAGACAATGATTCTATTGTATGGATTCGTTGACGCAAATAAGAAAAGTCTGTAAACTTTGATGAATAGCCTAGTCTAACCCTGGATTCTTAAAACTTTCCAGTCTTAGGGCCATAATGATTAATCCAGTAAGTTCCATGAACCAAAACCGTTAAAATTTTCTTGCCATTTTCTATGTATAATTTCTGGAGCCGAGTACGTCAATTATAATGTAACTCATATTATGATTCAGTAAAATTTTCTTCTTTTATTATCTTTATCCATTATTAAATTTATCCACACAAGAGGTGCCATGATGGGCAGCCTTAAGGATTGGCTACCCATCATTCTGTTTTTTTCCAATTTAGCGCAGCATCAAAAACAACAACAAGGCATTAGCTGTCGCGGATCGGATTTGTCCCGCGACCCGTAATGTGGAGACCCCTGGTCTAGTTGTGAGTGTAAATAGGTACCAGGGATAGTCAAACTTGTAGTAGTCATCTCAAAGTCATAATGTGGGCACCTACCTAATTATATAAATATAACGTAAATACTTGTATGGAGATATCCATGGGCGTGCGTTCCCAGGAGGAGCTAATCGAGGCAGCTGACCTCCCTCTCTCCACCTAGAATCTCGAAAATAGGAGAGTTGAAATAAGTATTAAAATACAGGAAAAGTACGGAAAATTGTTATCGAAATGGGAAACTGATTCTGAAAATATTGAACTAAAACGAGGAGACCCTAAAACATTTCAAATTCCTATAGGTACCAAATTGAAAAATTCGCAACGGGTAGACATTTTGCGTGGAGCACCTCCGCGTGGAGAGTCTCCAACTGCCTTAAATTAAGGCAAGTTTAAGGAAAAATAATAAATACTTCAAGTATTATTCTTATTTTGTAATAAAATTTATACATATTCATCTTATTTAATAGGTTATTTATTTATTTATTTATAGAAATATATACGGCAAGAAGCCTTTTTCATGTTTACACAAATTTTAAAAAATACAAAGACAACAATGACATAACAATGGATATAAAAATACTAGTGTCGAAAAATCAAACAGTAACCAGAGAAACGTATTAAGAATAAATAACAAGTAGGTACAATACACACATAAATCGATAACATAAACAAAAATGTTAACAAAATCTTAAAGATCGTCGCTGTTATTTGTTTTTCCAGCTTTTTTAACGAATCTGTATTTGAATATATTTTCCCTTGGCAGTATGAAATAATATGTTTGCATCTTGAGGTGGAGTAGAAAGAAACACGAGACTACTTTAACTCACGAGAACTTATCTGATATCTTCATCTTAAATGGAATAGAGCAATACCTTGCAATGGATTAATACTTTGTGATTCAAATAAATGCCTTCGCACTTTTGTCAGTGAAACTGTCCTGAATTTACCACCCTGGTCAGTTGCCCGGCTTCCCCCCCACCTAGATCGAGCCCAGAATGTCGTGTCTTTAATCTTATTAAAAATGTTACAGTTTCAATGAGTTTCAATGATAATCCGAATTATCAATTTTATTTTTAACATATATTCTTATTATCTCGTATGAAACATTGATAAGTACAAAAATGTATTAAAAATCCATTCTGCCTTCTGCGTCAATGCGGATGAGATAGGTTTATATTTTATTAGTAGGTATATAGCCTTATGGACATAACTTGGTTCTGAGATTTGTGTTCACTAAACTTTATTCCTGTTATTCAGATTGTTTGCAAATACTCGATTCACAAAATTTGAAAATACATACATAAAGCTTCTTCCAATGGGAATTTTCTCTAATCTATTTATATCTTCCATCATGGTTTTTCCACAAACGGGGTAGCCAGTGTTAGACTAACCGCATGTAATAAACGTGTGACAATTTAAATTAAGACATTCAGGATTGGTGGCATATTGCATCGTTGAATTGAAAATGTTGATTATGTAAGTATACGAATACCTGCCTTTTACAGGACTAAAAGTTTACAAAAAGAAATTTAAAAAAAAAATGAGATAACTATTAATTGCCAGGGACTCCACGGAATGATTAAAGTAAGGCACCTATCTTAAAATAAAGCGGATGTTCTATGTGGCCCCTTTGAATAATTCACTAGTCTGTGAAAGATGCTGCAATGTGCGTATCTGAACATTTTCCATATTGCATCAATATTTCGTATCAGTAGGTGTTTCGAAACGTTGAATATATTATCTACATCTTGGGTACTTTAGATATATACCTATCTATGTAGATTTTGTATCATATATTGCTTGGTATTGCTCAATGCGTATCGTTTTAACATCTGCTGTCAAAATAAATCAGAACATAAATATATTATCAAATGGGCCACCTTAGTTTGACCTCTTCCTCTTGGCAACATATTTCGTTCACTACTAACTACTTTACAAACACTCTAAAGATAAAAACAGTTATGAATTTCAAATAGTAGACTAGTGGTTCCCAGAATCAACGGCATTGTGCAACTTTACTGCCTACATAGTGATATTATAATAATGATATTAAAATACTAACAACATATTCACCTACAAACTTTACGAACAAAGAAATATTTGTAGCTAGCTATTTCATATTATTAGGTATTGCGTATGTCGATCCATTCGTGAATACATTATCAATAACTTTTTTATACATATATATAAAATTTCAGTAGATTTAATATACATTCAAAGCAAGGTCAAACATATAGCTGTTGCTAAGCAACCCAAAATTTTCTTATCGATCGTATCGAGGAACTAAAACTCTTAGCGTTCGTTTATAATAATTTTACCTTGGCGGTTAAATATGTTGTATTGTATGAAATATTTCAATGCTTTTTATAAACTCGATTTAGTTTGGTATGAAGTTGATATAAAAACTATTAATAAAATGACGTTAAATTATTATTTGAAGGCAATTTAAAAATAATTTTCCTATGGTGTACACCACCGACATCTATGAAATAAAATAGTCATCACTTTTAAGGAACGAATCGTTCGTCACGAAAAGACCATAATGTTTTGTCAGTATTTCAACAGAGAGACATATACATACGTCAAAATGTGCAATTTTCAATACGGTTATGCTATTGATTTAAAAACCACAACAATACATTCGGAAAATTTATTAATTCCATTTTAGAAAGTTAACTCATTCCTATTTTTTAAATATTTTTATATTGCGTGAGAATTTGTGTCATTTTAAAATACAATCATGTTATTATAAAGGATTTATTTAACATCAAAGTTCACTATGGTTTTGGAGCAAACTTCACGTTGAGAATGTCAAATAAGTTTACAAGATAACCGTAGTACGGTGGTGAGTTTTCTATATCTCTCCTCTACAATCCCCTTGTGTGAATAAGGGATGGAGAATGAAGGGTATTTTTATTCTTGGTCTCACTCAGGTATGTTGCTTCGCATTCCGTCGATAACAATTCGGGTTGGGTATTTGTAAATTATTGTGTATTGGTGGAGGAATTGATCGACAGAGATAAATCGCATATTTTAATGTTTATATTCTTCCAAATGTATCAGAAATCTCAGGCGTTCAGCCTGTGTGAATTTTATTACTGACATGACTTTGGAGGATCCATTTTTCGTAGTTAAAGAGTAAGTTTATCGAATATCTTTCAATGACATTTTGCATTGAACTTGAGTGCAAATGGCTCCCCTGTCAATACATAGATTTATGAAGGACATCCTAATGCCGTGACAATTGAGTGCTGATAACAGTACTATATTGTCATTACAACTAACCTACCTTATCTTTTCAATGCAGAGTGTTGTATTTTTATTGATTATTTTGTTTAGTGTATTGTAGAATCCCATGAGTGACAGCAACAATTCAATTAACCTGAATCATACTTTATATTGGATATTACATTGCCAAACATAAATAATAGTTGACAACAAATTATATAGAAATTGCTGTGAATTGTGTAGAATAATTTGTTCTATTCTGTTGTTAAAGTTAATTGTAATATGAATGCTGAAAAAGTATCATCTGCTTTCAGCGAAGTGTTCAAGGCGTTGAATAAGACTAGAGGTTTATATCTTCGTTGGTTGGAATTGGGAGACGCATCTGGAGGACCAGCGGGGGCTGAAGCCGAATGGACCACCACAGAACTGAGGAATGCATTGCGAAGCATTGAATGGGACTTAGAAGATTTGGAAGATACAATTGATATCCTTTTATATAGTAAACAATGAATAATGTCAACAGTAATTCAAATTTCTTTATTCATAGACATATTTCTTATACATATTTTATAAAAGTACATTATTTGGTAGGTACAGTACATTAGTTGCTGCCCCATTAAATAAACATTCCTACTATACCATCACGGCATATTCCACAAGTAATGTAGCCAATCAGGCAATCTAAAATTTTAGGAAAGGAGAGGGAGACTAATTTTATGTCGGGTGCTCTATAGAACAATTGAATAATTAATTAATTATAATACTAATACTGAAATTTTTGAAAGTTCGTCTTTAATATCACATTTATGGCAATATTACACAAGCCGCGAAATTCTATTGAGCTTTTAATTTTCTGTACAATTGATATTGCATTGAAACAATATTTCCATCGTAATTCTTAACAACTTCACCTATAACTAAAATTCCAAATATTCAAGCAAGAATAATTTCTTTTATATTTGTAACAATTTTTAGTTTGTCAAAATTTATATCCTTTTACAACTACCTATTGTTACAAGATTTATATAATTTGTAATTTAAATTGAGTTGTTACTTCGATAAATTCACCTGTCATTAAATAATGGGAAAATAGTTACTGTTTCTTCTTGAAATAGACCATTTTTAGTTGGTTTTTAGTCTCTATATAGAAATAATTGTACAAAACATTGATAAATGTGTTTAAGAAGGTTTCACAAATCTCTCGTCAATATCTCACATTGTTTTTCTTCATTATCATTACTCTAGCTACGATGTTTTAAGATATTCTTTATATTAATAATATTATTATCTTCAATGTCACAATTTATGACATGTTTAATAACTTGTTTACGATTAACTGATAAAAATGGCAGATAGTTTTAATAATAATAATAGTAATAGAAAATAATATTCTATTGTAAAGTTTTTTTATACCTATAATGTACAACATACACATTGCATGAAAATAACTCTGGTAATAATACTAAGTCTTTGCATATTCTCGGAAAACTAATTATCGTAAAAGAAAACTTAGTTACTTACAATGTTACAAAGTAGTTTTTTATTTATACCTCATAGCATGATTTTGATGTGGGGTGGCTAACAGATGCTGAAATATTAGACAGGATTTTGTTTCTTGGGCATTTTAAAAAAGCAATGTATGATCTAATTTTCGTCCTAAATGCATACACAACATGCATTCCATGAACGAAAGATCGCAATGTAAGGTGAAAGATTTATTATTCCATTTCACTGCGTATAGTTAGGCAGAGACTTGGCTCTTGCTTTTGCATATGGTACGAGACTCAGCTCATCGCCAGAATACACAGTTTATATTCGTTTATTCATACTTACTATTATCTTAAAAAAAAAATAATATTAATTTATTATGGTATATAATATATGGGTATGATAAGGTGCACGCTTACCTATATTTTAATACTGATGTGTTTTTTTTTCTATTTATATACCACTTATCATAAATGATTTATGTATGTTTCTAGTTGGAAATCAAATAATCTAATGCAAATTGTAATTGTTCTGTAGTGTGAGATATACTCTTTCTGTTCACGTCATAGGTACCATTGCAGCGGGAGCCGGATAATTTACCGACAACAATTTGCCGACGAACAATTCACCGACAACAATTCACCGAGAGGACAAATTACCGAGAGGATAATTCACCGACAGGATAATTTATCGACGTACATTTCACCGACAGACAATTTGCCGACAAATACAAAACAATATAATCACGTTTTGTAATGTTGTATTTTATTGTTTATGTAGGTATTTGTGTAACAAAATATTTAAACACCCACTTCAAGAAATAATCTGTCTTTTTTTAAAAAAAGAACTTCCGACCACGCCAGAATTATATTATTCGAATTTGTCGGCAAATTGTCTGTCGGTGAGATGTACGTCGATGAACTATCCTGTCGGTGAATTATCCTCTCGGTAATTTGTCCTCTCGGTGAATTGTTGTCGGTGAATTGTCCGTCGGCAAATTGTTGTCGGTGAATTTTCCTAGACCCCATTGCAGCATGATACTGTGATCTGATTTATGCACTTTTTTGTTATCTTTGTATTGAACTATCATAACTGTCAGCTGTCTATATATATATTTATCAGTTTTTTTTCCTTTATATGGCTACTGTGGAATCGTAAGATTGTATTGTATTGTTAAAAGCATTTATAATAATGCAAATTAGGAGAAAATAATGTGCTTGTTAATATTTTTTTAGTATTAAAGGTTAGTCTCTATTCTAATGCTATTGCTTAGTCGGCCTTTTGGCGCGGAGGTAATGCTCTTTCCTTTGAGTCATGAGGTCCCGGGTTCGATTCCCGGCCAGGGCAAAGTGAAGAATGACCTTTTTCAAATTGTCCTGGGTCTGGGTGTTACATGTGTATGGTGCATTGTATACGTATGTATCGTCACATTGGTAGGTACCCATAATACAAGATTCATCTGAGTTTGGGACTAGCTCAATCTGTGTGAATTGTCCATGTACCTATGTTATGTTATTTCCTTAACATTCTCATATACGTATTGTCGAAAAGAATCCGTCAAAATTCAAGATCGACAATAAGGAACTTACAAATCGCAAGCACTTCATCGAGACAACGAGGATTGAAGTGAAGGTATACAATTATTTACATATGTTTTTAATTATTGTATAATTGTATTTGCAGCGATTGAATTAACCCAGTATAAAAGTATAACAATTTAAACCTTGTCTAATTTGGTTTTATATTTACCAGATATTAATCTAAGCATGTAATTTTCTTTTTAAACATACAAATTGATTTTTTAATTAACCAATAGAACGCAACCAACCAACAGTGCATACCTACTTATAAAAAGTGTCTTTTATTAGATTTTATACTTTGAGCTTGCTCTTCAGGTGGTTGCCAGGATACTGTCTTAATTTTCTAATGTTCTTATAGACAAAGAGAACATGAAAATACAATATCATTTAAAATACAAATATTATATTAAAATAAGACTATTCAAATTAATGCTAGAAAAAAAAAAAACAATTGATTAACTTAAGTCGTTAATCTATAATTTAGAGCTGATCAAATATTTTTATCTTAAAACCTTTGAAAACCAATAAACTTAACTTGAGATCATAAAAATATTTAGTATTTTATTGTTCAAACAAATTATCAAATACTTAATATTGTCCAAACAAATTATCAAATACTTAATATTGTCATATAAACATATAAATATTTGTACCATAAATTATCTTGCGAATGATGTATAAAACATACATTGCTTGCATTGCCATTTTTGTCTATGATCTGTCCATAATACTTCCGATGCAGATAATTTTTTTATCCATATTAGCAAATATCTAAACATTTTCAGGTCTACCTAAAAAATATATGTTTCAGTCGATGGCTTACTATTCTCAGATTATAGTTATTCCTGACTAAATATATATTTTTTTTTTAAAAAGATATATCTGGGTTTTGTTATAAACCCAAATACAACCTTATACACCTTTCACACTAAGCTAAAAGCTTGTGCCGTGAAAGGGGAGTTTGCCGGCACCTGGGATCGAACCCCGGACCCCTTGTTCTGAAGGCCGAGACTCTACCCCCAGGCTACCGACGAACTCGTATATAAACATTCAATGGTTTATTTGCTATTTATTTTATATTGTAATACTTAAATAGTCAGAGAAGATGGAACACCAATTTGATCTATTCTTACATACTTATTTGACTTCTTCCATGTTCATGTAATTTCACATACATGAGTGCCAATTTTTTTATGCTTGGCAATTCGATACACATGTTCAACTCGTGTAGTTCTTGAACATCTACGCTTTCCTACACCCTTATTACGTTACTTTGTGTTGTATATTGAGCAACATGCCACTAAACCTGGTGTAATAGACAGAATAACAAATATGCCAGAGTTTTAGATAATCACTCGTTAATGGTGGATGTTTCACCGAAACCGCGGTAGGGAAAATGCTCATAAAATATAATAACTTATACATAGTTAATCTAAAATAACATAAATATGCCAGATTTATTAAGGTGATTTCATCATAATCACTCAGTCCAGTTAGTTTTTAATAAAATAATTCAAGATTTTTTTTATATAATAAAAACAATCTTATCTGCAGTTCAATACACTCGACTACAATGCATTATGTAAATACAGAAACTTTATTTAATTTTTAAACGAACATTTTATAATACCATGTTGGCTGTTGCGGTCTGACATAAATTGTTTTATTCATTGATGTAAATCTAATTTAGAAGAATACATCTTGATATGTTTAAGGATATGAAAGATAAAATGAGTGTAAACAGAGGAAGAGAACGCAATACAAGAATGTTGGATGGGCCAAGTAGTGCGCCTCCAAGGCATTCCACTACTAAATATTCTAAACTGGAAAATCAAACTGACAGTCCGAGCAGGTAAGATATAATAAATCATTTTAATTTATTAACACCTTCTTTTTGTTCCTCCATCTTAGGACTCTGCCCACGTTGATTTCTTGATGCAGTCTAGGTTAGTCACTTGATATTGCAGTTCTGCAATATCTAGGTTAGTCACTAGATATTGCAGTTCTGCAATAATCTCGCGAATTGCACAAAATTGTAACTACTATACTATCACGGCATATTCTACGAGTGGGATAGCCAGTGAAAAAACTGTAAAATAAACACACAGACTGTCCTTTTCGTGACAGTAAAAAAATAAGATATTTATGATGGGCGGCTTGTTTCTTTGTTAAATTGTAGATGTCGCTTGTCTTATACGTGAGGTTTTATGGTCACCTGCATTTTACAGGACGCTGGAAAACTTACAGAAAAAAGTTTACCTTTTTTTAACTGGGGACTCCAGGGGGTTTTCACAAAATTTGATAATTATTAAACCATTGTGAGAGTCCCAGATGTCAGTTAGTTGTCAATGGGATTGTTCTTCTGTTAAGCTGTTCTTGAACAGAGGTGTGTGAACCAAGTTTGTGGCTTTGGTTTTGCTTCATTGGTTCATATTCTGTATTATTATTGACACTTCATAGAAATCTTTCAGCGTTATAAGCTCATGGATTGTTTATGGCAGCTGGTATTTCTTAGTAATTGGAGTATGAAACTAAAATTTAGGTATTTTTTCTGGCATTTTTGGCATCCTCATGCAAACAAAATTTATGTATTTTTTCAAGGAGGAGTAATTATGCATTTGTGTTCATTTTTAAAGAAAAAAACAGACAGTTTTACTGCAAATCATCAACATCATTGTATTTAAGCGATCCCTGTGCATAAAAGCTATTGCTGTGAATTCAATTAATTAATTTTATCAGTTGCCCTTGGCATCATTTGATAAATTCACTCTATATTCCCGACAAATTTACTTAGGTGGCAACTCTCCACAATGTGTCTTATCATTTAAATCTGGCTGCAAATGTTGAAGTTTTATAAATGTTCTATGTGTACTGAATTCGGACATATTCAAATTTACCAATGAAATAAGACTTTATCGGATATTACTTCAGTTAAATTTTTTAAATCTAGTGTAATGAATCTGTCCTCTTGTTTTTCAGGTTTGACGACAGATTTTTATCTGAAAACAATGCAGCACAACAAAGAATGTTGGACTCACAAGACGAGCAGTTGAATGCTATAGGACATTCCGTTGGATCACTCAAAACAGTGTCCCGACAAATTGGAATAGAATTAGATGAACAAGCTGGGTAAGAATCAATATTTTTATCGAGCATAATTGTCAGCAATGCTAATGTGTGGAATAATTCTGGTACCATTACTTTCGTATATGAGCGAAACATGGACGTGCTTGAAGGACAAAAGTGGAATAAATGCAATGGAGATACGATCACTGAGAAGAATGTTTGGTGAGTGGATGAAAGAGAAGTGTTGTGGATAGAATTGTAAATATATACGACTGTAACGGATATACAAACATGCATACACATTAATGTATGAATGGACTCAAATATGTAATAAATTATGTAAAAAGGAATATTTTAATACCTTATACGACTGTGAATTGCTTGTAAATTATTTATTATTAACTTCAAAGCCTCACGTGTGTACATAAACCAATGTCAAATGTCAGAATATATCAGAAGTTTGACATACGAGTAGGTTGTATTTTAATTTGAATCAATATAATTATGTGTTGTTAAGTTTCTAATATCTTTATTTCAGAATGTTAGATGATTTTAATAGTGAGTTGGAGAATACAGATTCTAAATTAGATTCAACAATGAAGAAAGTTGCCAAAGTGCTGCATATGTCTAATGGTAAGAAAATGTTGATATTTTGTCGCTGTATTTCAATTTAAAAAGTTTATCTTTGGATTGAGTTTCTGGCAAACTTGTAAATTATTCAGTATTTTGTAAAAGGAAAGTACTTGGAAAACATCATTCAATTCAGTGGTGAGGTATGCCAGACATCCTGACTGTCTAATTTTTTGCTTTATGGAAATGAACAAACTGTTTTGAGTTTTACTGTATTTAATAATAGTGTAGTAACCTGGTTTCGACTTACAGAGTCATTATCAAACTCAAGGAAGTTGGTTGTAATCAAGTTACTTGGTTGTAAACAAGGTAAGTTGGAATCAAGTTACTACATGTATTATTAAATATAGTAAAACTCAAAGCAGTTTGTCTATTTACATAAATTAATATGGAGTTTTACAAAATAAATGTCAACTCAATAATGTCTTACTTTTTATCAGCACAGACAGGATGGCTTGTATGCTTATTACATTAAGTTAAAATCTATTGGCTATCCCACAAGTGGGAAATGTCTTTATGGTAGAGATTTTTTACTTGCTACCTCCCTTGTGGAAGATACTATAATTAAATACTTGACATGTGGAGGGAATGGATAATAAAAAGATAATAAAAGTAATGGAGATGTTCAAGAACTACACGTGGCTTGACTGTGTGGATAAAGTTCGTAAGTGTCTGGGCATTTTTTCACCCTTTTCTTTCTTATACGCTTTCTTCGTCATGTGTTCTTCATCCATTTGCTCTACATGTCCAAGCAGTGGATTTATAAAAAAATAATCAAGTCACATGCAAAGTTTAAGAAAATTTTATTTAAACTGATTATACACATATACAAGACTTCACAAGGGGGGGCGCGCGCCCTTCATCTGTATCCGCCACTGTGTCCGATCCATTGCAAAATATTTACGTTAAATAAAATTATTGATATATTGTTTTTTTTTCTGTTTTTAGATCGTCGGCAGTGGATAGCCATAGGAGTTTTGTCTTTAATACTTGTGATAATCGTAATTTTATTTATAGTTTGGTGATTTTTAAATTATGACGACAACAAACACATAGAATTTTTTATAAAATATGCTGTACATATGGTGTTTTGGTATATTCTCTTGTGTTAATTAAAAACATGCAAAAGCACATTTATCATATTGAAATTGAGGAAACAGTACATTCCTATATCTATTTGAAATGTTTTTCATACTAAATCAGTATTTTAGAACTGATTTATTCAAAGATTGAAGCAGATATTCATTGTTTTGATTATATTGCAGTGTCACCAGTGAAAATACGGACATTTTTGCATTCATAGTTAAATATTTGTAAAAAATGCATCAATGTGCCTTTGCATGTGAACCCATCATCTTGTATTTCATATTATTTTTTTGTGTGATAGATTCAAACTATTTTTTGGCCCCAGGATATTCCGAAATATGATATTGACTATCCAGTTCCATAGACCAACAACTAGAAATTTTTCAAAATCAATTTTTTTGACTTATTACACGTAGAAGGCGATATTCTTTCAATTCTACAAAGATTTTTTTCAATTAAATAATTTCTATTACAAGCACATATTTGTATTGAGTTTTCGATAGACCACCTCATTGCTCCAAAATATGGAATATTAGAATTTCAAGTTGTTGGTTTATGAAACTGGCGAGTGTTATCTTAAATCGATAAACCATTTGAATGATGCTATGCAGTGGGGAAACTTTACCAACCATAGAATAAAAATGTAAATATTACCAACTGGACAATTAATAGTCTACTTTTGTTTGTTGTATTTATTTTCTATAATCTAAATAATATTGTTAAATAAAATTAACATATAGGTACATATAAAGTTTTCTACTTTGTATGAAATTCTGCTATGGGTTTTGGCATGCTAGTGTTATTGACTAGTAGATATTGAAAACTTTCTCAAATCTGCTTGTTAATGCGTTAAAGCGTATTGAAACTGATCATTGACCTATTAAAAATATGAAAGTGATTATTTAAAACATTGTGGCAAAAATTATATAGTCACGTTGTGCAATTATCATATTTTTCAAATGAATTTGGCATTCTGGCAATATAAATTCAATGTGCTATTTTTAAGCCAGTTGGTTGCATTGTTGCTCACTTCATGTAGATCTCCCCAACCAAACTCAAAGTAAAAATTATTCTATTAGGTAACTCACGAGTTAAAATAATTTTCAAAGCAGATTCCTAGTGTTAGCTGTCAGATTATGCAAGCATATTTCAAACTTGTGAGCCCCCTCTGCAATATGGCAAATCTATAGAAAAGACCATTGTGGCCTTTAATGATCTATGGTCTTATGGATAATATCATTACACAATTAATCCTTACCGGGTCACGTTTGGATAAAGATTCATCATCATCTCTGTCGGTCCCTCAATCCTGAGGATCGTGACCATCATGCCTCGTCCTGTAAACCATCTGTCTCCATGTTGAGCGATCCTCCGCCATGTTCAAGGCCCCGTGAAGTGAGCTCTGTGTGGCCTCCTTAATTTGGTCGCTCCATCTTATTGGCACTCTGCCCCTTCCCCTCCTCCCTTCTACAACCCCAGAGATTCATAAATCAATTAATTGTTTATGAATTAATTTAAAACAAATAATTATGTATTAATATTGACGCAGCTGCTAGGACAAAGGCCTATAATCTAAAGTGGCACTTTGAAATATGGCGGTTTTAAGTTTTTTAATTGTAATTGTATGAAATATATTTATAAATCTTAATGAATAAATTTTTATCAAGATATCTCTATGACAATATTTACATGTTCAAAAGCAAGACTCTTCAAAATCAGGCCATGGGTCCTTGTCCTAGCTGCCGCCTCAATTATATTGTATTAAATAAATCTAAATATAATTATTTATTTATTAATTACAAACTTATAATTATAGTTTAAACAAATTTACAAGAGACATATTACCTACATATATCTACATAATAATATAATAATTTTTAATTATATTTATTGCTAAAATTAATTATAAATATATATTTAAACTTAATATTACATATTGTCAAATTCTTGTATGGTGTAGATTCTCACAGATAAAGTAGTATTATAAAAAAAAAAAATTGTAATATTTTTTTTTATATTTTGATGTTTTTTAATTTAATTATTTATTTATTTTTAGGTGTTAATATTTTTCAATTTTTTTTTACGTAAATGTTTGTTAAATGTTTATTGTATGAAGTGTATGCTTAATATGCAAAGATGTTAATGATGATACAAAAATGACCATATGTTACCCATGTGTAAATCAAAATTGTTTCTGTATATTTTTAAATGCTTATCCATCTTCTTTGTTTATATGCACGGAGAAGACGACTCAAATGTTTACCACACACAGTTAATGTACTAGCTTTGACATTCAGACGGGTTATAGTTAGCAGTTTGCATATTAAGCATATAGTGTGAAATTAGCGTAGATATATACAACTTTGTTTGTTTCAATATCAAATTTATTTGTTGGTTTGTTGTGAGGCATAGTCAGTTTAAATGTGTTTTAATATACTTTCCGTTGCATAATTTTAGACGTACCATACCTACCTACGTGTTACATTACGAGCAATTGTTAACGAGTGTGACCAAAATGAGTAATATAAAAAAAAACATAAACATATTACTGGTACTAGTTTCCTCCTCGTATTATTGAGAGGGTTTTTAAGAGTGTAGTACATAATAATTAGATGAAGAATATTACAACACTATTGTGTAAAATCATCTTTTGATGAAGTACCTTTGTTTGTATTTTTACATATCAAAATAAAAAACATGCTTAGTTCTTTAAGAAAAGTTTCTTCTTAAGTCCTTATTGTTTGCTGTAATTCTCTGTTCTTTAATAACTTTTGAATAAGGTTATAAAAAAGATTAATCAGAAATATAATATGTTAAATCATGTTAAATGTTTATCACACTCAAGTAAAAAAAAACATGACATTAGCTGTGACCAAAAGTTGCAAATGAATGTTCTCTCTTTGACTTTTTTCTTCCTTGTACTTTGTAAAGTTGTTTTAGATTCTCAAAGATAATTAAAGGATCGGAAGATTCACTGTTGACTTGTATTTGTACAAATATATAGACAACTAAAAATCTATACATTGTTTCTTTCAACCTTCTAAATTGTAGCTAACAAAAATTGCTACAAAAAATAATGCACCACATTCCTATGATTATGAATCTTATTTTTACAATCCAATCCAATCTGACATCTTGACAGGAGAACCATGTTTACACAATGTGACATTGTGCAAAATCCAATTGGAAGAAGCAAGAAAGGCATCCAAATGCTCTAGGCTGGCTTAAGTGATCACTTTCAGTCTCCGTGAACAACTTTTACCAATGCCGCCATTCTCACTGTCACGTTACGAGGTCCACCTATCACGAAACATTTATGCAAACCAGTTTTTGGAATCTCAAGTCCAAAGAAATAATTTAAAATAGTCTGATTTGTGGACTTGATGTGTGTTTTGATATATAAAGGTACAAACTTGAGTGTTGGTAGTAGTGTAATATAGAAAAAATCTTTTGTATGACTTGTGATATTGCAACTGAAGTGTAATAATAATTGTAATGAATAAATGTCATTCTCTGTAATAATAAATAATGTATGTAATGTACATGTAATACTTGTATGTAATGATGTATGATGTAACTATGTGGCTTTGATACCGTCATTAGTGTAAAACTATACATACATACAATGTAATTGTGATATTCCGTGTTAAACTATTGTAATTCTAAAAAAAACTCGCAAAAAAATGTATGTTTAGACCCGTTTTATCAGCCATGGTTAGTATGAGAATAAAGTAGTACAGTAAACCCTCGCTATTTCGAACCCCGTTATTTCGAAATTCGTCGTAATTCGAAATATTCCCCCCAAAAATGTCCCCATAATGAAATTTTCATACAAAAGACATTTATAATTCGAAATCCCCGCTAATACGTAATTCGAAATAATATTTGGTCCTTTCAAAACAAAACAATAGAAATTTGTATATTGTAATTCGAAAACATTTGGTTGCCATAAAAAATACCCTTGTTTTTTCCCAAAGCTCCTTCAGGGACAATAAAACTTATTATGTGAAATTTGTGTTCACACTAATACACATAAAGGACCTACCCACTACCCAGCTACATAATAATATTTAACAACGGGATTTCCAAATTTCTAAGTAGATCTCCTATGTTGTATGTAAACATCGTAAATGTATTGTATTTCAATATGTACCTATCTACAGCTGTTTTGAGTATGTACCAGGTACCTGCTACCTATGTATATCCTCTGGCTCATAGCGTGATCGATGTACATTATGTACTTCCGTGTTGTTCATGGGCGTCTCGTCATACGTACCTATACCTACTCGAAATATTTTGTGTTTTAATATTTTTATTTTACATTCCAAATAAATAAATATTTTATATCCGAACTTTTATACACGTTTTAAATACAAATTTGGTCAAAAATATTTTTCCCATTTTTTAACATTTATAGTAACGTGTGTGAAGTGAAGCATTAAAATTATGTATTTTTAAATATTCGACTGTGTTTTAGGTACGTATTTATATTTGTGTATTGTTTAGGTAGGTACATACATATTTAGATTTACATGTGTGTGTAATTTAATTATGTCAAAAACTGTTAGTTTCATCAATATTTTGTTACCTTCATTGTGCAAAATGCAAGGATTGGAAAAAAACGTGGTATGTGATAGAAGCTTTACATTTATGATAAACCACGATACGCCCATGACGTCTTTATTACGTATGTTTTACTACAAACTATTCCATTCTTGTACAAAGGGTCGCCAGTTTATTTGTAATGCGTATAAGAGTAGTAGAAATTGTTAGCCCTTTCCATGCGGCTCTTTCATCAGCCTTACAAATGTTTTTTTTTTGTTTGAACGCGCGAAATTTAAAAAAACCCAAGTCCAAATCAGCTGTTTCTATTACGTATGGTACCTATGGCTATAATATATATTATATACTGCGTATATCAAAATTATTTCGAAAATTTCGATTTATCGGGGTTTTCGCTAATTCGAAATCAGATTTTCGAGGTCCCTTGGATTTCGAAATAACGAGGTTTTACTGTAATAAGAATGGATACATAATTAAATTATTAAAACTTTACTCTAGAATCAATGTTCTACATTGCTCCTACTCAATATTGTATCAACAAATTCTGTACTGTTATGTCATTTTTAATTTTTTTTTAAGTTTTTTAGTAGCTGTTTTTTATAGTAGAAATGCAGAAAAAAATTTGCCAATTTGAAATAATTTTAACTGAAAATCAAGTTGTAACAAAGATAATTATTTGCTGTGAGGTTGTTTAGAGCAGTGGTCTCCAACCCCTGGTAATACCGGGGAGTAGAAAGCAATAAGGTCAATCCTTTTTTTTTTATTGTGCATATTTAATTTGAGAAATATTCCTTAACAAAGCCGAGGATAAATATGGCGACATGGGAAAGGAGGGAAGTTTTAGTGTAAAGGATATCTTCAAATTCTCAAATTCTGTGACAAAAAAGAAGGTACTCAAAGGTAAACAATCAATACCTCCCCCTCAGCAGGCAGCAGTAAAATCATCAAATGTTGTCCAATCTGCAGAAATAAAATGGTTGGAGACCATTGGTTCAAATTTAAATGTATATTGAAATCATTATTATAAAGGCTGTATTGCAATACTTTATAACCCAGTATTAGATGGTTGTTGTGGTGCGAAAGTAATACTCTTGTTGTGAGTCAAAAGGTCCTGGATTTGATTCCTAGTCAGAGCAAGATTAAAAATGATGTCTATCAAATTGCCCTGGATTGGGGTGTTACATCTATATGTGTTTAATGCATTGTAGGTATACATGTGAACAGTTGCGACAGTACCCATAATACAAGATTCATATCTTAGTTGTTAGTTTCGGGATAACTCGATCTTTTGGAATTGTCCATGTGATATCCATGTTAAATGTTTTATGTGTTATTTACATTCAGTGCTCAAAAGTGTACATTTTATTGCTTAATTTTGTTTCTCAAATGTGTATACGTACATCATAAATAGGAATATATTTAGAGTTATTATGGTTTAATGTGGAGTTATCGAATAGGTACCTGTTAATAATCTAATATTTCTGTTAAGAGCGAATCAAGGGATTTAATAATTGATAGCAATAAATTTTGTACACACACAACCATACCTAATAGTCATTAATAAGAATATTATGTACTCCAGATATGCATATAAAATAGTTTATTCAGTATTGTTTTGTTGAACTTTCTAACTAATCTGTAGATTAAAGAAACTATTTGTTTTATTTACTCCATAGGGTCCCCGGTAAATAATAGGTCTCCAATTCTTTTATGCAAGTTTATTAATGTCCTGTAAGAGGCAGGCATTCGTAAAACTTTATGTATAAGGCAATAAACATTTAAAATTGGGCGATTAGACATGCCACGCATCCTTAATGTCTCATTTTTTGTTTTGGTCTGTAAGAAAACATGTTGATTATTTGCAGTTGATCCGCTGGTTACCCCACTCGTGGGATATGCCTTGATGGTTTTGTAGTAGTATGTATATAGCATTTGTCCAGGAAAGTTAATTAAATCTATAACATTCTTCATCTGTCATTTTGGATTCATTATTGGGCATTTGCAGTAAAATGTTAGTAGAGTCCAAAAACTAATCAATTTATGACTTTTTCATACATACATTAATTTTCTCTGCTATTTTTGACACATAAATTTCATCGAATTGTACTAATATTTTGGGAAATACAGTTTTATAGGACTAAACATGAAACATTTTCTGTATAACTGACAAATATATTATTTTTATCAAAATGTCATAGGTATGTCATTTGCTGGCCATCATCCGGTTTCTTACAAATACACCACACTTCAACTACTCCTATTGCTGCTCTGTTTGTGAAATATTTGTAGTATAATTCAGGTTTTATTATTAATTTAAAAAAATCTAAATAATTCTGAATTATCACCTGACAAAAGTCCTCCTCAAACAGAATTCTTTGAATAAAAAGGTGTGTGTTTGACCAAACCACAAAATCACAGTATTTCAATTCAGTAACAAACATTTGAAATTGCACCTGGTAAAAGTAAACATGATTACGTTTTAAAAAGAAATTTTTGCCACTCTGCACCAAACAAGAACTTGTTTTTTTGCAATATGGTTCGAATGTGGAATCCTTTAATAAGTACGGGCATTTTATTTTGACACATCCCTCTCACAGCATTCACACATCACTATCCCATCTGGTGATGCTCCAAACTGAGGATATTGTCTGGATATTACAAAGCCCACATTCTTAAATTTTAAATTATGATACTTTTTATTTGTGTTAATATAAATCTCAATGGCTTTTTTGTCATTCTTCAATCCATAGTTAGTTTGTTTAGAAGTAAACTGGACATTTTGGGGATAGCATATTCCCTTAATTAGGGATAATGGGGGCCTGTCTAAACGGGCTTTGACAACATGTTTACATTTAGGAGCAGTGATTCTCCCTGCCCTATATTTATACCACATGTTGTTTTTGACTGATTTTTTGTATATCTTTCATTCAAATTTATTATTATAAACTATTCGTTTTTCGAGGTCATCCTCATAATTTTCCCTATCCAATCATCATCATATAAATTGCTAAGTCCTTTTGGCAATTCTATCTCTTGTATACAAGATGTAGCCATTTCACTTGCAAATGGATCTCTCACTAACATTATCACAGGAGTGATATCCATTTTTAAATCCCTAAGTAAAGAGTCCATTTCGTCCTTACTAAACGACTTTAACTGTTTAGACGCTCTGGTACATTTTCCCATCCTAGCCCAACCCATATCTTTTATTTGCATCATCTCTGCATTTTTGGATGATGGGACTTGTCATTTGGATAATGTCTCAGTACAAGCTACATCATCATCTTGTGAAGCTGCAATTGGATGAGCCTCTAAATAAAAGAGCTGCACACTTCCCCCAAGCCTGCCTTTCAAGTGCAGTGGCCGCTTGATACTGCCCCATCTTTGAAAATTATTATCCATGTGTCCAATGATTTTTCCCTCATTTTTTGAGAATGTCTAATCTGAAAAAGAAAATATGATTCAATGGACAAAATTCTTTGTATATTTGTTCAGGACGTAAAACTAATCATAACCTATACTGACAATGTTGTGAACCTGTAGGCAACTCAAATAATAAATATATTATGAATAAATTTATAAGCAAGTAAGGATATTTAAATTTGATAACCTTTGCCACTACAAGAAATGTCTCTGGATTAATTTCCTTTGCTTTCACATCTTGGACGAACCTTGCTTCGTAATATTTGTAGGCTTGGAGACATTTCTGGGCTTTCAATTGCTGTCCAGTATAATGACTGCGTCAAAATCAAATAATTTACTAAATCCATCGTAGAAATTACTGGTACTGACAATATATTTAGGTCGAAATCATTAGCCACAATCGTGAATGGATCGATATCACCAATCACTTGAATTTTTTCTTCATACCTATCTTTGTCATCGACACTTAAAGTCGTGAAATATTTACTTTGATTCATTGTTATAAGTATTAATACGTATTCACAGTAAAACAATGCCAAACACGACGATACGGATGACTCAATCGCTCACAGCAAAGTCTGACTTCCAACTGTCATAACAATCGAACATGTGTTTGCCCTCCAAGCAAAAGCAAATCCATAGACAAGACCACGTGACCTTTAATGGTCTACTGAATATAATAAATAATTTATTCTTACCGTCACGGCATTTCCCACTAGCCAGCGGATCAACTGACCATGACAAACATGCAAGTTGTCCTCTCCGTGTCAACAAAAGTCAAGACATTTGGTATGGTTGGTAATACCTCATCGTTGAACTGAAGATGTTAAATTTCTTAAACATGACGATATACGAATACCTGTCTCTTATGGGACATTTGAAAACAAGCAGAAAAGAGTGGGATAGAAACCTATTCCTTACCGGACCCTCTACGGGGTATGATAATAACAATTCATCAAAAGATCAATATTAGAGATGCAACGAATATTTGGCAACTATTCGGTATTCTGCCTATTCGGCAACATTTTTACTATTCGGCCGAATACCAAATATTTAGTCTATTATTCGGTATTCTGCTGATTAGTTTAAATGTTAAACTGGAAGGAACTAATAGATTGTAGATTGTTGCTATTTCATTGTCAGCTGCAGATATGGAGTGAAACAAAATAATGTTATCATTGGTATTATCAATTTTGGAACACAAAAATTTAGGAAAAATGTACCGCGCTGCAAGTCTAGTCTATGATTTACCTACAAGAAGATGCGCGGTCGGGAGTACCGCACGCTGTCACCATTGTTTTGCCGAATATTCAGTCATTCGGCACATAATCTTGCATAATATTCGGTATTCGGCAAATATACTATTTGTTGCATCTCTAATCAATATGATTAATTAGAATATTCATCAAAGTAAATAAAATAAAAGTCTTTTTTGATACTATCTCCCCTAACTTAGTAGAAGATTAGTCTCTTTATAAATGAATATATAATTATAATAATAATTGTGGTAAGAGTTTTGATGTTGGATTTGATTTGACACAATGTTAATGTCTTTATTGTTTTGTTTCCTTTTTGAAATGAGATTTTATATGTTGCTGTTTATCTGTAATGATATAATAATAAATACTATGTAACAATATATGCAACAATATGTATGAAATGTTTTTAATGTTATCACCATACGAGTATTGTGAAGATTTTATTTAATAAAATTTTGTGCAATCTACATTTTAATGTGTTTATTTTCTTACCTTGATTGAGAATTTATTCCTAGATCAACGCTGCCTCTATAGGATTCTAATGAATAATATTTAATAGCGATACATTTGACTATACGAGGTTTGTTCAATAAATAAAGCTAATTTTTCTTGAAAGATATTTATCAATATCTATTTTATCATAAATGTGGAACAAGGATAGTAGGAGAATGAGTAGATGCAAGGAATGTTGTGGGCAGAATACTTGTAAATGAGTAAGATGGTCCTCCTCTACCCTCCTTCATTCCGTATGTCACCTCTACCTGTGACATTCATTTAGCACTCAGATGTCGTTGTAGGAATGTTGTTTTATGAAAAAGGGACATCCGAACTGTTAAAGACCTTGTGAAAGAAAAAAAATAGATATAAACATCTCACTCTTCCTTGTCAGAAATACAGGGCAGAAACCAGCCTCTTCATGGCAATTGAGTTATCTCTTTCTGCGATATTCCTGATGCTGTTATCATTGTCATATGAATGGTGTATTGTGAAAGAGGGACATATATTATAAAGATAAGAATAAGTTTGACTATGCCATATTTTGAAAATATCTGATGCAACATCACCTATTTTTGAAGGAATAACTATGTAACAGTTTGGAGACATTATGAAAATTTTTAAACGAGTATTCCACAATGCATTTCTGTAACTTATATTTCTGTTACAAGTGAATTGTGGAATACTCATTAAAAAACATTCAAAATATCTGATGATAGTTAAACAACCAAAAAAAGAATGTAAAACAAATTTTCAACTTATTTGCAAGATTTCATTTTACTGTTCAGTTTATTTTTAGTTTATCAACGTTGCATATCCAAAATGGCGTATGTAAATATACTAAATAATGTTTTGACATTTCTAGAATAAACTGCCTTATTATGACATTTAAACCATTTTTTAAAGTGATTCTTAATTTATAAGCTGATTTTAAGAATAATATCACATGTCAATAAAAAGCCAAAACAAATTTAAATTTAATTCAATATCCTATAATGAACAGTTGTTTAAGAGCATGCCTAAATAAAAATGTTCGCACATATACCATTTTAAATATGCAACGTCTTTATCTTAAATTTGAACAAAATCTCATTTATTGGAACAGGCTTTGAACTTTTCTTGTGGGTGTATTTAAGAGTAAAATAAATTATACATACAATAAAACACATATGATATATGTTTAGTATTTTTTATTTTGATAAAAAATATTTGCACACATGTGTAATATATATAAAAAAAAACATCAATTAAAAATATAATGGCACAAAGAAAATGGCAAAAAAATATATTCACGATATACACAATTTTTTTTATCTTTATACACAATTACAATATTATATACAGAAAAAAATATGACTCTGTTGTATTAATAAAGAATAAACTTTTTTGATGATTATCACTATTGAGATTATCATTTTATTTATTTATTCTTTTTACACATCACAAAATGTACAAACAATGTAAACAGCACGATACTTTGAAAAATCATTTGAATAATTCATCTATATATTGCAAAAAAATAGTAACTCCAATTATTATAAAAATATGTGTGATTCTAACTGAAGAATTGTAAGTCATAATATAATACAATATTCTCGCTGTACGTATGAAAGAAAAAAAAAATGTAATTAATTTTGATTAACTTTACTGGTTTTTGACTTATGTAATATTGTTCAAACTGTTCATATTAATTTTAATTAAATATAAATTAAAAATATTATTAGACTGTTCTGCTATGTTAGATATTAAATCCAAACATTTTCGCTTATGCTTGTAAGCATTTTCCACAGTTTTCCTGATGATGCCTTCAAGCAAAGGCGAAACCGTTAGGATTTAAAATCAACATAGTGGAAATTAAACAATGTTTAATAATATTCTTATTTGTATTTAATAAAAAAATGTCGTACTGTTCTTATTTTTGTCAAATCAAGTTGTGTTTGTGAATTTTTTTATTTTATAAAATACTTTTAACAATGTGTTAAATACAATACATAACTCTTCACGACACGTAAAAGCCTTGTGCCGCCGTAAATTATGTATAAACAATAATAACAAAAATAACACTTTATTGTAAAAAAATAATTTTGTACAAATGGTGTACGTACTGCCGTGAGGGAATAATGTCTTCTAGTAAACCTAATACAAAGTTTGATTATAAGTATTTAACATAAAATGAACTTTGACACAACATAATAAATAAAAATTAAAAACAAAACATTATAAAAAGAGTATATAAGGTACAACTTATACAATAATGTAAGCGTTCACAACCATAAACCTATACGTATATACATGTATGATTACTATCTACTATTAGAGAGATGGCGGGTTTTTTTATGAGGAGTTACAATGTTGAAGGAGTGTTTTGATTTTTCATTTGAAAGAGTATATAAACTATTATATAATTTTGAATCCAATAGTTGAACATACTTTGAAAAAAATTATCTGAGCAAGAATCGTAAAGTGTTATATTTATAAGAGATTCTGATTAAGAAATAAATCTTATAGCTTATTAAAATATGCGATTTGTAAATAAGCACAATGATTATATTATTTGAATATTTAATTACATATTTACATTAATTAGTGCAGGTACGTGATATATATAAAGATCACAATGCATTTGCTATAAGGCTAAATGAGTTATTGCTTCAATTTATTCATTATATGATTCCATATTATACACAGTTATATAAGGTACCAGAGGGTTAGAATTTAAAATAAAATAATTGATCCAAATGGAAGCACATTACATTGCTCCTGTTTGGATTCTGTAGGTACTTCTTCTTCTCCTCACGAGTGGCTCGAAGGACAGAGCGATGTGACCCTCCCTGTAGCAGAGGACAAACCTACGAAGTGGGAATCAGCGGAAGAAACCAATCGCCTCAATTTACATCAATATTACAATAAAAAGAAAGTCTATAAAACCTTCTACCAGTAACATTGTATCTCATAGCATTGACATTTCAGATTTTTTCTTTATGAGTCCGGCTGTCAAACTGACATGCCAACTGAGTCGCCTCTTCCCACAACATTCCCAGCAATCCGATATTGGGGTATTATTTGGAACTAACTTGTTCTGTGTGAATTGTCTATGAATGTTATGTTAATATTAACTAAAATAATTGCTATATTTCATAAGAACTTATAGATACTATACATATTTTACTAGGAATCATGAAAACATTTACTAAATACTTATTTATATAGAGTATTGCAAAAGACGTAATGCTGAACTGAAAACACTCGGACATAAATTTCACTTCATATTTGCTCGTTCTTATGTATAAACATAATTAATTAATATATACTTGTCATACAAAACAAGCATAGCTATATACACTATTCCTTAAAATCTAATATCACTGGGTCTTGTGTTTTGAGATGTACGTAGGTATATAATACTATGAAAAATACTCATCTATACATGACACAAAATATCAACTTATATTTTTATCTGCACTCACTCCCCTTAGCACTCATTTGTAGGTTGACATCCATCTACTAGAGCCACAACTTATATGTCAGTCATCCGACAAATTGTAACACACATTTTTTTGCAGTGAACTTACAAAAATTCTCTTAAATATGGACATTATTTAACTTATTTCTTAGTTGAATAAATTTTGTCTATAGATAAAGATATTTTGTCATTTTTATTGCACAATAAGTAAAAAATAAACATAATTTTCATACAAACTTAAATATAATTGGACTAACAACAAAATACATGTGAAAGGAATATGAGTGCTAAGGATTTTAATATTACTCATAAAAATATTACATTAAGATTTGTACCCTGCCTTACATGTGGATGTTACAGTTCCTATGTCATCCACACTTATTGTGCAATTTTTTTATGGGAGGGTATAAATTTTTTTTTGCCAATACAAACATATGGAGAAAGTAACATTCATTTTTTCTGATGATTTTGTGCTTTATAATAAAAAAAAATAAATACATTTCTGTATACAATAAAACATCATCTGTATACAAACCCTCGCAAAAATATAATAAAACTGTGATTTTTTTAATGGCATATGTAATCCAAATAAAGTGGTTTTAAAAATAATTAATCTGTCTACTTAATACCACCACGCCATAATCCAAGAGTGTGGTGGCCAAGAGACCCATACTTTTTTTCTTACTATGCTGCTTCAGACTTAATATAACTGGGAAATGATATTGTAAATATTTCAAAACACAAAAAAATACTTGTTTCAATTATATCTTAACTACAACATTGAATATAAAAATGTGGAAAATTGATTTTAAGGCGCCCCTTTAGCAAAAACGGTAATACAGTATTCAACTTCCAACAAATTCGATAGAATAACTCTCAAAACTTGTTGACCCTTGCGAACATTTTGATTTGATAAAATAAAAAAACAAATATTTATTACCAATATTAGTTTTTTACTTAAAAATAAACAAATAGTCGACTGATGAGATTTATTTAGGTACTCTTTGCTATACTAAAATATAAATTATTTGTAGAAAATATTTATTTTTTATTCATTTAATTGAGCATATAAATACTACAGATTTTTGCAAACTTTTTTTAGTATGCATAAAATTGAGTTCATGTGGTGATTTTGGCTTTCAAAATATGCGAAATTTTATCAAAAAAATGATTTTTTGAATCGGTCAATATCCATGAAAAAAACAAAAAAAAAATTGTTATTTTTCGTCTTATAATTGTAATAACTATCTAACTATTCGTAATATTTAAAAAATATATATGAAAATTTGTTGGAATCTCGTGCATTTATGTACCAAACACACCCCTGAATTCGAAATATGCTTTTTTATAAATGAATACTATGAAGCTAAAATCAAGTTTTTTAAAAAAAAAAAATGCTTTCACATTTTATCAAATCAAAATGTTCGCAGAATCAACAAGTTTTGAGAGTACACAAATAAAAAAAATAACTTATACCTAAAAGAGTATTAAATATATTTTCTACAATAGCTATTAACTTTTTCTATATTTAAATAAAGATAGTTTAGGGTTATTAAATTACATTTTCTATTAAAATTTAAAATCAAGACCAATTTCATATAAAAATATTAAAATACTTCCATTACTTATATCATCAAATCAATTAATAAAACATATTTATGTAAGATTCTATTCATTATACCTGTAGCAGGCTATTAGAAAATTAGCCTAGACTGTGCAGCCAAGGCTATTTGAGGTTTAGCTTGGGCTAATCGAGTTTTAGCCTGGGCTATATTATGAGATTTATTTCCATTTACGCCTACAACAGATACATTATTAATATATTTACATAAAACTACTGACTCGTATTTTTTTCACTCAAACCATTTCATGGCCAATTCAATGATTATAATTTTAATATCAATAATCACTCACACTTCATGAATTTATTATAAACAGCAAGAGTATTACTTTTTAAGGCTCAGATGTAAATTGAATTTAGGAAAAAAGCTGAACAAAATATGAGAGCTTCCCAAGTTTGCACGCGAGAGTCGAGTATTGAGAGTTTGGATCAGCATTCTGAACAAAATATGACAACTTCCCAAGTCCGCACGTGAGAGTCAAGTACAGAGCGTTTGCAGTGGGTTGAAGAACAAAATGTTAGAAATATACAAACTCACATTAGGAAATCGAGCTCTGAGCGTTAAAAATTGGAATTCCAATCATGCTTTTGAGAAATTTAAGCCCTCCGAGCATGTGCAATGGGACGAGACTTCGTATTGAAGGATAATTTAATTGAAGCGACCATTATCACCGGCCCAGCACCTGTTCAATTGGCTTATATACCGAGGATACCGATGATCCCAACTGATTTACCAATCCCATATAAATGGCTTCAATTTCCGGTAAATACATTTTTCGCTTTAAGTACTTGACAAGACCCAAGGCCAAACCTTTGAATTAGTAGAGATTGACTTGCGAAAAGAATGTTTTACTCATGGCCAACTGTATGTTGGCCTATCGCGGGTCGGAGCTCCTGAAAATCAATTTATTTTGCTGCCACAAAATAAAACGACGACAAATATCGTTAACAGGGAAGCTCTGACTCTTGACAGATTCATTGTCTTACCTGATGCATGCCCATTGTTTGGAATTGACTTTCTGAAGAAAGTGTCAGTTAACTTAAACATGGCAAGATGGATATTATTCTTTGAAAAAATGAGGCTATTTGCAACTCATTAAAATGACAAAATAGCTTTAGGAGTAGTCACCAAAATGTTCAATGTTCTGTATTTGATTATTGTATGGGTATTTCTTTAAACGTAAAATGTCATCTTCAGGTCAAAAAACATCTGAAGTGTATCAGAACTGATGGTGAAGGGAAGAAATAGCGTGTAAACAATGGAAATTATTTGCAAAACCACTATACCGTATACACTGGTGACAGAATCAAATGCCAGAACCAACGAATCACAGATCACAGTCAGAAGAACACTTCTAAAATTATCATTATACAAGGAATTCTGGATAGAATTGGAATGCAAAGCACTGTGGGATACATTAGTTGCCAACATAATATTCGAGCTGATTGAAGGGAGTGCCACTTGTTGCATTTGCAGCCCCAAAAACCATCTTTTAGCATCACAAAAAGTGACAAAATTGACCCATGTTAAATGGGACAATAAAACTTGTTGCGGCTAAAACTCTGGCAATAAGATAAACCTGATGAAATAATTGTGGGCACAAATAGTCACGTGTGAATAAAAGGTCTTAGATGTTTTATTTGTTCATGTGCATGTTTCTTATAATTATAATAATTTGTTTATTATTTTATCTGCATACGAGTTGATGTTGTATTTTTTGTTTTGTTGGTAATCCTTTCTTAATTCCTTTTTATAATTAAATAAAAAAAAAATTCAATAAAAAAAGTGTAGTGTATGGACTTTGTACACTGCACCTGTACATTGACCTTTGGACTTGTTTACAAGCTAAGCAAAGTTAATGACTGAGTAGCAATACGCTACTGCCTATACAGGTTAGCCACCTATAGAGAATCAGGCTCATTATTAAGACGACCTTCACTTGCGCTGTTAGGCTACGTGTTTGACAAATTGTGTTCGACAAAATTGTAATAGGAATAATTGTTTAAAATATATATTTGTGTTAAATATAAAATATCAGTGTTCGTTATTAAAAAGAACCTATTATTGTTATACTTGAGACAGTATACAATAAAAAGAAATTCTGAAGACTGCATATATTGCAGAGCAATTGACAATGCTGAACACACCATATTCCGGTGCTGGAGATGGAAAATGGAGCAGGCGGAAGCTGAACAAATCCTAAAAGTGAACCCGGAGATGAGGGAGATAGAGGAAGTCATCTCATCTCCTTCTTGGTAGACCAGGCATAGTACAATGCAAGTGCCTAAGCACCAGACAAGATATCTCGCAATTAAGGAGATCGTCTGGCAGTATTGATCAAGGTTGGGGAATCAAAGGTACAGCGCTGGTAGATACCAGAGCAGCTTTTACTGAGGCTAACAGGGAGCTGGCTGAATTATTACGAACACGAGGTGAAGTGTGCATGTGTAAATAATTGAAATTATTTGCAAAACCACTATACCGTACACACTGTTGCCAGAATCAAATGCCAGAACGCACGAATTGCAGATTGCAGTCAAAAGTACACTTCTAGAATTATCATTACTGAAGGTATTCTGGACAGAATTGGAATGCAAAGCAATGTAGCATTTTGGGATAAATCAGTTGCCAAGATAAAATTCGAGGTGATTGAAAGGAGTGCAACTTGTTGCATTCACAGTCCCAAAAAGTAAAATGCAACCTTCCTGGAAAATAAAGGTGAATCTTAAATGTTTTGAAAATATCAAAATAATGTACCACACCATAAAATACCTCCAATATTAGTGGTCAATTTCAAAATGGACACAACCATAAGAAGTGTCAAAGTATCTCTATTTGATTCATGTCAGTGTGGATTTCAGAAAGCGAGTAACACTACAGGCGCATTTCCAGATGCAATCAAATATATAAATGGAGCATTCGACAATGGAGAATATGCTGCAGTTGACCACAAAACATTATTAAGATCATTACATAACATAGGCTCTAGAGGAAAAGCGCATGATCTTATTTCTAGTTACCTTCTTAAAAGACCTGTGAAAAACAAAAATCAACGATAAAATACGAACAACTAACTCAATTATCATTGGCATTTCTCAAGGATCCATCTAGGGTCCATTATTATACCTACTTTATATAAATAACTAACAGCATCACTCTTTCCGCAAAATACTGGGTGTTTTTTTTAGATGTGTTGTTTTCAATCAGGCAATACTTTTTTCGGAGTTGGTCTTTTTGACAGCTGTCTCTTGATTTATGCTCAGTTTGGTTTGCCATTTCATGATGAATAGACTTACTCCTGAACAAAGTTTGCAAATCGTGTAAATTTATTACCAAAATAATGGTTCGGATTGCGCGACGCATCGTGCACTGCGTCCAATATTCGGTCGACATAATCACCCAGCAGCCGGTAATTCGAGCAACCATCGATCGGTTTCACACCACGTTTACTTTAGTGGATAATGCGCATCCTCAGTGCATCCAGATACACTGTACAATGCGCACCGATACACCGATACAGAGTATCGAAGAAGACCCAAATGGGTCCATCCGCCATCGCGCGCAATAATTGGAGCTGTGCCCATCCACTTTATGGAAGATTTTGCAGAAGTATCATGGTTTGCGAGCTAACAAAATCCAACTCGTGCAAGAATTGAAGCAGAACGACCATCAACCGCGTCGCACATTTGGTGAATGGGCCAAAAACGAGATGGCCACCGATCCTGATTTTCACAAGAAAATTTTGTTCAGCGATGAAGCTCACTTTTGGTTGAATGGGTGGGTTAATAAACAAAATTGTCGCATTTGGAGTGCTGATAATCTACAAGCCATTGTTGAGACACCGTTACATTCTCAAAAAGTCACTGTTTGGTGTGCTCTCTGGACAGAGGGAATCATTGGTCCATATTTCTTAAAAATGAAACCGGCCATAATGATACAGTCAATGGGGAACGCTATAGAGCCAATTAATGATTTTTTCGTGCCTGAATTGGAGGAAGTTGATGTGGACCTTTGGTTCCAACAAACCGGCGCTGCATGCTATACAGCCAACAAAATAATCAATTTATTGAAAGAAACTTTTGCTGAGTGCATTATCTCACATCCTGGGCTTGTGGCGTGGCCTCAAAGATCGTGCGATTTAACACCGCTAGACTATTTTTTGTGAGGTTATGTGAAGTCGCTTGTCCACGCAGACAAGCCCAAGACGATTGACGCCTTGAAAGAGAATATTTGGCACGTTATTGCTGACGTACGGCCCTAATTGCTGCAAAAAGTGGTCTAAACTGGAATTTATTCGAGCCAGGTCATGGCTGTTTCGAAAATTGGTTCAAAAGCATGCAAAAGTGTATTGATGTTCATGGAGAATATTTTGAAAATAAAAAATGGAGCCATTTTCGATTATAAATATTTGTGTTTACTTGTCTATCTCAAAATTTAAGTAGCAGCCCTTAATTTCCCCTAATACCAGTAAGCTTTCTTTACATTATATTTATTGAATATATCAGTAAGTTAATAATCACAAAAAGTGACAAAATTGACCCATGTTAAATGGGACAATAAAACTCGTCGTGGCGAAACTCTGGCAATAAGATAAACCTGATGAAATAATTGTGGACACAAATAGTCACATAAATCGGTGGCTATAAATGAGGTTTCAAAACTGAGTTGGAGTATTGGAGACGGAAATGCATATGCCATCTTTTCACCACTATGGAGATTGTGAATTCAGTAAGTAAATACAAGAAATCACCAGTACATAATGTAAAAGAAAGTAACATGTATGTAACATATAGCAAAAGAATAGATGCAGTGGCTGAGGAACATCAGGGGGGCTCGAGAGGTATATAACTGATAATGGGGTGAGGTTGCACAACAAACTCTGCTTTCTGTTTTGCACTTTTTTGAGTTAAAATAGGTACATGGTAAGGTGTGTACAGCGCTGATCGATTCAGCTGCGACCCATAATGCTATTAGAAGCACCCTGATGAAGGCTGAGAGATAAAAAATAAAACAGGTTTTACGAAACTACTGCTAGCAAGTATAGAAATATTTTGCATTCAATACTGGAAATTGAACATGGTAACATGTAACATAAGATAAAGTTTCCCCACTCCCACAAGATGTTAAAAGAGATCTGAGCGGAATTTTCTATCATTGATTTACAGAACGGATACTGGCAAGTACCTATGGAAGAATCACAACATTCCTTTTAGGAACACAGGGCAAAAGCTAGTCTCCTCCATATAGAGCATCTCTGAGCCACCTCTTACTATGACATTTCTAGTGCTCCGGTGTCATCACAAGAATGGAGTACTGTGAAAGAGGGACATATGGGCCATCGGACCCTTCTGGATGAAAGAGCATTTTTTTGCTAACTATCACTGGATGTAAGAGATATAGATACATTAATCAGTGGCAAAATGGAAATTCAAAATATTGTGATAATTTAGTGCAAAAAAGAAAAATAAACCCTGAGCTCTCAAAAAGTAATCCTCTGGCTAAATTCATTCAATTAAACTAAGACAACAATCATTTGCCATAACTTCATAATTGTTACAACTGAGATTCAGTTTACAAAAGTGAGCAGCGCAAAACAAAACCTTAATAAAAATTAAATATAAGTTTGACATAAACAACACACAAATATACTGTTGATAGGCATAGACAATATTATCACTATATAGTCAATATCAGTGAAATGAAAAATTATGAAAAAGTGTATTACATTGAGCAGTATTTTTTAAAATTATATTTAGTTAATTTTTTATATTTCAAAATAATTTCTAGCACATTTTCATGACATTATTCGGATGAGATGGAAAGTAATGAGTGGTGTACTTCCTTGTCAAATTGAAGATGTTTTAACAAAACACAATGTTTTATGAACACCTGCCTTTTACAGGACTCTCAGAAACTTACAGACGAGAGTCCGAGAACTCCACGGAGAGTCGGATAATTACCATCATATGAATTGTATCAAGTATATAGTGATAATTAGAAGTTAGATTATATGCAATGTATTTTTATTTCATTTTTGTACAGTTTTTGTATTCTACTCAAGTAAAAGAATTCTTGGAAAATAAATCACTCAGGATTCATTTTATTGTTTGGGGTATAATATGCACAGCGGCCTATAAGATCTATTGTACTTCCCCTACTCGTGAAAGATATAATATCTATATGCGTTCTGTTAGCTCTGTCTGCCCAATTTGGGATATGGCGCGAGGGTATAATATATGTTTTACGAACACCTGCCTTTTACAGGACACTCAAAAACGTATAGAAAAAGGTGGAAGACATACTATTTCCCTTATCTTGCATAGTACATAATAATAAAAGTGTACATGCGCATATAATCCATTCTCCTTAGTGATTTCTATGCCTAACTTCATTAAACATTTCACAGTATTTGATTTACAAATTTAATTCAGCTGCCCTTATAGGATGTCCTTTCTCTACTATATCACTTAAATACCATCACAGAATACCTCGTGTTATTATTTGGTTCATATTTCAGTCATATCTTACTACATACAACATACAGTCTTGTTTCACTTCCATCTCTATTCAACTTTCTTACCCTTGCCAGTCTTCTTGTTAGCCAGATTGTTTATGCGTTGGATCAGTTTGGACATAATGGTCTGCAGTTCTTCTATTGAGTGCATGAAAATCAACTTGCATTTGTCCACTTGATCTGTGTTTGCCTCTAAATATTCTGCTCCATGAATGAGACAGAAGGCCATGTTTTCTGTCATGTGATAGAGCTGCAAACAAAGTAAAGAGAAGTTTAGACTTATCATACATAAAACTTTCATTTCAAACTAGCATGTGTTTTAATTTATTAACAATATCAATTTGAAAATAGAATAGAAATATCAATTCTCATAGGGATCAACTGTTAAAGTGAAACTATTAAGTAAAACAAGACTGTATGTTGTATGTAGTAAGATATGAACAAGAACAACTGCAAGTAATGAACACGTACATCGTCCTCTTCATGTCCAAAAATAAAAATAAGACATTCAGGATTAGTAACATGTCTCATCGCTGAATTGTAAATGTTGATTGTCTCATACATATGGTTTTACAAACACCTGTCTTATATGAAATATTGTGCAGCAATTTGAGTAATTTATTAAATCTGACATTGTTGAGAATTCTTGACTCACCATAGATAATGCGAGATTAGTCCTACATCGCTGACATTCTTCAGCTTCGTCCTGACGTTTCGCCATCTTCTTCTTACCGGTCAAAGTGAGCTGAGCTCTTTCAGATGTCTGTAAGAAATTAAATATTACAATAAATACAATAAAATTATCTTCACATCAATGCGAAATAATTTACATTTTAATTATTCAATTTTAACATTGTCATGACTGAATTGTTCCTCTTAGAAATACAGGGAGAAAACAAAATGCAAGCTCTAAAATTTTGCAGGATTCATAATATATGAATTATTATTTATGTTTTATTGGTGCACATGTCTCATAACATCTGTTGACACTATCAAGCATTTTGAGATGCAGAGATATATAAATAAAGAATAAGGAATATATAAGAACATTAGAGTTTGTCGGTAGTCTAGAGGTAGAGTCTCGGCCTCATGCACATGAGGTGCGCAGTTCAATCCCAGGTGCCGGCAAAACTCCCCTTTCACGACACAAGCTTTTAGCTCACTGTGAAAGGTGTATAAGGTTGTATTTGAGTTTGTAACAAAAACCCAGATAGGTAAATCTTTTTATTGAAAAATAAATACACAAAATTACCTTTAATCCTAAATTGAATAATGTCTCTCTGTGTTGTTTCTCTTGTTGGGTGATCTTGTTAAGCGCGGGCAGTACCTGCTTCAACACCTGATACGAAGATCTGGCATCTTCCGAAATAGCCACCATTAGTCTTTCCAGTGAGAACATTGAGGGCTCACAACTGTTTCTTATGTCCTGAAAAAAAAAAAAAAAAAATTTTTTAAAAAGAGTTTCTTGATATCCTTAAAATAATGCTTAACCAAAATGAGATGAGCATGTATACATCAGATGAAAATACATACTAATGAGTTATTTTTCCTAAGCCTTATGAAAAATAATGTTTGGTTTTCAAAACACAAATTAAACATTTTCATGTTGTAAGTACCTAGTAACTACGCCACAAATGCGTTGAAAGTACCCATGGACCACTCAGATAGAGCAGAAGTCTGGGGAGTACCATATTTTATCCAATTCTAATTTTTACACTAACAAATTTGTCCACACTCGAAGGGCCACAAGAGTGGACATCCTGTAGTTTTGTTACAAAACACCTTACTATTAAGTTTATTGATTGTATGGTATTTAAGTACCTAGGTCAATGTGATGTGTATTTCTTTTTCTTTTATAATCTATAAAATGTATTACCCATTTATTAGACTTGAATTTTTTTTAAAGTGTCCTAGCACCGCTACGCACACAGTCACAGGTAATGTGTATTACAGAACACGTTATGGTATTAGTAACCGAGTAGCATCACTGTGATTGGCTGGTGCATTGTGTGGTGTGTGTATCATACTCATTACTGAAGGATGTGTTAGTAATCATTTACATACCTATGAGTGGGGCACTCTTACATGAATTCTACTCTAAATACATAAAACATTCCAAATATCTTATTTTACTATGGCACAAAGAGGCTTCCACATTTGTGGGATATGCCTTGATGATAAAAACATAGCTTGGTCAAAAGATTCACAATTTTTTTGCAAACAAGAAGATAAATGTAATATTTACTTACTGTAAAATCTTGGTGGGCAGTTTGTAACCAGGTGTGCAATGCAAAGTACACACTTTCAGATACACTGTACCCCGTGCAAATGCTTGAAGAGAACGCCTTGGGGAACACTATGACAAACTCTCCCGGTTGCTGCAAAGTTCGGCAGAGGGAGACTCCGTTGGTTGTGAGGAGAGACGGAGGGACCATCGCTGTGTCGGATAGAAGCCAGATTGTCTTCTGCTGACAAAGACCTGGGACAATTGATGCGAGAGCTGAACGGAATTTTTGACCGTGTGAAGCGGGAACTCCATACCTGAAAATAGGACAAAATGCAAAATGAAAATCATAGTAAAGGTAGTGTAAGGAAGTAATGTTATTCAAGAATGTGGATAACGATGGTGTAATTATTGATTGAGGATTTATAATGAATCATTTTTGCAAAATAGAAAATATGTACAGGGCAATTTATAATTTTTTTTTAACTCAAGAACTCACAATAAAAATAACATAAGACTTATAAAATAAAATGAATATTTATTATTATTTGATAATTCAAAATAAAGTGTTACAAAGTTAATGCCGATACAATCAATAACATAGAATCTTTATCTATATACAAAAATCGTTCAACAAAAAATTAAAGTTAGATAAATGTGTATATTTGAAAGAAAAAAATCTTCAAAGCTTGCTTGGATAAGCATCAGATGCAACACAAAACAATGCGCACCATATTTTTTTAGGAGATAGTCATTATATAAGTTGTGGTGTTAATAGTTCCCGACATATGAGTGCTAAAGGTTGATTTTTCAATAAATACGTACCACACTTTAGGTGCACCTTGATGAAGGTATTCTATCCAAGGTAGTCCATGTGGATCTCTGTACCAACAGCAAGCTGAGAAAGCCATACCGACATGTAGAGTGGGAGCCGTGACTCCAACCATAGGGCCCAAAGAGCGGAGTACAGAACCACTATTGTTTGTCAACACCTAGAAATCGAAACAAACCAAGATATCAGTATTTTCTATCTAATTATACCATAACAGCATATTCTACAATTGGGGTAGCCAATAGCTGCATGTAATAAACATGTAAGTTGTCTTGTCTGTATCAATAAAAAATTATTATATTATTCTTGTAAAATTTGAAAACAATTAATTAAAAATAAATTGGTTGCCAGTTTGTCATTACAATTTAAGAAGATAATAAATTTCTATATGTTATAAGCTTACTCGCTTTAAAAAAAGATCCGGATGATTCACGAGTAACAAATTGACAGACAAATCGTCGTTGGTTCAATGAAACCTCTTATGTGCTCCATACCAAATTTTACAGGGGACGCAAAAAACTGTTTATAAGTCCACATATCAACAAATGTAATCAAACTTATTATCAAATTCATGTAAAACTTTGACGTTTTTACATGATTTTGATAATAAGTTTGATTACATTTGTTGATCTGTGGACTTTAAAACAGTTTTTTGCGTCCCCTGTAAAATTTGGTTTGGAGCACATAAGAGGTTTCATTGAACCAACGACGAAATATTACATGACTGTATTATTACAAATTCTTTGAACAAATAGAGTTGGCACAAACCTTGAGGTTCCACGGATGTTTGGCAATGTTGTTTCCCTTCACTTTAGCACTGGGGAACCCGTATCCCCATACACTGGAGTCTATGGAACCAGAGTTGACACAAATGTGGTTATTGCGATTCGTCACATACTCCCAAAACTTTGTTTCCACCTGTGAAATATCCAACAAATCATTGTCATTGTATTCATGTAATATATTGTCATGTCATGTAAAATTCTATTAGATAGTTCATGGAGTCCCTACTCTGATTGGTCTCCTACTCTTTAATGTAACTTTTCTAGTATCCTGTAAGAGAGGTGTTTGTAAAACATCACGTCATATAATGACTGATTGTCACACCTTCGAAAAAATTATGGATTTCAGGTTCAAGTCCCATCTCAGGAACCACCAAATAAGGTGATATTGTTTTTTCTATAATTTAATTTGTTAAATTTATATAAATGAGGAAATAGTATTTATTTTCCTACCTCATCCGGAGTTGGTTCTGCAGTCTTGCCAAACTGCATAGAGATAATATTCTTGGCCAGACGTGCAAATGATCCCAGTGTGATGGACTTCCCTCTTGTGACACATTCCTCTATGTCTTCAGTTACTTCTATAGCTCCATCTCTTCCATCATCTTCATCTTCTTCTTGACAGTTCATTGGATTGGCAGCCCTGGCAATCATCTTCTCGTGTCTCTTCTCCCATTCTTTATCCACTGACTCAAACAACTTCTGTCGCTCCTCTGAAAATTGAAAAACACAAAATTACACTTCTGTAAATAAAATTAAAAAAAAAAATTGAGCTTTACTAATTAGAGTGCCTTAGATATTGACATAATATGTATGTAATGTCTTTGTCAATGCAATTTTTATTAACAAACATACTGCTTGCTGCGGGAGTATATTTAGGTTTATTTCAAATGCAGATTCAAAAACATACCATTTGAAAGTGTGTCATACGGCAGTAAGTATTTGCAATACATTTCATCCAGTCTGGAATCCATGTAGTGAGCGTTGAATGGAATGCACATCTCCTCGGCAACTCGCATCCAAAGTTTCTTCTCTAACACTCTCCTCAGCCCCCCTAGGCTCTGAACAACGTGGTACAGCTTCGGCAGATCAATCTCAATTCCACTCAACTGGAAAAAATAGAAACAACAACAGAAATTAGTCATAAAACAATACTTCTAGTGACACTACAACATATTTCTGTAAAACATTAAGGAGCACTTCGCCAGCTATATTCACAACTTGTGTTAACCATTTTTTTTCGAACAAAATATCAATTTTACATAATAACAAAAAAGGAAACTTCCTTTACATGCCTAAACATCTATTGTTACACCATCCCAGAATACCTCACAAGTGGGGTAGCCAGCAGACTAACTGCAAATTACAAACACGAAGATTGTCCTTTATGTGCCAATTATAAATAAAACATTCAGAATGGGTGGTACGCTTCATCGCTGAACTGTAGATTTTCATTGTCTTATTGAACACTTGCGTTTAACAATTGAAAATTTAAAACTGGTAAATTCATGGAAAAGAATGGGTGATCTATTCTTAACCTGAATTTCACAGGGTGCACAAATTTAACTACAGTGACAGATTTAGTATAGGACTAGGCAAATGTAACAATTATACAAAAAAGTTTCATACCTTTGGAGGCTGATTGAACGTGACTCCTTGTGTCGACAGATACTTTTTGATGGCGCACATCTGTCTTGAAGACGGTCCCCATCTATGTAACATTCTATGAACGTACTGATTGTGCGGTGTGAATCTCATATCGTCCCAAACAATGCACTCGCTTTGGAAACTGGCTGGAGGGATAATTTTACATATTCCGAATCTTGACGCGATCGGAGTGATCTTTTCAATATACTCCATGGGATCCTGTAATGGAAACATACATTTTAAACAATGTCAAGAAAAATAAATCTCATATTTCACACATCAACAATACAGTCAGATCTCTTAACAAAAATTTACAATACTTCGTTAATATTTCACTTTTTTGCTATGAAAGGAATAAAAAATATTTAATATAAACCTTATCAACACGAGGTTTAAGGTCCTCCATTTCAAAAACATATGGTGCCAATTTTGATTTTTTACTTTTATTACAATTTAATAGTCAAGTCAAAAGTTTTTTTATAACGCTAAATGAAGACAAGTGCATTTTGTCTGATCGAACTAAAACAAAAATAGTAATTTAGTAAGAGTTCGACAGACATATGAAAATTTGTTAAAAATTATGTTTTTTTTTTTGCAAATTATGATATGTTTACTACGATTTAAGAGAAAATATAGTTTCAATGAGATAAGACTGTACTACATGTAACATTAACACAGTTATGCATTCTTCACAAATTTATCTTACCCATAACCAATTAATAAAAATATAAAAATGCTTACCTTATTCAAACCTTTTTTCAATATTGTTTTAAATATGTCTCTTTGTAAAAATTGTCACAGCAGATTTGATTAATGATTAATATTGAATTATTATTTTGGTTAGAATTAATGAGTCATTCATAAATAATACATGTGTTCAACAGTCAACGATTGCATGCTTCAACAGCAATAAGCACAATTGTTTTTAACATGTATAAATATTTATTCAAATCATTATGAACTCATGAATTAGTGTAATTTTATTAATTTTGTTTTAATTAGTCAAACTCTTCAAAATTCTACGAATTAAGACTTGCGTGTTAGTTAAGGGTTTATTTAATTCAATTCAAATTTTAGTTGTTTACGTTCAAATTAACCAAACTTCATTTTAGGTGCTTTTATATTGTCTTCTTTCCATACAACACTGTTTCAAAAAAAGAAAAAAACTAACGAAAGAGCAATTTAAATCAAATTTCCGATGAGCATTAGTCACTTGCCATTTCATTTAAAGGGTTAGTTAACTTCATGAATTAATCTAAGCACCATTCAATCACATCTTAATATACAAATGATGTCATTCGCTGCAGTTTCTCTATCAAATGTTTCCCAAAATATTTTTGGAACAAATTGAATCTTATGCATACAAACCTGTACCTGGAAGTTGACTGAATGGAATTCTCACATTATTGATGGTAACTGTGAATCTAGATGAGATCCTTAATATAACCAGCTTCCTTTAGTACCAAACCAAGAGTCGAGCACTCAATGAATCATCATTATAGAGATACAATAAGTTCTTTATTTATTTTGTTAAGTGACGTCTAATTTTGTTGAGCGGGCTTATACTTTAAATACATTTCCAAACTAAATTCAAGCAAGAATTCTTGGCTAGAAAATACCATTCCAAACCCAAAACCAATTTAAATGCTATACATAATAATTTCCAAACACCAGTCATAAATCATGTTACATCACTTACTCAACACCTCAAATATACTTACCTACCTAAAATTAGTTACTACCGAAAATTGGTCAAAACCTGGGTTTTGTCTGTATCTTTAATCTATAGTCATACTGTCAAAGGTAGATTAATATCATGTCAACATTGCTACTCATATTCATCATGTCAATATCGTCAAAAACATGTTAGTAACAGGTCAATTTAGTGTCGTCTAATGACAAAACATTCCATAACAGTTTTGATGTAAGATCAACATTACAACTTTTTGAAATACTAAAAAAAAAACACAATTTTTTTTCTTTTTGATGTTTAAACAATTTTTAGCAATGATACTAATTTTACGTTAAAAAAATGCAAGTATTGATGTCAAATCAATTACTACACGGTATATATAGGTACCTTAATTTATTGTCAAAATAAGTTGTTGACAAAACAAGTGAAGTTTTTGTCAAATAAGTAAAGATTTTTTGATGACTTCAATCCAACTAAAAAAGATTGTTAAAGATGCAGTCGAGTAGTATCTGTCAAAATTTAATATAGCTGTGTTCACATTTACTGAAAGAATGACGCAAACAAATGTTTTCTTTACTCTTCTTTCAATTTGTCAATATAAAGAAAGGAAATAAACAATTTGTTGGATCTCTCTCTTTTGTCAATATTTAACATGGAAGGAAAGGAGATAAAAAGCGCATTAATTAGCAATAATCCATCAGAAAATGTGGACGCACCATATGGCATATTGTGTTGCACAGAAAATGAATCAAGTAAGCTGTACAAATTCATCTTTTGCATTAAGTTGTTTCAATACCTACCTACAATAGTACACTACAGAAGTACAAGACAATTTAACTATTAAAAAATAGCAGCACTCAAATACGCCTAAGGTGTATAAAGATTACTAAAAAAACTTTATAAAAAAATCTACTCATAAATATAATGAAGTAAAATTTATGTTTTAAATGTACCTACGGTTCAGTAGCAAGCATATGTGATAAAAAAAAATATAGAAAATACTAAAGAATTTTGAAAAATAGTTGCACAATACCAGAGTCACTTTTATTTCCTTGCGTTGGGGGTTAAAATGAAAGAAAGTTGATAGAAGGAATTTTTATTTATTAATTATTTTGTAAAAATATACCAAGATGTTGAGTTATCGTGTCAAAATCATTTTTGCTTTTATGTAAAAGTATAAGATTGATGTTTCATATTTGCGCTCAGTTAAAACCAATTGGCCGTTCGTTTAGAACGCTCGTTTGTGACTCAACAAATGATATGTAGTTAGTTCATTTATCAAAAGGAAATATAAGCGACACTACAAAATTGCGCAATATTTAAGTTTACTTACCAAATTGTGCAGACTAAAGCTGTACAGTAAAAAAAATAGTGTTTATTCATATATAAGTGTGTGTTACTAATAAAAAAAAAATCAGATGCTGTTATAATATATACCTGTGATAAAAAACAAAAGCGAGCACAAAACAAAAGCGTAGAAATAAAAGAATGTCGAACAACTCTTTTCTGGATATCATGAATAATACAACACACTTTTTGTTTCACAGACAGAATTGTTTTTGGTTAAAAAAACAACCTCCACCTTTTAAAAAAAGATTCCTTTAACCATAGAGTAATGATAATAGTAGTAGGCCTGCGATACAAGACGGAACTGTGCTGTACTCATTTATCTTATTACTGAATACTTATTCTAATATTAGACATTCCTAGAAAAACTCTTTTGTGGCCTTGAGCTGCAGACAATCCAAAACCTTGTACAAATTGTGTTCACAATCGTCATAGCGTCAGCATTTGTAGTATTTCCTTTTTCTTTAGATCATCGAGTGTTATAATAAATACTTTTACACCCGGTTTCATTAACGATAAAGTCACTTTATCTTTGAAGTGAAATTTGTTTTCACAAATTATTTTCATAACCTTTATAGCGTGGCATGAGGAATAAACAAATTTGCTGATGAATTTTGAGAATTTTCACTTAGACATTTCGACTTCTTTATTTATTATGAAACCCGTAGAAATTAAATTAATTAAAAGTGACTATCGTTAAAGTGACCAGCTTATAGCAGATGTTTGTGAAAGAACAAAGTCTTCTTTGTGGGGTTAGGTTTTATTGAAATTGGAATGTAAAGACAATTTTGAAAAATGTTTGAAATGGATGGTACGACATATAAAAATATTCCATTAGTTAACTACTAGATTTTTTTAAAATATACTGTTCTATGAACATTTACGAAGGCTGAATTTACTGTAAGTAAGAAGTCTACTATTAATTTAATCTATGAAATTAACATTTTAATAAAGTGACAAATTTAAAGTAAATCTAAGATATTTGAAAATCCATGAATATTTAATGCTTTAAATTTTGAAAAAAATTAACAACATCCTTAATGTAAATACATTAGATTTGAGTATTTATGAGTTTTTGATAACAATAAAAATCGACAAATATGAACAAAAACGAGAAAAAAAAAAAAAGAGGTATATTTTTATATGTCATTTACAGTTGATTGTTACAGAGTTTAATAAAAGTCAGAAACCAGGTTATTACAGGAAACAGTTTTTTAAGTGCGGCAAGATATAAGGAGATTACGGTATTTATGTATCAGTAATAATAAAAGAATCATATTTTCCTAATCTTCATACCATTTTAATTCATAATAAGACAATTATGATAAAAAAAAATTTAGAAAGTGAACAACGAAAATGCGTTTTTATAACGCTGATTTATAAAAATAACAACTCAAATAATATTTTCAATTTAGTTCTTCTTAAATAAAAAAAAATAATTTTTATTCGTTTATAAAGCAGGTATGAAGATTGGTTTACAAAATATTTTTGGAATAATCAAATAGAATGAAGCTTATTATACTCTAAATAGAATTTAAAATCAAATAAAATCACCCGCTTCAGGTGGAATGACATAAACTAAAATTTAAAACATATATAAATATCTTTTACTTAACGCTAAAAATATGAATAAATTTATTTTTGAAACTTAACACAATTAAATAAATCTCCTCACTCAGGTGGAGTAACATATAATTATATTTAATAATGAAATATAAACGTTTAAATTGATTTGGCGGTGGCGCTGTGATAGTTTCTAAACAATATCACAAATGTTTGGAGTCAAAAACTTAGCTTATATTTTCATTTTATCTGCGATCAAAGTTTCGACACGGATGCTGTCATTCTCAAGTGCAATATTTGACTTACCTATCAACTATAATCCATTACCTTACATTCTATTATATGTGCTAATTAATGACTATTGTGTGGGGGATGATACATGATGACTTCTCCAAATTGGGAACTGTGTAAGAAGGGGCGAATTAAAAACCAGCTTTTTGTTTATCGCTGTATTTGTAGTATTGATGTTTTTGTTTATCATCTCCAAAGAAGCAAGTCTTCTTAGAAAAAACATCAATACTACCAATAGAGTGGTAAATTAAAAACTAGTTTCTAATACGCACCTTCTAACACAGTTTCCTATTTGGACGAGTTATAAAGCAATATCATCCTCCACACAATGGTTATAATTGCATATATAATAATAGGTTGTAGGTCAATAGACTGTAGAGGATAGATTTGTCAAAATATTGCGCTTGAGAATGACAGGATCTCTGCTGAAAACTTAGCAAGCACAGAATAAAATAATAGCCAAATTAGTAAAGTTTTAACTTCAAACATTTGTAATTATGTTTAGAAACTACCACAACGTCATCGCCAAACCAATAATAATATTATCAAATAATACTGCTTAATAACATGGTGTTAAACTAACATTAACTGAAATTGTAGTACATTTTTTTTTTACTTATTTATAATAATCACTTTAATCTTACATATTAAGAAGTAATTAATAAAATATAATGTCCAATTTAATGTTTTTTTTTTTAAAACAATACACAGATATTCCACTTGACTTTATTATCTTTGCAAAAAGATTTTAGTTTAGTTTAGATAGTTACCGATCTCATATACTGTTATAATTTATTTTTTTTAATTGTATCCACGCTTATCGAACGAATGGTGCATACGAATGTTCTGCTTCTCTTTTTAACTCTCTTTCAATATAGAAAAGAAATTAATAATTCACCTTCTTTTCATTTCTTTCCTATATGGACAGCAAGAAGAAAGAGAGAGACATCATTATTATATTTGTTCAGTAAATGTGGATAGGGTTCAAAGTAAATGCAAAAGATGATAAAATTTGGAAAAAAAGGATAATCTATTGGAGAATATTAAAGAGAATACTAATATTAATAAAGAATGATTGAAAATAATAATATTTTAGAGGAATATTTTCAGATATCCGTGGGAGTGCAAGTATCTCATTTTTTATCTAACGGTCTTGCAAAGAAGGCATCGCCTGAAAATAAATAGATGGATGGGTTTAAAGCAAACACATTTGAATACAACAGAATGGGAAGATAAATAATAATATGTACTGAATGACTGAATAGAGAATGATATCAATGAAGGATGGTTCAAACTACATGAAACTCACAACATGTTGTCGTGAAATGACGAATGTGAATAGTTCAAACTACATGAAACTCACAACATATTGTCGTGAAATGACGAGTGTGAATAGTTCAAACTACATGAAACTCACAACATATTGTCGTGAAATGATGGGTGTGAATAATATTTTTTTTTGACGTTTCTAAAACGAATAACTTATTATGATATTAAAATCATTGATTGAACTGATTATTAGTGTGAAATATTAAAATTCAATGAGAATAAGAAGATCACACAGCAATAAAAAGTTTAAAAAAAATCATTCTCCTTATAAAAAGTTTTTATAGAGAGTGTTCAAAAAGAAATAATTGCAGATTCACCATTTTAAATATGCAACTACGATTCACTGTATTGGTGACAAAATTCCAGGTATTGAAACAAATAACCCATTACTATTCTAATGTGGTTATTTAGCTAAGAAGATGCATTTCATCTTCTTAGGAAAGAAGTCTTTCTCAACATAATAAACGGCATATTATTTGACAAATTTTTATTTCAATCAAAAATGATTGATAAATGGTAGAAAACAGTGAAAAAGCAAAAATTAGGGATTATAAATTTGGAGGACATAAGTGATGATGTCAAAAGATTTGGAATCAAAGAAATAAAATGCCTTGGAAATGAGAGTATGATTGATCAAAATACAAGTGCTTGATAGAAAGGGAGATAAGTTTGTATGAAAACACAAGGATTAATAATAACGTCTATCAAACTTTTGAGTGTTCAAGACTTGAGAATCTGAGAAGAAAAAATGTAAGAGTGAGATGGAAGTGACATAAATGTCTAAGTGTTTGAGCATAGCCTATAACTTTTGGGAAGTAATTAATATTTTGGAATATCCATAAATAAATGTGGGAAAAATATCCAAATTAATAATGTTATATTCATCAGTTAATATGAACTCTAACAACTTGCATTTAATTTTATATCGAATAACAACATTTGACTAATGTTTCGACAAGATCAAGAAGTTTGAAAAGTAGATACATTTTGAATTAAAAAAAAAACATGGGATGACTACTAAAATGAGTTTAAATTTTTCAACTTTGCAAACAATCGGAGGACTTTTAAAAATCATAGATAAATTGGTGCCCAAAACGAGGCTACTTTCAGGAATTAAGTACTTGAGAGTATTTGTAGACAATAATGAAGTAAGTGCTAACTAGTTGCTAAAGGGTTATCTTCAACTGGACAACACCAGGCAAGTTAAGGGGAGTGCACCTCACCTAAGTGCTAAACAGTGATTAGTACAAATTGAGTCTATTTATGAAACAAGGGTCTTAATTTTGTCCGCTAAGTATCACAATCCAAATTTTCGCACATTAGGAGTCAGTCTGAAAGGGAATGAGCGACTAAATTAAGTCTATATAAGAATTTAGGTGCAGTAGGAAACTAGGTTATAATTTTGGCTTTACAAAAACAGGGCCAATTGAGTACCTGTGCAGAACTAAATGGGGTCGAGATCAGATTCAAGGTGCAAAAGAAAACTAGTGTATGAATTTGATCTTTTAAAGAATTAGGATCCTATGGAAAACAAGTGACCAACTTAGTTCAATATAGGAATCAAAGTGCAAAGTTAAAACGAGTGACTTAAATGAAATTGCACAGTAATGAAGGGATACCAGTGGCTAAATCTATTTGAGAATGCGAAAGGAAATAGGGGAGAAAAATGTATTTACATCGGAAATCAGGTGTAGAGGAAAATTGGAGACCTTGATTAATTTGGGTTTATATAAAAATCAGAGACTAATGAGATGTTCCTCAGTACAGTATGGAAATCAATGATGACTAATTAATTAAGACAGAAGACTGATTGGGGATCAGATGAATACCATTAAAAGACTTTATATCTAATAAACTAATACTGCTTCCCTATTCACCAACTATTAATACAATCTCAATTGACTGACAAGTGTTCTTATATCTATAATGACACAATTTAACAAATTACTATTCAATCATATCACTTCTAATAAGTTCGTTCGATAAAACACAACCCGACCCCTTCGTGTAAAAAAACAATCAATTTCTGGACGGAATACAAAACATTTCTTTCTCAAGAAGCCGACATTGAAATCATTATACTTTATGTCGAGATAATAATTTCTAATTGTTTTGTAGCTTACTACTAATACAAAACAATGAGAAATCTTCGTAAATAACCCGGCATAAGATATAAGACAAGCTATAAACCTCAACCAACTCAGTCTGCGTATACGCTAACGAAAATTTATAATCGTTATGTGAACAAGCCTGCTTTTCAAAACCTCGCTCAAAAAACACTAGTACAAAATACATACTTCGTAAAAAACCTTTTCACTTAACTTTAATAATCTAAAGATTAAAAGCGCAGATACAATATTATAAAGCAGATTAATATTAGTATACAAATCTTTAATCCTACTACATAAATTGATTAGGTGAATATTCTTTAGGTTTTATTCTACAATGTATACATTACACAATTTCATAATAAGAGTAATCAAGATATTAAAGGTACTAGATTATTAAACGATAAAATAAAAAGTAATGAATCTCATTACCCAAACAACATCTCTATGCTTAAAGTAAAAAACAATCTCCACTATTTTAGAAATGAAATTCATACAATTTGAAAATAAAATACAATTTCTTACATACTAATTTGGCCAACAGACTTATCTTAGCTGAGTATGCGGGTAACAATAGTTACATTGCACACTGCTATTGTCCGAACTGAAAGAGGGATTGAATAAAGATGTTTCTGTAATGCCAGTCACTCAAACTCCTCCCTACAAAGAGAATGAGAGTAAGAAGTCTGTAGGTGTTTTTGGCCTTAACGATCTGGAGATAAAGGGACGTTAAGCGGCGATCAATCTAACGTTCCCTAGCTGGAGTACCTCAGGGTCGCCACACCCGTAGTTTGACTGGCAACAAACTCCCCAGAGGGATGACAAACAATATTTAATAAAAGAATATTGATTATCCAATTTATGTTAAGAGAGACATCTTTGTAATTCGACAGTCTTGACAACTCTCTCGAAACAGAGTGGATAGATTACAAAGAACGCAAGTAAAGATTGTCTGTTTACATTTTTCAGGATGTTATGAATAAGAGAGACATTGCTAAATGCAGATAAACTTAAAATTAACTGAATAAAACTAAATAATACTAAGGCACAGCACTAGTAAGCACATGAAATTGCAAAATCATTGACATGGAGAAAATATTCGAATCTTTTATTTTTTTGACACAGAGAGGGCAATCTGCATGTTTATGACATGCAGTAAGTGATAGTATAAATAAATGATAAACTTTCCATCCGAAGACATTATTTGATACATGAACAAAAGAGGTTTGAAAGAATATTAGATAAGTATAGGAGTTTATGAAGAATTAGATTTTTGAGCAGAGGAATTGAATAATTAAAACCATTGGGCGGGCAGATTTAACTATTGAATGGAGACGTTTAGTGGTTGAAATTTAAGATTTGCCTGTTTTTTCAGGACAAAAGGAAGATTGATTGGCAAAGTTGGGTTGATTGGCAGAAATCGCCAATAGGCGATAAATCCGCCCTTTACATGTTAATTTATGTGTAATAAAGTTTTTATTTATTTATTTATTTATTTATTGATAATTGAAGAAAATGTAATATCTATTACATTCTGGTAATACAAACAGGAAGATTGACGGAACTGAAATAAAAATAATTGAACTTGCAAAATATGCGTAATTCACTGCTGTGCCAAACAAAAAAATAATCATAAATTAAAATAAGTTCATTAAAGCCTCAAAAAAAATAGGAACAAAATTCAAGCGTAATAAGTTGTTTAAAATGTTTCCATTTGTCAAAACAAAGTCTTTATACTTATCAACTAATAATTTTTCAATAAGAACACAAATACAGCAAAGTAACAATGACATTAAACTTAACATTAAACAAAATTACAATACATTAATACAAATATTTTATTTGTAAACAAGATTTGACAACTTAATACTAAATGTTTAACTGAACACCGTACATTTTGTCCCCTTTATCAGAAGACTACCTATAATACATTATTTACAAATCTTAATTAGGGTTAATGTTTGTATTTTTGGGTGCGCCGCGTAGATGTATCACTTGTGTTTCTGAAGATAGTCGCAGTATGGAATTTGAAAGCTCGACAGAAATGAGACGACATCTGCGAAATACATCCAAAAACACAAACCTTACCAGACAATACTAAAATTTAAATCAATACTTAACATTTATACTACATTTGAAGACAATTTACGCGAAGTTACCGCCAAAATTCAAAGTTTTTTTTTAGAGTAAAGTACACAAACCGACATACTAGTGAGAATCTATGCTATACCTAAATAATTCTACAAAAGTACTAAATAAAGTGTTTTATTTCTTATAATTTGACAAGAGCCTCCAACAAAAATACATCGATCGACAACATTACCTATAATAATATCTAAATAAACTAATGTGCATCATACTGGATTACAAAATTACTCAACTTTGTTCATCCAAAAGCTAAGGGTTTATTTACGAGCAAACCGAAAAAAAATCCTTCTCAATTTACTTATTTGATTCAATACAAAAGTTTAACTGGTACACGAGATCTAATGAAACATTATCGCTTAGTTTCATAGATGATTGTTATTGAACAAAACATGGCTGTAATCTCACAAATAAACATGGTTATAATATCACGAATAATATCCAGTTTGAATTTAACCTAACTTAGACACGATATTTTAAATTATTTGGACTCATTTACTTAGAAGTCACAAATAATTCTGTATTATATATACTTCATATATTGTACATATTTATACTTAACAAATAATAGAGTATCATTTGGAAAAATACACAAATCTCAAAGATTATATGAGTAACCTTAACTAAACTAATGTAAACAGTATATTCCCTATATGAGAATCCGAATTACAAAAATGACTATAGCAAAACTATACTGGTGGGTAACTTCGTTAATTTCATTTTACAATTTATTTACTGATTTATTTATGACATCTTTCAAGAAAATGTCGATTCAAATAATTTTTTTTAAACTGTCAAAAAATACCTAACCTAACATAGTCTCGAAAATTTATGAATAACAATTAACCTACGGACAAACTCCCATAAATATTTTTCTATTTAATTACATGTTTCCAATTGAGTTGATCGTCCTCCAGGTAAATGGCATCCGGGGATCAATCACTTTTGAGACATATTCACGTAATAATAATATCTACTAAAGTAGAAAAAATATCAACTGTCAATAATTACCTAACCTCAAATCGTTACAATTATTATAAAACATTTATTTATTAAAGCTAAACAGTCATACACACGTGTGCTAACAATAAACATTATTCAGAAGTCATATAAAAAGATTAAATAAATAAATATATATTCAATTTAATATCCAATGAACTTTTAAATAATACTATCATTCTATTATTAGTATACTTATGTGTAATTGTCATGTTAGAACCCATGTTAAAACATTCATAATATATCTTAGTTTGGGACTAACTTTGTCTCAGTGAATTGTCAACAAATGTTATGTTATGTCGATGGTCAATATCTAACATTGAATTTGAAAAGTATAATAAGAATTTGAAAAGAAATAAGGATAGAAATATAAGTACAGAAACACTAGTCGTTGAGAATTCAGTTACAGTTCATTCTAGCGTAAATAGTTGTGTTAGGTTGAAGAAGATTGGATATAAGAGATTAAAATAAATGAGATAAGGTGGACTTTATAATAAGTGTCGCCCTGAAAATGCATTAAAACTAGCCGGTCTAACTAACCCTAATATTTTTTATCCCTTCTTTTCTTCTACTGCCTCAGCCTAAACTATCGTGGTCCATTTATTCTGTATAAAAATATTAACCCTGACATAGAATAATAATAAACTAGTTGTTCCATACAGTTGTTCAGTATCTTCAAGATCATTTAATAAGATTTGTATATAATTTAAGTATTTAATAATCACAATCTTGTTTACAATTACTTTACAATTTACACTTAATGATGAATTTATAATAGCTCAAATTTATGTGTTTTGTAAGTTCATTCTGATATGACAATAGCATAATTTACAATGAGGAATCTTTGACATTATTTTTCTGATATGTTTAATACTAATTACATGAATACCAATGAAGCAAAATATTCTCAATTGGCGATCAATGAAATCTTCAATGTCCGTTTATCAAGATTTTTATTGCTTTGTTTGCGACAAATTTAGATTCATATTTTATAATAAAGAATTGGTTTACACTAGGACACTGACAAGTTTATTGAAAAACAGTAAGTTTGCATCGCTAAAAACAGAATAAAAAGTACGGGACAGTTTTTCAAGAGATTTATATTGAGGTAACTAAGTATTTACTGCCATATTTTATACTATATATTACAAGCACACACTTTGAATTTGTTGGTTACCCATTTTATGGGAAATACCACGATGAGAGGAATAGACAGATATGCAAGAAAAGCATACAATGTAAATTGAACAGAAATCTTGTATATTGGATTGAGGTTTGCAAAGTAACTCAAAAACGTTTTAACTACATATGTTAATAAAATATAGTAGAATTCTACAAAGCTTTTGTTATTTGATTGACAATGTCTATTTTACAACAAACCATTATACGAGGTCACATGTGTAAATTCCACAAATGAAACTATCATCTTCGTGTGTGGAATTCATCATAAATAGTTTCAAAAGACAGTTTTAAGACAATGTTACCTTATTATGTCTTTCCTAAGTCTTATATGACAGTTTCATGTGTTAATTTTTTGTTCTTTGTTTTGTTTAATATTTTTTACAGATAGAATTGAGACAAAGAAGATTTCATAGATTCCGCATTGGAATACAAGAATGTTAACTGCACATTGATTATTGATAAAATACATTCTTAAATAATTCATCAATAGAGAAATAATAAGAACGTTAATGATATATAAAAATGTAACAATAAGTAAATAAGGACTGCATTCTTTGATATATTAAGCCTCTATAAAAATTAATATTTGGTATCAAAGTTAAAAAACACAGGTACACTTTAATTGAATCATACTTAAAATAAAATTACTCAATAGGCCGATTCTATATCAACGCTTTGAATGAACCAACAAATGTTTTCATCTCTATTTTCCTTTCATCGTAAATATAGACGAATGAACGAGATGAAACTATTGTTTCATCTCGTTTTGCACTGTATATTAACAAAAAGAAAAAGAGAGATATAAAATAACAATCATTCATTCATTCGTAGCGCTGACGTTCATGTACCTAATAATCTGGAAGACTTTATATAAACGATAAAAAGGGGATTTAAAAATTGGTAATATAAGTGGAGTATATTCTCTTTAGATCATTTTGTAGAATCAGTCAATATTTTTTTTTATATACAATAAATATTTTTGAGCGAGCGTGTCAATTCAAACACGACGACATTGTCGCTCTAAACGACATTTCTGAAATTAGAGTGTAATCTTTGGTACGACAAATATAATATCAACAATATTAGTAATAATGATATCAGTGAAATTTAAGTATTGTCCGTGACTCGACAATTAGGCTAATTTAATTTCAGTGTTGTCTATGATAGTTTAAATTTTAAATTATTTATTTAAGGTCTCTAAAATATGTAAAACAGTACAAATTATTAGCAAGAGAGGCGTCATCTTTGATGCGCTCCTAATTAATAATTTTTACACAGTCCATTCGTTGCAACAAACAGTTCTATATTGATATATGTAATATATATATGTAAGAATAATAAATATAAATATGTATATACGTATCACAACAATGTTATCACAAACATTCAACACCTAACACATAGTACAATTTAATAGAAACAATTTTTATCCTTAAGCTAACGAATAGAAAAAGTGCCACTTTGTAAATTCACAAAGAATAATTAAATTTGTTAATTTTATCGCAATGATCCATGTAAGGTTATTCACCTCTGATTGTACCAGCAGTTAAGATTAGTGTTTTGAGGCATAATGTTAAATGTGTTTTAAATGCAACAAACTAAGAATTATCTCTCCAAACAAAATTCAAAGATTCAGATATGTCAGTCAAAATGTCCATAGTTTTATACCACTATTGAATACATAGGCAGATATGTTTTTGACAATAATAGTCAAAAACATATCTGACAATTATTGTATAAATCAGCAAAGCTGGCATTAGAAATACGGAGATACGTAGAAGAACGGGAGTTACGGATGTTGTTGAAAGAGTGGCAAGGTTGAAGTGGTCATGGGCAGGGCATGTTGCTAGACTTAAAGATCAAAAATGGACAAAAAGGGTAGTGCAGTGGAGACGTCGTGAAGATAAAAGGAGTAGAGGAACACCTCCAACACGTTGGTCAGACGACATTAGAAGAATTGCTGGTGACTGGTTGCAGAAAGCACAGGACAGAGATGCCTGGAGACATATGGGGGAGGCTTATGTTCAGCAGTGGACAGGAATAACTGCACAAGCTTAAGTAAGTATGTATCAGCGTTTGTATACCAGTTATTTGACTTGGTAATATCTGGTATTTATTTACATTACGTACATGCCTTCACGGCATTTCACACTAGCGGATCAATTGCACATAACAAACATGCATGTTGTCCTCTCCGCGCCAATAACAGTTAGGACATTCGGGATGGGTGACATACTTGACTATTACTTGTGTTTTTTTATTATCTATGGCAAATATGACGAACCTAAACTATTAATGGGCTTTGTAACATACTGAAATCAGTTTGAATTTATTAAAAAGTATGTTACATAATAGCATAGGATTGCAGAACACGAAAAAAATAACAGGAGTAACGGTTAACAAGACTGTCAATACAAGTTACTAAAACAAAAGGGATGCGAATAAATGACTGGCACTTCTTCTATTGAAACGTACATATTAATCAACATCAAACATTCAAAATACATCAACACATTGTTCCAGACTATCGGAATATAATATCTTCAATAAGACTAACCTTAAAGACTAGAGAAATGTATATAATCTACCATATTGATATAACACATATATTTCCTTTTATCGACTACAAGCACACAGAGTTTTTAAAACCAGAGAGTCTATAATTTTACCTTAATACTTAATAAAAACACCGTTTTGATTTTTTTCCTTAAACATTCAGTAATATATATTTAATACTTTTAAAAAATTCGACATTGATTTATAATATTTTCGTTTTCAGTTGAAGATATTGAATAATTTTAATATCTCCATTTTCGAAAGTGATACGTGAAATAAAACTCTGCTTTTACAAAAATGACTCATTTTTTTTAACATGAAATACAAAAAGAAGTATATATAGTACTGGAATTCTAAATACTGTCTGATGCGGATTACCCGACGGACGGTAGACTTCAGGAACAACTATGATATAAAAGAAAGGAAACTGAGTCTCCACATCTTAAGAGGAGTTTTCTGTATTACCAGTTCCTGCTAGGATTTAGCGAGAGATTAACAAAAAAAAAAAAAAATATGGATAAAATTTCAAAAATTATTATAAGGAGGCAAAAAGAGACAGTTTTATTCCTAATTTTGACATGACAGTTGGCAATAACAATTGCTTATAGCTTGCCAAGTGCTTTTTACTGAGTAACATCACCATGAGACCACGCTGTCAATCCATTTATAGATTGACATGCTTTGCATGGAAGATTTGACTGCAAATAAAGAATATAATAATTACAATTTTGATAAAAGAATTAAAAAATGCTCAGTTTCGTATCATAAAAAGCACAGCTTTATTTCAGCGCTGTGCAATTTTCTAAAATGGAAATTATATTTGGCACATTAAGCTATTGATTCTTTAGTGAAAAATCTTCAAAAATGATCTGTCAAAAATTTGACAAGAAAAACTTACATCATTCATCACGACCTTACGATTAGTTTTACATATTCGTCAAAAGACTTCACATTAAATTCAAACAATATCTTCAACAAATATACAAAAATAAAACAATCTTCATACAGCACAATTCAAATAAAGAATAGTTAGAATTTATCAAGGATTTTGAATTATCCAACTATGCAGTATTAAAAATTCACATTCTTTTAAGTTTTTTTTTTGTTTTACGTTCTAGAATTCTTACAGATATTCGTTAAACATCAATGGTAGTAAATAATGGACAACATTTAGTATCATTTATATTGTGTAATAATTAAAATTATTGTTCAAGTACGGTAAAATGACGTATTTTCAATAACTGGACGATCGACAATCCACCTTAAAAAGAGGTTGTATTCAAGTTTTGTTGTTTAGAAGAAATTAATTTTCAGCCTACGGAGAGAAAAAGAAACCAACACCATCAATATAGTAAAATTATTAACAAAAAATACTGAAAATCTATGTTTGTTGAATGAGAATGCATCTAGAAACCAATGCAAAAGGTTTAATGAAGTATTGAAGCCAACACGAGACTTATACTTTGTGCAGTTGTTTAGTTAATACAGTGAAACCTCTATCTATTGTTTTTGAAGGGACCTATTGAAATAAACTATGGATGCGGGAAAACAATGAATGCGGGAGTATAGAAAAAATCACATTAATATGTATTTTAATGCTTAATATGTAGGTACATACGAGTACATATATACTATACTATACCATCACGGCATATCCCACAAGTGGGGTAGCCAGCAGATCAGCTGCATGTAAGAAACATGCAAACTGTTCTCTTCGTGCCAAGGTTTTATAAAAATGATACATGTTTCAAAAGTTATAAATCAATTTGTTGAAATAAAAAATATAGTAACAAAATAAAAAAGAAAGCTGCATGGAGAGCAAAATCATACTTTATATTGTATGTAATCTTTCATCGTCATTTCCTTTTTTATTGTACCTACTGACGTACTATCATAAAAGACAGCCGACAGAATCAACAAACTGTTCTTTCTTGCTCACTCTCTCTCTCCAATGTTTTTATACATATATACGATTTTTTTGTGTAATTTAAACGGTCAATGCGATAAAATCATATAGAAAAACGATGAATGCGATATATTTTTACATGTTTTGTATGGAACTAATTCGGAACTGTAAAAAATAACGACAAATACGGGAAAACAATTATTCGAGGAACGATAGATAGAGGTTTCACTGTATATTCTTATAGTGAAGTGACAGATAAATACCTAGAATATATTTTAAAACGGAGATTTGAGACTAAAATCAGGAGTGGACAGGTAGGTTGACAATATTATCTATGTCGCTGGAAAGAGACATAAAAGAATAGCCCAAAAATTATAAATGGAGAAATATAGAAATTTCAAACTACTGTTGTTGAAATTACCACACTGAGTGTGTTTGTAAGCTATTTGTACGAGAAAATATCCGCAATGGAATATTTTACAATTTTATTTCGCATTGATTTCAAGATACATGCTCGACAAAGCTACAAGATAATTTCTGTAAAACTAGAAACATTACGGCAAAAGTTACAAGGACTTCACACTTACACAAATCACAGGAATGATGAGCCTTAACCAAATGGAATGTACATAAACAATTATTGTTTGTTGACTAAGGAAAGCACATTGAGAATGGGTACAATAATATATATATATATTGCAGCAAAACTTGTCAAAAATCATCAACGTTGTCATCACAGCTTGTTTATTAAATTCACAACCAATTCCACAAAATTATAAACAAAACAAAAGCAGGTACAAACGATATTCAACTATTTAGCAATCACGAGCCAATATAAAGAATGTAATAATTAACATTAAATCTATGATAAAATAAAATAAAAAAAAAAAACAAAGTCTACTCAAACTAACACAAATATTATTATTATTATTAATGATAAATAAGTAGTTAAAAGTTTTGCCGCAATACTTACTAGAAAAAATTTAAATAACAATACTGAGGACAGTATAAATTTACCAAACACAATGCCGTGCATGATTTTGTCTATGTCGAGTAAAAAAATGATTTGAACAATATTTTACACTACAAAAATAACATTATAATACATACGTACAATGGTTGGTCTTTGATTGATTGTATATATGTAAATTGATTGTAATATTCGGCCGGTTGCAAAGATACTACAACTAATACGCCAAAAAAATATATGATTAATCTTTTACTATCATTTCCCTTATCAGTAATTTTGATTGGATCTTTGCGCAACGGGGCGAATATATTGTATCAATTTTTTCAAAAGTCTGGTCCAAATACTAATCAATAATAAAAATATTTGTAGGAAGCCCAAAGAGGTGATTGATTGATTGTTACCTACACCAGATACAAAAATATTTCAAAAACTATAATACCTTTTTTCTTCACCAGTAATAATAATGATAATCAATGAATCAAGCAGTTGCACGCATGAGAATGATAAATTAGTTCTCGAGAAGTGTTGCATATTTAATAATAGTTGCACAAAGCATTAAAGCGGCACTGTTTTTATTATGAGAAGATTAAAAGCTTGAATTAAAAAAAGTTGCATCTCATACACCCTCATATCTTTAAGCAATGTCTTATTTTGTTTGAGTATGTATGTAAGAAATAGATTTTAGTAGAATGCAAACTGTGGACTTGAACTTAAACATTTAAGGTTCTACTGTCAAGCTATTATCTATTTAACAGATTAAAGGAATTCTGTAACACAATGCGAGTTAATGAATACAAAAGCTAATTATGACCAAAATAAGCTAAAAAGATTTTGTTAATAACATAAATGTTTTTTGACAGTTTACATTTTGTGGAGCAACGAAACAGAATAGACAATTGATATCTGTGTTAAATGATACGAAAAGAATAATTCTTCATGCAATGCAGCCGTTTGAAGGATTATGACAAAATATTAATTTCTTAAAAATAAACAACTTTTGTTTCATAAAAAGATGAACATTGTCGAAACAAAAAAACTGCTACTCAGAAAGGGCAAGAGATGGCGTTGTTCGACGATGACCTTTGAGGATGATGACCAAGGTGCTGTAGATTGTTAATATTACAGAAATGAGTGGGGGTGAGGGGTTGTTTGGGGGCTTATTAGATAAAGTGCAGAGCCGTTTCAGAAAAATCCATTTCTAAATAATAGTTAGGCTGCAAAAATATAATAACGTGTTTAAGTAACATGTGCATTATAATTATGAAAAATCTCTCTGTCAGAGATAAACTACACAATGTTTGTCAAGAAATACTATTTTACAGAATAATAAGTTTTTTCAGTATAACTATATTTACTACTATTTTGTTCTTTATGAGGATATTCACTCGTTTGTGAATACGTACACTTCTCATACATTTTTAACCCTTTCCGCTTCGATTTTTTAGTAATTCTGGTCGACACGGCATTTTTAGTAACTCTGGGGACAATAGGTTGACATTTTTGGTAACTCTGGCAGCAATAGGTCAGCACGGCATTTTGAATAACTCTGGTTACATGATGACTTTTTACATTAGAGTCACAGATTATAATTTTATTATTTATGACAGTAGATAACATCTGTGATGAATAGTATAATATCACTAGCTGACCCAGCAAAGCTTGTTTTGCCATATACTAATATGGCTATTAAAAATTAGGAATTGATGGTAGAAGGGTGAAAATTTAGGGCTGTATGCATTTTTTAATGCCTCACCATAAAAAAATAAAAAATTGTGTCAAAAAAAAATCGGGGTGGACCATCCTCAACTTTTAGGGATATGAAAAATAGATGTTGGCCGATTCTCAGACCTACCCGATAAGCACACAAAATTTCATCAAAATCGGTCCAGCTGTTTCGGAGGAGTATGATAACAAACACCGTGACACGTGAAATGTGAACATTTATCTTATACCTTCAACAGAAATTTCCATTTGTCATTTTTTCTTCTTCTAAAATCTATCATTTTTGAGTGATTGTAAAAAAAGACATTAGAGTTACTAATATACCATTCAAAGAAAAACATCGTGGGCTCAATATACTAGACTAGACATCTCAAAATCAATAGTTTTGAGATAATGGATAAATCATGACATTACATGACTCAGAAGTATAGTAATTAATATGTTATTTATATTATTGAAACACTTTGATTACAGTAGTACAAGGAAACCTCTCAACTCATAACTATTACTTGAACATTTAAGGCAAACAAATATCGGGAACACATAACTCAAAACCACCAAATATTGAGATGTCTAGTTCTAATATTGAACCCACGACATGTCTGTGTTTCATCAATGGGTGAATTTCGTCAGCGAGGGCATGATGACGAAACAACACTATTTTACTGTCGATTGTCCAAAAATAAACATTGCATAGTTTATCTCCCTCATATAGATATTTATTTATTGTTAATTTAAACGCAAATGATATGTTAAACATAGAAGGCCACACCAAAGTAGAATGTATTGTCTTAATGACAATCGTCTTTCAATAGCAGAAATTAGAACAACACACATACAACAATTTATATAATGCACATAGTTTTATTAAAAACATGAGAATGAGTTTTTTATAAATACAGTGAGACATGCATCAGGTATGCTTTTTACAAAATCAGAGATCTGTTTTTTTTCCAAACGCACTTAGAACCAAAAATCTTCAAAGATTAACGCATGTAATTGTGACACTATGATTGAAAATGAAAATTAATTTTCATTTTATAGATAGGAACAATACAAACAGTGCAGATATTGCACCGTTGCGATCATCTCCCCCTTTGTATATTCATATTGTAAAGATATATTTTTAAATTGCTTTTAATCATGTACACTAAAGAAAAATAACTAAATTAATTAAAAAACTTATACTTTTTTATACACACTTATATTTTTATTTTTGTAGACAATATTGTTTAGTCTCTTACTGAGTATTGATAATGTCTCAGTAAGAGACGAAACAATATTGTCTACAAAAATAAAAATATAAGTGTGTATAAAAAAGTATAAGTTTTTTAATTAATTTAATATGGATACACAAAAAGTGACGGATTACATTGAAAATATGAAAAATAACTAAATTTAACATGAGATGCACATGACCAGGACAATACAATAAATGTCCAAGCAACCTGCTCCAGGACCTGTGTGTAATAATGTTCATAAACAAAGACAATTTATCTGCAAGTGTAGCAATTTGTAACATTATAATTTATTTTTTTACTTTTTCTGTTCCGGCGAGTTTCCAGTAAAGAGTGGATCTCCTATTCTGAATGTCCTATAAAAGGCAGGTAAGCATTCATACAATTCATCACATATATACGACATGCTAAATCTTCAAATCGTGACGCAACCCAAATGTATTATTTTTATCCATACGGAGAGTACAACATGGATGTTCATTATATGCAGTTAGTCTATTGTCTATACCACATCTGGAAGATGCTGTGATGGTATAGATATATCAAGAAGATTTTTAAAAATACTTTTCAATACATGAATTACCTCCAAGTAATACGTATTTAAAAATAACTGCAATAATCTATTGTTCACTAGTATGGGTCATAGAAGAACGCAGACTAATAGAAACTTAAACAGCTTTCTGATAAATACCCAACGATGTATTCCACTGTTTACAAAACACTCAAAAAAAGAAGTTGAGATCGTGTGAATGAGAAGGGTTCATTCAAACTAACAAACAATAAAACCAACATTGTCTTTTTTCTTTCAATTACGAATTTATAAAAAGAAAAAGAGACAACGTAATGTTTCTTGGTTAGCCTTTACGGGGAATGAAAGCACTCTAATAATCATGCTGGTTAACCATTTAAAATCTTTATCTGTCTATACCATCACGGCCTTTCCTAGAAGTAAATATGCAAGTCCAACTTGTATATCTACTTCTGGGAAAGGCCGTGATGGTATGAACAAATGTACAAATGAAAACGTTATGGTCCAGAGAGAGTCAACCAGCACATGATTTATGAAGAAGAATATGGAGAAGAAAGAAGAAAAAATTTAGATAAGAAGATACAGTGATAGTAGTAGCGGTAGCAGTGTTATCAGTGACAATATCTTGTGATACAAAATAAAATTAATAAAACACAATATTGATTAGTAAATTGACCGACTGTATTTATCAAATGAGCAATTGAAATTGAACATACTTCTTTCAGAAATTATCGTAAATTTTAATATAAAACTGTACTTTTTGGAATATTACTACGGGAACGTGCATTCAATTGTTTTATAAGTAGAGACTACACATTGACACTAAAGAAATTGTATATAATTTAGTTTCATAGCATGCAAATCAACTGTTACGAAAATTACCTCCACTTCTAGGAAATTTAATCTATACTTTGATCCCAATTTGCCAACATTACTATAGGAAAATAAACGTAATTTTGAACTAAGAAATAGACAAGATGGATTATAATTTAGCACAAATCTAGTCATGAACATCAAACACAAATCAAATAAGCAATTGTTCTACCTATTTTCATATAAGAAGAGTACATTCTAGACAATTCATGAAATAAATATTTTAATTTCAATAACTCTATTGATTTTTATACATTTGAAGTGCAGTAACAGTAAATAATATTAACAATCAAAGAAACTATTGTTTACGCAGAAAACAACTGACCAGCAAAAAAATATTTCGAAATATAGCTCCATATTAAAATTAACGCTCTATGACTATTTTTAATTAATTATTAATACTTTTGAGGTTGCTTTCTGCGTAATGATACTGAAAAAAAATCACACAAAAACACTGAGTAAGAAAAGAAAACAATTATTTACAAACACAATTACATAATTGAAAACACACAATGTTAGCAATTACAAAAAAGGTTTTTTTTTTTGTTAAACACATTCAGACATTACAAAATATCACCTATTTATATGTCCAAATAAAATATATGTTAAGCGTTGAAATAAGCAAATCAGAGCGTTTGGATGATGAAAGAATGACGTAGAAGCTATACTTGTCCAAAAGAAGAGGCCTTGGAAAATGTAGATGTCCAACAAATATGTGGCTTGATCACTTGATTAACATTTTCAAGAACGGCTTCGTGTCGATAGTAAGAGAAATTGGCATACTCGTCTGAGAAATTGCACGAATACATAGAAAGCGAAAGGATAGATGAATATGCCGTACCATATAGTTATTATTAATACAGTTTAGTAGTACATAAAAACAAGTTTGACATGCAAAATTTAACAAGCATTTATCGTGTGTTGACATACACAAACATATCAAATCCCACAGCAACAGTGAAAACAAATACACAAATCACCCTGTAATTAATTAGTCATGACAATAAAATGAAAAGTAAAATAGAGAATAGTGATTTATGAATATCAGTTAAGGCAATACCGTGTCAATTAATAATTTATCCAAGTACAAATAGCTGATGTTCATTTCCTCAAGTCAGAGCATGTTCCCAGGTGATGTAGAACTGGCTCCCAAAAATATCTCTATCCAGACCTCATTGAGGGTAGAAGGACACAGGGAGGTCACTAAATCGTTCTACACAAAACGGGAAAGGAATAAATGCTCAGTACAAATGGGAGAATACGACTGCGGACCGCACAAGTTAGAGAAATGTTGTTGACAATTATAACGGATCATATAACACCAACCGTAGCAGGCCCATTGTAAAGGTGGAACAACCTTGCCTTAAATGTGGCAAGTATGATTGTACAAGTATGATACAACCATTTTAAACGGCATCGACGATAGTATCAAATGACTCATCTTAATAAAATAATTGGAATTGAGTTAAGGGCATTATTATTTTGGAGATTAGAAAAGCTCAACAAGAACTAGACACAGTACATTGGCACAATTTGTATACGGAACAACAAATCAATGATGATGAGAAAAGTAAAAGTATACAAGTAATTGAAATTTAAGAAGGAAATAAATTTGGTTGGGGACATTATGAGTCTTGATAAATTAACTGTCTTATAGACTATGTTAAGGTTCATTACTTTACTAAAGTCACTCACAGCTCGCAATTATTTAAGTAACAGGTGGAATTAAGTATTTTGTTTCATATTAATTTCTAACCAACAATCAAATAATAAATATGGATCAAATCGGACAAGCGATCTATCACCAGTCAGATAAAAACGTCTCATTTGATAGATTAAACAAGTCTATAAATCAGATGGTTAGAATATATTTTAAGCCAGGAAGGAATCAAACCTGGAATCATTGCAAACTTCATATTTAAAACATTGTTGAGTCTTTACGGAAAGGGTATAGGAGTTGTAGGAAATTGTTAATTTCATTTAGTGGTGATTTGAGTCTTTTGATTAAAAGTCAACAACTATTAATTGAAATAACATTCTGATTTCGGCCACTTAGTGTGTACATTATATGGACTTTGAATGTAAAATTATACAACATTGAGGAATAAATGTAAAAATAAAAAGGAACTGAATTATGTCAAACTGTTATATGTATTAAAGATGAAGAAAGTATAATGAAATAATTGAGAAATATTGTTGTCTGTCGAGAATTAACATTCTCACAGACAGACATGCTCAAAATGTGAAAAACAAAAAACACATAAAACATTTAAAACATATTCGTAAGTTTTAATAGTAAATATGATTGTGAAGAAAAAGAAAGATGATTTTGATTTTATGAACATGTGTTTCTCGTCTACAATGCGATCAATGAGGTGATGTGAAATATGACAAAATAGATAAATTAAGAAAACTACGGCTTAGCAAATTTGGTGTTCTGGTATTGTTAAGTAAAATTTATGTAAAAAACACACGTTTGGTATCTATTTTGTCAGCGAAACGAACATCTTAAAGCGGTTTTTCCGTGTTTTGAGTTCAAGATGCAATAAGGGTAAGATGAAGATGTCCTTTTAAATCTTCCAGGGTCCAGATATTACATGTATGCGTGTTAAGTGCATTACATATACATATATATGTATCGTCGCATTAGCACCTTGATCTGTGTGATTTGTCCAAATGCAAATATGTTTTATTAAGTAGGTATAAACACAAATGAGCATTTTTGACTTGGTTGCATATAAGAGGACTATAAAAACTGAACGACAGTTTAGGAACCACACAAAAAAGTACGACCTTTTTTAACACAATTTTTCTTAATTCATCTGATGACTTGTGTAAATCCATAAATAAGTCTTGAATTCTTTAATTATATTTAGAAAAATCACATTATATCTTGAATAAATCAATCATTTCTATTTTAACTGCGCTGAGAAGATATACAGGTTCTTGCATTCTAAGTATCAATCGGTTATTAGTATTCACTGTGTTGGTGTTTAGACAGTAGAACTCCGTAACGAAATTAATAAAACAAATGTTTTATTCTACCATCTGATTTATTCTTGAAAGAGACGTCTTTTGTCTTGAGATTCAAAATGTCCTAACAAGACGAAAGATGTCTCTCTCGAAATTAAATCACATAGTAGAATAAAACATTTGTTTTATTATTTTTGGCTATTAGTATTTGCCTCTCTGCTGTCAGATATTTATTCACTAGACTTGCAGATATTGTATTCCTTAATACAAATTTCCATCGATTTTGCGCTCAGCAGAAAAGATATAGTAAAAAAGTGTACAAACAAAAAATGAAACCATCTCGTATTTAAATAATAATAGTTGAATATGACTAAGTGTGTGTATATACATAAGTAAAACCGTGTCCCAAGTGAAAGATTGAAGAAAGATGGACAATACATATTTAAAAAACTTTATTTGTTAGTGCAACTGCGGTTAAAAAAGATATTGTGTAGGTATTAAAACAATAATAAACACAAAAACCCCAAACATGCAAACATCCATGCGGAAACAAAGACGCAAACATAAAAATAGGAAGAGCACTAAAGAATATCTGAAATTATAACCTGGAAATCATTTTCTGTAGGTTTGAAGACGGGGGCCTCAACCATCAGGGAAGGGTCATCAACTCTGGGGAACGCTGTGTTGTTATTCATTCCGGGATTGATGCGATTTCTCAGTGGGGAATTGAGAGCGTTGAGTCTACCAGCTGCAATTTCACCGGCAATCACTGCCGAGTCCAAAGCGTGTGCCATGTAGGCCATCTCATCAAATACAGGGGGAGCAGTTTGTATTGGTTGTGGTGGCGGAGGAGGAAGGAGGGGTGTTGGTTCAGCCACTGTCACATTTACAGGAGTAAATGTATTTCTGAAGCCAGCTGGCAGAACACTGTTGACAATATCTCTTACAGGACCAGCTTGATTGACTAGAGAATCACCAGCTGCAGCATTTCTGGTGACATTCAGTTCTGATTTGGTTACCAATTTGGCTGTCATTATGACACGTTGATCAGGACCCTCGTGAGCTCCTACCTTCACGGCTACACCTCCAATCATGTTTTCAACAGTGGCACCACCTTTGTTGATTCCATCGAGTGATATAAAGAACATGTGGCCTTCTGGATTGTTATTTCTGCCTTCTCCAGTAGATGTGCTGGGTTCCACAGCAGCAAAGTTGTTTGTTTGTGCTGTGGAATGTTTAACCCCAGCACAACTCCTTAGAGACTGTGCTGGGATCTGGTTGGGCTTGTCCATGTTCTGTTTCATTTTGTTTCTACGAGTAGCTGTATAAGATGGGATTGGTCGTTTCGGTCTTTGCATATCACGTAGCCCCTTTGGCTTCCACCCCAATTCTTCGGAGGCATTGTGAGCTGAAAGCTCTGATCCACTATCAAAATCATACACATCAAATGATTGATCTCCAGAGAGAACATTTGACTGCTGTTGGGTTTCTGTGAGTGTTTTTTCTTCCTCCTTCTTATTGTTTACAGTGATCATCTCTTGACTGCCGCTAGTTGATGCAACAGGCTTTGCAACAGGCTTTTCAACAGCCTGTGATGATAACACTTTGTCAATAGATGTAACAGCTTCCTCAGGAACAGCAGGTTTTATCAATTCTTTTGGCGACTGAATAATTTCACTCTGCTGTTTACTACTGGATACATCCTCTTTCATGGGCTCGTCTTTATTGTTGGGTGCATCTTCTTTTGTCATCTTCTCAATGTCAAAATTGTCCAAATCAAAATCTTCATCTTCCAATTCCTCCATGTTCTGAATGGCTTGATATCGTGCTGCAAGATGTGGATGGCGAGCGGCCAGTTCAGCAAAATGCCCAGGAGAGGTCGACAAGAGCCATCGAAGAAACAAAGTGCATGAGGATGACCAGGCACTGTCAACAATCCATTTGTCTATGTATTCTTTGGTCTTGACAAATTTCTTGTTTCTGTCAGCGTCACTATTATTCTTAATATAAGACTCCAAAGACTGTTGCAATGTATCATCCTCTTTGCCTTCAGTTGCATTGTTTTGAGCTCTGTCATTATCGGCATTCTCGGTGCGTTTCATGACATGTCTGAGATTCTCAATAGGTGGCTCAGTCTCTGGTTGGACCGTAATATTCCCACTCTCATCAACAGATGATGAAGATGTCTGACTGTGAACTCCCCCATTATTTACATTGAATGATGAATCAATGCTGTCAGCAGTATTTGCAGCTCCACTGTGTCGATCTGCCATTTCACGTGTTTCGTTATCAATTAGTATTGACAATCTAGTGTTTGTGTTGGGAGTTGAGGCTCCCTCATTAGCAACCTGACATGTACTGGTGATATTATTATTGATAATTTTAGTAGAAGAGCTCTTATTTATCGTGTCAGATATTTTTGAAGCTAGTGGTTCCTCATCAGAATCTGTGAAATCATCACCATTCTTCTGAGTACCACTTTGTGGGTTTGTATCATTAGATTTTAATTTACCACTTCTGGTGCGTGTGCATATTCCACTCACTCCAGGTGTGTTTAAAGATGAAAAGCGAATGTTAACACCGTCGTTTGTTTGTTTTCTGGAAGTTTCACTTTCATCAGTTGTAGAATGTAGTGAAGACCTTCGAGTTCTTTTGCGTTTTTTTAATTGGGCATTATTATTAAATGAACTCTCATCAGAATCACCAGATTTGCTTCTATTTTTACGTTTTACTGAGTTATGAGTAATACTAGAGTTTTCAGAATGTACAGAAGGAGATTTACCTGTGGCATGATGTCGAGGTGATCTTCTAGGACGACCTCTATTATCTTTGTTACCTGTGCTGGCAGCCGGAGTTGACACACGACTCTTCCTCCCCGTAGTTTTTACTCCAAATTCGGTAATACTGGAGTTTTCAGAATGTGCAGAAGAGGATTTGCTTTTGACATGAAGAGATGCTACACTTGATCTCCTGGGGCGATCTGGTTTTTGTTTAACTCCGCTAGAGGCCGGTGTTGACATACGTCTTTTCCTTCCCAAAATCTTCCTATCAGATTCAATAATACTAGAGTTTTCAGAATGTGCGGAAGGGGATTTGCCTTTGACATGTGTAGATGCTACACTTGATCTCCTGGGGCGATCTGGTTTTTGTTTAACTCCGCTAGAGGCCGGTGTTGACATACGTCTCTTCCTTCCCAAAATCTTCCTATCAGATGCAATAATACTAGAGTTTTCAGAATGTGCGGAAGGGGATTTGCCTTTGACATGTGTAGATGCTACACTTGATCTTCTGGGACGATCTTGTCTTTGTTTAACTCCGCTAGAGGCCGGTGTTGACATACGTCTTTTCTTCCCAGTAAATCTACTTTCAGATTCAATAATAGTGGAGTTTTCAGAATGTGTGGAAGGGGATTTGCCTCTAACATGTGGAGATGCTACACTTGATCTCCTGGAATAACCTTGTCTTTGTTTAACTCCGCTAGAGGCCGGAGTTGACATACGTCTTTTCTTTTTTATTACTGATCCTTTTTCAGATTCAAATAAGTGACGTTTGCTCAATAAAACTTTCTTTGTCTCTGCGATGTCTTCATCCTTTTTATTAAAAGTATTGTCCACTGCAATACTCAGTCGTGTGACCCTTCGAAGCACCTTGGGGGTTTCTAGTGACTTTGCAGCCTTTTGTTTTCTAGTTTTTACTTCCTTTCTAGTTCCTGGTTTACTCTCAGTAAATTGCTTTGACCTGGAAGGTGATTTGTTGCTGGGTTCCACTGGAGTTTTTTTAATTCGTGGTGATTTCTTCACAAGAGACTGACCTCCTGATGTAGCTGCTTTGCCCTCATTCTGAAAGGATTTTACAGTTTTCTTTGTTTGTCTCTTTATGCGGGTGGATTTTTTGATTTCTATTAATGTATCAACCTTTCCACGAGGAGACTTTCTTTTTTGTTCAGTAGTTTCTGACTTCTTATGAGAATCTATATTTTTTGATGTTTTGGCATCTCTACTGGAAGACTCTGGATTCGCTAATTCCGTGATTACAACCTTGACTTCCTTTTTGTTAACCAACTTCTGAATTTCAGATTTGACTTTCAGTTTGCCACGAGTATTATGCGATTTAGATGATGACTCTTTTACAATGGTCAATGGCTCGTCATCATCAGATGAAAAGTCTTTCTTAGTATTTGCTGCTGGAGCTACTTTTCTTGCAGATGGCTTTTTATTTTTCCCGACAACTTGCCTAACAAACCCAGACCTGGTAGATGAGCCGACGATCTTTGCTTCAGGAAGGTTCCTCCTTCGGGTGATGTAAGTTTTCGTTGAGCCTTCTTTTCGAACAATTTTTTTAAGTTTGGGTTTATTTATAACTTTTTTCTTGCCAGCGATGGAGGTTTGACAACCCTTATCTACCGATACAACTTTCTTATAAACCACTCTCACTTTTTTATCACCCTTGACGTGTTTTATTCCTTTAACCAATCTGACCCCTCGTGTTTGAACCTAAAAATATAATTAAAAAATGCATACTTCTCAACAATTACTTATGTGTTTTTCTATACCAAATAAAAACATTGGAAGCATAAATAAAAGAGCTAAAGAGCCATTGTTTAGGTTGGGTTAAAGAATTTAGTTAATTAGTTTCACTTACTTTAGTCTGAGAGGAAGATGCAGCAGTTGTTTTTCTCTCAGGGGCTGGAGCTGACTTTGGTGTCTCTGAGGCCTGCTTTCTTACGCCACTTGGAACAAATACTAGACAGAGAAATAAAAACACATGTTTATGAACCGAGAATTATTGAGTACACTGTAACTTTTATTTGAGTATATTAATTTGCTTTCAAACCCCATGAGAATGGAAACTTTCGAAAGCTAGTTTGCAAATTAAAAAAGCCACAGTGGAATCACTAAATCACTACTTGAGTATAAGAAGGTTCTATCAGTCAAAAACTGAGTGAAATGGGATTGAAGTTTCTAGTAGAGATTCTATATTATATATATTTTATTTATATTAAATATCTCCCTACTTTCCCAACAAATACATAGTAATTTGCTCAGTCTGTTGAAAAATGCAGTAAAATACGTCAAAAATTATGTTCAACATTGGCTATGGAAGACCTATTAAGATTATTCAGTAAACCAACAAATACTTACACCTCGCTTGATAATTTAACGGTAAAGAAGGGCGGCACTTGGATTTGTTAGGCTCTAAAACAGAAACAAAAAAAAAAACAAAAATACAGTGAAAACTGTTTAGAATTTACTCTTGTGAGAACTATTCAAGAAGCATCTTCTTATATTTATACATTTATTAGATGAAAAAAATTTCAATTGAATATTGTCTGTGTCCAAGCCCCCAAGACAAACTGCACTTGGCGATCGACTACAAACGAATTTTCGACAATAACCGCAACAATAGCGCATGATTACACGGTACATTGTTAAAAAGTTCGCCAGTAGTCGATCACCAAAAGCGGTTTATCTACAGCCCCTAGTCCCTTTTCCCACCTGTTTTTTTCCTTGTACCCTTTCTTAAAAGTTTGAAATGAAATTTATACACAACTGTGTTACCCTTAGTATATTGATGTTGTATTTGATATCGTCCTATTATTTATGTGTAAAATTACTTTTAATCAAGGTATATTAACGAATAAATAATTATATGAAAAGTAATATTTCTTTCAATAAAATCAGAGACTGATGGTTCATCGAGGTTTCCATAAATCAATACAAATATAATATCATCACAAAATTAATTTTCATCAAGAAGTCTTTACCATTTATATGATTTCAATATTTTAACCTATTTCTTTATTATTTATTCATTTCTAATACACATTGATCACTAACAATTTTATAAAGAAATACATTAATATTAAATACTGTTTTTGACATATTAAATTATATGTATGAAACATATATCAAATTTTATTTAATTAACAATTTACCATTCATTAGTCTGGGGTATAGAGATAAAACACAAATACGTAGGTACACCCCGGGAAACTGTCATTGGTTAAAGCAACCAAAAGTAAAATGTTTATTGTAATGTATTGCCGTTATAATAATAAGCATTTTCTTACCCTTAAAACAAAGATATGTTAGGAAGTCTTCTGTATAAGTCTTCTCTTTGTTAAAGGAGAAAGTTGTCCCCTCTCTAATAGGATCTTGAGTAGTAGATGGTATTGAGGAATACGATCCCTTTGGGGCTTGTATTGGGATGACCGGTGCTCCCTGGGCAAACTTCCTTTGCGCCTGCACCTTGAGTCTGTAAGGAACATTGTAAACAATTTTTTCACATTAAAACAACGCATTCGCAATACAAACAAAAATCAATGTACTGAGATGGTGATATCTCGCCACTGAATATTATCACATAAATTGTTTTGTCAACTTGTATAATGTGCAAAAAGAATAAAAAAATAAATATAATTATTACAAGGTGGATTAACTAGGAGAAGGGATGTCACAGAGCAAAAAAAAATATAAATAGATTAGGATATAATGAATATTATAGAGAATTAGTCTTGGTGTCGTCAAACAATAATTTAAGTCAATCGATTGAAACGGCTGTACTAAAAACATTTTCATATGTAAAAACAACATTCCAAATTATCATAAAACACAAGATTTTATTATCATATCAACTAGTAGTATTCAGTGGTCTGGGTTTGTAGTGACATGTCACAATACCTCTCATAAAATATATCTGACTTTATAGAATCTGGAGTCATTTGTGCTTGCAACGTTTTTGATTTGGTATAGGAATTTGAGAAAACACATGATCGTTTCATTTTGGTGTAAGAACTTAAAAGTTCCACGGCTCACTAGTGGGTGGTTTAACGAGTGATATAGATAATAGATAAAATAGAGCAAAATGGACATTTAGTTTTGAAAGCAGACAGCCAAAGTAAATAGGTTTGGGTAAGTTGAAAGAGATTGCGCTTTTGTGATAAACACACCCTCTGTATATTGATTTATCTAACTTGAATATATACCTTTCATGTTATTGCTTGTTATCAATGTACAGTAAAGAACAAACAAATAAATATGCCAGATACAAATATTAATATAAGCTAAAAGGAAGTTTTATTAGATAGGATTCAAAAGGATAATACGAACGTTGAAGGGAAACCACACTGTCAAGTGCAGTAAAGTAACTTTAAGTAGCTTTCTCTAATCTTGTAACAACAAATTGGACAATGAGTCTAAATGTTACGCAATTTTTTTAATTATTGCGTAATTTTTTTAGTTAGATTCCTCGAAAAACTACATGATTAAATTTAAAAAATTCAACTTGAGGATATCTCGGCTGAAAATTCGATACTTTACCATTAGCCATTGGCCGGACACCTTAAACATGAAAAAACTTTTATAAAACACATTTAAACGAAAGAGTACAAGAGAATAAAAAAATTACGACTCACCAATGATTTGTGCGCGAGGCAATCAAATGAGATAAATGTACAACTCGTGTGGAAAATTACTGTAGAAAAAGAATAGCGCCCAAAACACAATGTAGAGAAGAAAGTAAACAATCAACATTATATTACAGAAGAAAGACAAAAAGTGGACAGTGTACATTATAAACTCGAACGAAGGCGACCACGATTGAAACGCGTACACAACGTAACAATCAAAGAAATAAATAAGCATCAATTTAAATATTACGTGCATAATTGCAAATTGATAATATGCCTGTTCAATATATAATGTCTCTATAATGATTTCAGACCACTGTCCTTCCTGGCAAAATGTTTTAAACTGATACCGTTATTGCATCAAAGATACACGGACGACGGTGAAACCGGAAAGATAAGATAAGCCACAGATGACTAACAGTGGCGCAATTAATTGTTTTTCCGCACTGCTAAAACACTACGATGAAGTCATTGCAATATCAGTATTGAAAAATCTTACAATGAGTCCATAAAAGAATTTAACAAGAACTTTGATAGCCATGTAAGAAATAATTGATCATTTTATGACACTATATTTAACAAAATCACAATGAGTTTAAACTATATTCTTTATAATTAAAAATGTTACGTTCATAGCAAAAAATCACAAATGAATACTGATTACACAAAGAAAGTTTGATCCATATGATAATTATTTTATACAATTATGTTTAGTAACAGAAAGACTCATTAAAATTAAATATTTTGTTTTAAAACTGGTTACACAAAAGGCATTATATTAACTTTTTATAAACTACATTATGTTTTATTTGACTAAAAAAGTTCCAGAGAGAAAGCGACTGCACACAAAAGCACAAAAAGAATGAGATTAACAAATGTTTTTACAGAACGTGTTTTGTTAACTGTCCCTCAATCTCGAGAATGAATTCTGATAAAATGTTTTAATTCTGTGAAAACGGTTAAATGATATGCTTCAAGCAACACGCAGATGTTTACTGAGTGTTTGCATGTTCCTGGTAAGGAACCATAGGAGACGTATGATAAGCAATTCATACATATAATATTTTTATATGTTCATGTAAATGTCTGCATGTCACAAGTCTTGCATATTTATACTATACTGTACCCTCACGCCATATCCTTACATACTTCTTTCCCTTCCTCTACATTCATTCAGTTTCTCATACATGCATGCCGATTTCTCTTACTCAGCATGCATCCGTCCTTAAGAATTTGGTCCACGTGATCAAGCCACGTGGTTCTTGGACGTCCGCGCTTCCTCACACCCCTTCTTTCAGATAAATACATCCTCTTCGTCATCCTTTCATCTTGCATTCGCTCAACATGTCCAAACCATCTCAACTTGTTTACACGCATTCTGTCCACAACACTCCTCTCACATCCGCTCATTCTCCTGATATCCTCATTCTTCACTCTATCTCGCAACGTTTTACCAACCATTCTTCTCAGTGCATATTTACTTATATTTTTTATATAGTTTAATTTAATTGGGGTCATGGATTTAAGTTGGATGGCTGCAGGTTAAAGCAAAATCCGTTGACGCACTGTTTATTTAACAGGGTGGTTAACTATTGGAATAGTTTGGCACCTGAGCTGGTTGAGTCTTCAGATTATAACAGCTTCAAAAGTTTTGCATGATTCACTAAAGTGATAATTTTGTTGGGCCTGATGGTTGTTATGTCAACTAACAATGTTAAAACAATGTATTAATTCACTATTTAATGAAAATTACAGGATCTATTATGATAAAACAATAGTGACAGATGGACAAATACATCATAATAGACCAAATTTAGTATTACAAGATAAACGTAATAAAATTACGTATCTAATAGACATCACTGTCCCAAATACAACCGTTGCAGAAAAAAATATGCAAATATACATAACTAGCAGGGGAAATACAAAATATTTGAAATTCTAGGTCCGTTTATATAATACCTTCAGTCATGTCAGCTACAGGGGTAACCCCAAAATCTTTAATAAATAATTTACAGAAATAAAATTCACAGATAAATTTATACATCAGATTATAATAAATCTACTACTACTACTACTACTATACCATCACGGCATATCCCACGAGTGGGGTAGCCAGCAGATCAGCTGCATGTAAGAAACATGCAAACTGTCCTAATAATAATAATAAATACTTGTATTTAAAGAAAATTTTTGAACACTGATATTTTAGGCACAATGCTGATATTTTAACATAACATAACATACATAGACAATTCACACAGATCGAGCTAGTCCCAAACTAAGATTTGAATCTTGTATTATGGGTACTAACGCATTTTTGACCCACGTATATATGGATAGGAGAATTTTTCCCAACATTAGAGTGTTAGATTTTTATGTGACCATGACTGATCATCTGGTTGTATAACGCTAAGAAATGTGAAAAGCAATTCTGCCACCGCGTTATTAAAAAATCGCTGGATTAATACGGCGTTATATATCAATAATAATGTTTAATAATGAATTTCCACAAAGTAACACTTGCACAGAATATTTATGAGCTAGTGTTTATCAACTTACATCCAATTTCTTGGCATTATTGTTTTTGTTATTTGTAATATTATATGTAACATAATAATTAAAGCCTGTATGTATTAGCAGCCGTGGTAATACCATTACATTTTCATTGTTATGTTGCTCCCCTATCTATGACTAATATGGGAAATATCCACAAGCAAAAATTTCAAATGCAAACACTCAAACTCCATTCTGTGTATGGTTCTACCCGCATTATTATAAATGTACCCAACATTCAACACAATATTGACTCCACTATACTATACCCTCATGCCGTCTCCCAGGTGGGGTAGGCAGAGAAAATGAAACGTCATGTTGATCTGTCCTTACACACTTCTTTCGCTTCCTCTACATTCATCCAGTTTCTCTAACATGCACACAGATTCCTCTTAGTCCTTGAGAATTTGATCCATGTGATCAAGCCATGTAGTTATCGGACGCGCGCACTTCCTCACAACCTTTCTTTCAGACAAGAATAGACACTCCAGCTCCATAAACCAACAACTCGAAATCCTAATATTCCAAGATATGTCACGTTCAAGTTTCGAAGCGGTATGGCGGTCCGCAGTAAAACCAATACAAATATGCGCTTCTATTAGAAATTATTAGAATTATTAGAAATTATTTCACTTTTATTGGTGTGGAAGTGATATTGAAATTGGTATTATTCGCAATATTTCACAAACATCTGTTTACGACACTCGAAAACTTACGGAAAAATGTGAGGGATCTATTCTACTCTGGGGACTCGACAGGACATTTTTAAAACAAGATTGAATTATTAAAAGGAGAGATAAAAAGTGAAAAAACAAGTATTAATTTGTCCTGGTAACACCATAAAAATACACAAAGAAATCTAAACTTGTAAAATAGAACCATGGAGCTACCGGCAAGAACAGGTATCCCACTCTTTTCTCTAAGTATGTGAGTGTCCTGTATACTGTGCCCTGAGGCATTTGTAAACCATCCCCTCTATATATATCCCATCAGTTTGCTTAACATTCTGCCTAGCACCCTGTATAATAAATAGCCAATGAAGAATAAAATAAAAATATACAATCTGGAGTTGGAGCATTTGCATACAAATTTATGGAGATGTTGATAAATCTGTAATATGCCAACCGTTGTGTTTATCACGAATCTCATGTTACAGTGTGCGACTCTCTCACAAGTGTAAACTGAGAATTATGATGCGTCTCAGAATGACTTAAACAAAGCCTTTCAGATAAAAATATTTAAAACAATCTTTTCAAATCTGCCATCTTGCATTAAGGCCAGGGTTGCCATCTGTCCCGATATATATCAGAACATACATCAGAGTTATGGATCCTCTAGTCCTGACATCCCGACACGATCTAATTTCGCACAATACTGTTACGAGATTGAATGATGAAAGAAATCGACCACTGCCAGGAACTGTGAAATCAATTTTACAGTTCCAGTTTAACTAAGTCTTCCGCAGCAAGTTAAATGTAATTGTGTTCTAAATAAAAAAAAAACTATATTTAACAATTTTTTTGCTTCATTTCTACACCCTCATTTGAGAGTATCCCGACAAGGTTCCAGTTAGATGTGGCAACCCTAATTAAGGTTCAATATTTTAATTACCCTCAGGGTGACGCTAATCCCAAGCCAGCCATTTATTTATTTAAATTTGCTTTTACATTCAACCAATTTCAATAATTTGCAACTACTTAGTTGAGTAGGTTTTAGCTTTTCCCAGCATTAGAGAATATTTACGATATTTAATGTGCGGATGCAAAAGTCGTGTAGTAGACAGAATGCACATAAATAAGATAAGACAGTTCGGACATGTGGGATAAATGAATGAGGGAAGGATGACAAAGAGAAAATACTTATCTGAAAAGGGGGATGTGAAAAGGGCAAGCGTCCGAGGACGATATGGATCAAATTCTCAAGAACACCTGCATGTTGAATAAGACAAATTGACATGAACAAATGAGAAATTGGATAAATGCAAAAGAAAAAAGTATGTAAAGATAGATCTTTATGATTTTCCGTTCTCTATATAGTACAGTATATTTACTTTCATTTCATATTTCTATCCATAGAATCAATCGCAAGAATCAAAACCCTAGGTAGGCACCGGGTAGAAGTGGAATCTCTCCACACCTTGGACCCCCTAAAGATTCTGTACTAGAGGATTCACTTTAACTGGCAACACCAGGAAAGCTAAGTAGAGGGAGTACAATAGATCTTATAGGTCACGGTGCATAATAAACCCCATATAATAATAACCATAGAATCATACAACATTTTCTAAGTAGATTAGTTTTTAAACAATAAATATGTCTAGGACTAAAGGACTGCTTTAGCTGGACAGCACCAGAAGGGCGTAGAGGAAGTACAAGGAGTATGATATATATTATAGGTCGCAGTGTATCTAATAACATTTATTTATACCACCATAACGTTTTTATAAACATACACGTTGGCCAATCTATTCCACAAAAATATGGATCCTCATAATGGGTCACAAATAAGGCAAGAAAAATAGCCACCCTCTTTTGGGTACCCGGACACATCGGTGTTGAGGGCAATGAACAAGCTAGCAAGAAAGGGTGCGGCAACACAACTCTATGGACCAGAACCATTCTGTGGTTTGGGACATATGTTTTTCCAAGAGAAAATTAACAAGAAAGAGAGACAAGAAACAAAATATGGGAAAATCTCCCTAGGCTTAGGCAAGCCAAAGAACTACTCAGAGGATATAACTTCGGAAGAGCCAAGACTTGCACTAACCTAAGTAAAACAAGTCTCAATGCAGTAACGGGCTTCCTTGCGAGTCACTGCAGACTCAAGGAACGCTTAAGCAAACTGGGACTTGAAGAATATGGCATCTGTAGATTTTGTGAAGAAGAGGCCGAGACCCCTTGGCACTCTGTACAAGTGGAAAGGTAGAAGTGGAATCTCTCCACAGTTTAGATCCCCTCAAGATCCTAGACTTCATAAGATGTCTGGGACTTGAGGGTTGGCTTTGAATTGCAACACCATGAAAGCTGAGTAGGAGGAGTACAATAGGTACAATCTTATTGGTCGCGGTGCATACTATACCCCAAAATGTAAAATAAAATGGGTCACAAATTGCATCAGCGCCGAATCAAAGATGTTCAATAATATATTATACGTAACTTTTTACACATACCTGCCTTTGTAGGGCACCCGAAATTAGCTATTGAACCCAAGGAAAAAGTATAAGTTAGTTTTTTTTTAAAAAGTATCTGGGTTTTTGTCATAAACCCAAATACAACCTTATACATCTTTCACAGTAAGCTTGTGTCATGAAAGGGGAGTTTGCCGGTACCTGAGATTGATTGAACCGTGCATCTCTTGTTCATGAGGCTGAGATTCTATTTCCAGGCTACTGACGAACTACAATTTCTTTCAATTTAAGCTTACAATTTATTGGATGCTAGTCAAGTATGTTCTGTCGATTGTTTTAAGACACCAAAACTGAATTTTGACTATTAAGTGATTAAAATGTTAATGACATAAATAGGGTTAGTAACAATCTACATGGAAAAATAATCAGGGAAACCAAAAATAAATATATACAAGAAAACAATTTCAAAATAATGTGAATTCAAATTCGCGACTTTCAATTTGGTTTTATATTTAATAACCTCATGACACAAAAATATTTAGTAAAAAAATTGTAATCTAAAAATTCTTTACAGGTATTCTGCAAACGAGTAATAAAGTCATAATATTTTCTAGGAAACGAATAATTCTTAGAAAATCTAGTTTAGCTGACTTTTTGAAACTTTTTGCATACAAAGCTAAACGTGTACAGAGCCTACTAATGTGTCGATTAAAATTATGTTCTGTTCTCAATTTAATTTGAAAAACAGAACACACTTTGAGTAACATGTCAATAACAGAGAATAAATAATGCGGTATTTGTGTCAAAAGAATTATTATTAAAGACGAAAACCAAATCTAAAATTGTTATGTAATATTATGAAATCTACAATGATGAAATCTTCGGCAGAATGAAGAACCTTCCAGTTGATTTTATCAGAAGTATAAAACTAACCTAAGACTACTGGTATTTATACATAACAAAAAAAAAAAAAATTCTCAATGTATTTGTACAAGTTAACATTCAAAATCTAACTGATAATTGAGATGATCATTAGCCCGACTGTGGAGTCTTCTTGGGTTATCTTGGGTTCGAATATTTCCACTGCCAACCAATTCTGTTTGCATTGAGGGTCTTTGGAGTATATTTAAACTTTAAACATAGAAAACCTACAAATTCTCACTGGAGTACTACCAGGAGACTGTAGACTCAATAACCAGGTTTTAACATTCATGCAGATTCTGCACGAATGAACATAATACTCCATTGCATCCGCTCACAGAACATGAACCAATAATGCAGGCCAGAGTCAACGGACTACACTGAGAAGTTGACATGAGCAGGGTCTTTGGATGGAGATACAAGAAAAATTTAGACTAATATTTCATAATTGGATTAATCATCACATTTTTTTTTATGACAATAATTTGGACTTGTAATAATTCTAAATTAAACCCTTCAACATTCTGCTCAAAGCAACCAATAATAATATGATTGTATTTCCGAGACAAGAAAATAAGTCAGCACCGGGAATCGAACCCAGGATATCAATATTGTAATTTCGAAGCTTCACTATCGGGCACTGACCACCTCAAAATAATATTTTACCAACAGGTAATACAAAATATTGATAATCAAATTCTTTTCTGATAAATTGTCAAATAGAAGGTTTCATTGAACAACCGATGACACATGTTACAATATAATAAATTGTGTATTAGTTCAAATTTTTACATCTCATTATCATTATGATATAGAAATGTTCAATGTAATGTTAGTAAACAAATATACAAACTGCATAATATTCTAGATTACACAGATAATAATAATATACTGTTGTGTCCTAGCAATACTGTGCGATCTCAGAATTAGCCGGTTTGAGGAAATCAAATTCAAAGTTTTAGATTAACAATCATTCTAACAACATATTGTTAAAATTTCACAATTAAAAAATGTCTCAACCCCATTTCATTTAATCTTTTGAAAAAAAAAAAACATTTAAGTATCTATTTCTTATTACATTTATTATTATATGACAAATTTGACAAGAGCTGTGTCCACACCTTAGCAAACAGACAGTGCCAATGAATGTTTTGTCTCTCTCTGCGTAGAAAGGAAATAATAAGTTTCCTTTTCTTTTCTTTCCTACGTCAATGGAGAGAAGAATAAAAAGACAGAATGTTCGTTTGCACTATTTGTTCGGTATGTGTGAACAAGGCAAATAAGTAATCAATGGGTTTTGACCGCATGGAGTAGCATACTAAAAAAGTTGAAGAAAACATACATTTCGATATAGGTACTTATATAAATGAGGTATTGAAATTGAAATGTATACAATTGAGATCTCACAGTATTACACTAGATTTAACTATATGGACACAGATTTCTGTTAGAAAACAATATATAAGTGATTAAGTGCAATGCCATATATCGCTGGCACAGATATCACAAATTAAGGTTAGGTATTATTTGGTCAAAATATGACTATCTATTCAAGTATTTTTCATAGAAAAAAATTCAAAGACAGACCAACATATATATTAGAATAACAACACTATTTGAAAACTTCAGTTCATTTACAATTTTGAAATACACCAACATATTTTTAAATAGGTATGTGGTGTGTTAGAATATGACAAAACTAATAAATAAAAATCTACATTATTTCTTTTTTACAACGTAACTGCGCATTGTCCACACACATTACAGTGGATATCGGTTAGCGCAAACACGTTTAAATTGCGGCGTGAACGCCAATCATCAAGCATCAAGCAAAAATCTAAAATCTTTCAGCGACAATTCGGAGCATTCTCCGAAGAAATATTCGAATGAATGCGTGTGTAATGTCTCATGGATGGGTAATGAAGGCGTTCATTCGAATATTTCTTCAGAGAATGTTCCGAATTGTCGCTGAATGATTTTAGATTTTTGCTTGACGATTGACGTTCGCATCCAACTGTCTGTATGCCGCCGATAAAATTATAACACAAAATTCTGAAGAAATAATACAATGCCCTGAGTTGCATTGGAATATTATTTGGCTTACCCAATATATTTGGTCGCATGACAGAAATTATCATAGGTATCATCTTTTGACCAAAAACCTCCAGTACAAATACTCACCTTACGATAAAAATCCAGCAGCAAAGATAAATTGTTTTGTTAAACAATCACAAGCACAATAAAATGAATACAGATGCATTTCACATCACAAGATTTATGCATTGAATACTCAATAATAATCTTACATATGTGAGACCCAAATATCAACTTGTATAATCTGAATTTCTTTCTACATTTTCATAATAAGAAGCATCAACAGTATTTTAACGTAAGTAATTTACCTTTCAGACCTCCTTAATATCACTGGTTTAGAGGAAGACGGGCCAGGGATAGGCTGGGGTTTGGATTTATCTGAATTTCTTTCTACATTTTCATAATAAGAAGCATCAACAGTATTTTAACGTAAGTAATTTACCTTTCAGACCTCCTTAATATCACTGGTTTAGAGGAAGACGGGCCAGGGATAGGCTGGGGTTTGGATTTATCTGAATTTCTTTCTACATTTTCATAATAAGAAGCATCAACAGTATTTTAACGTAAGTAATTTACCTTTCAGACCTCCTTAATATCACTGGTTTAGAGGAAGAGGGGCCAGGGATAGGCTGGGGTTTGGATTTATCAGAATTTCTTTCTACATTTTCATAATAAGAAGCATCAACAGTATTTTAACGTAAGTAATTTACCTTTCAGACCTCCTTAATATCACTGGTTTAGAGGAAGACGGGCCAGGGATAGGCTGGGGTTTGGATTTATCAGATTTTTTTAGTGGCCTGTAATGGGATGGAAGCACAGATTTGTTGTACAATTCTTATATATCTGTATTCATATGATACGAATAAAGATGAATGATTTGGAAAACATTGAGAAGTAGGTACAGTGGGAGATGAAGAAATCAATAAAAATGAACAGATGGAAAATAAGTGAAACAAACAGAATGAATGCATGGAAACATGAATTATGACAAGTGGAACACATAGATGATGAAGACAGTTAGCTGTATGAAATAAGTGATGGTAACAAAATGGGAATGGCCAAGAATCATGTGGATTGAATGTGTGTATCAAAGAACGGCTGCATGTTGAGTAAGAGTAATAAATTGGTGTGTGTGTGTATGAGGAACTGCATGAATGTGAAGGGAGCGGAAGTGGTGTGCAAACATTTGTATTCAACAATAAAAATTATTTAATAAATTGTAAAGTAATTTAAATGCATACATACATACATACATACGATACCATCATGCCACTTCCCTAGAAGGATAGGCAGAAAGGATCGAGCGCCACTTCTTTCTATCCTTGCATACATCTTTCGCTTCCGCCACTATCATACAATTCCTCATGCATGCTCTCCTGTTAAATGTGCTCAACATGTGAACGTCTCGAAGGATTCAATTTAAATGACCTTGCCATTAGATCCTCAGACATCCACGTCTCTGAGCGTCATTCCTCTCAGCCAAATATATCTTCTTGGTCATTCGGTCCTCATTCATTCTTTTCTCATGGCCAAACTTTAAATGCAAATCATGTTTATTTCGAAGAACCTAATAGCCTTAGAGATTTGGGTCTTGTTTAAATGAAAAACTCAAAATCTCATATATGTGAAAAACATCTCGCTGGTGTCAGGATGTGTACACATAATTCTATCAGTCCGAGGGAGACTACAACTTTAATGATTTATGTATATATTGAAAAAAATAGTGGCGTGACCCTTGAAGTTACATAATTTATTATACCCTTTCTGATAGCACATTAAAAATGTGACAAATTATTCAATTTGACACTATTCGCGTATATCAAAAAGATAATGGCAATATTATAACAGTAATAATCTTTGACAGTGAATTTGTGTTAATTATAGTAGTAAGCATAGGTAACTGTTAATTATATTGAAATAACTATAAAAGGCCACATTGAAAAATGTAATTTCTCAATATGTCAGTCTCCCTTTGACCTACAGATAAAAATGAAAATATAAACATTATCAATATGTATCATTATTAGTCACGAGCGAGAATATTTAAAGAGGGTTTAGTGAATACCTTTTGGTGGTTGAAGGCGGCGACAGGTTCTCACATCGCTTCTTCGGCTTGGCCCCGGGTTTGGCCATTATTGCTGTAACAAACAGAAAAAAACACACTTGAAATATCTTCCACTTTGCACCTTTTAACACTCATTACTGGAACACGGGCAGAAACCAACCACCTCAATTCAAAGTGTCTCTGTTCCAATTGAATAAACTTTTCCCTTAAGAAAGGGATATACAATTAAAACAAGTGTTTTCTTCTACTATAGAATTAAATGTAACCCGTGGAGCACCCGGTATAGAATTGGTCTCCCACTCTTCTCTGTAAGTTTTCCAGTGTCACATTTTACATATTAAATTCACCAATGAGGTTTGCCACCCATCTTAAATGTCTTGATTTTATATTGGCATGGAGAGGACAGCTTGCATGTTTGTTATATGCAGCTGGTCTGCTGGCTACCCCACTTGTGGGATGTACCGTGATGGTAAAGAAGTAGCAGTAGTAGAATTAAACAACAAAAGTGGAAAGGCATCTCTCTCATTTTGAAATCTATAGCAGAAGGAAATGTTTATTTTTAATGGTATTTAATTATGGAATTTTACTATTTGTGCGTCAACACAATGAACGATTATAATGATGTAATATAAGACGTGGCACATATGGGGGCAACCACAGAATATTAGAAAGAAGAATGCAGCGTTTATCATATTAGCTACTTCCACTTGACTTAAACTGTACCGATCTTTCATATATATATACTGAAGACATTTATATCAGACTTAAGAAGACAGAATCAATAAAGGCAAACCGCAACAGAGGAGAAGAAATTCTAAATGATTGCTCATACCTCATTGATCTGCCAACCAATCTAATGATCAAGATGTTCAGATTTGAGAAGAACTTTACTATCAAACTGAGCACAAAGATAGAATGGGATAGGATATTACTCACTCTCACGAATGGAACCATCAAATGGTTTACTGATGGTTATAAAACAGAGAAGGGAATTGAAGCAGGAGTCTACGGGTTATGCACCGATTACTCTGAAACAATGGTGAAATTTCTGAGTGTCTTATTAACAGAATAATATTCTCTGGAAAGATGTATCCAGTTCAACCTCGACACAGGATACAGCGGGCAACATATAGCTATACTATCTGACGGCCACTTAGCTATTAAAGCATTAGGTTCAAACATCATTAACTCCAAGATGGTTTGGACATGCTTTCTAAGATCTCCAAATACAAAACATCTTAATACTTTGTATAGTTTCTATAGCAATTGAATTTTACCATCTCCACTCACTCCCAAAGACAATGATATCAAAGTGATCTTTGTTTGAAAAAATGTTGGGAGCCACTGGTCTATAGAAATTAAGCTAGATTACAAACAAATGCAAACTGCGTCGCATAATAATATATAAACACGTGTACGGGTGCAGCCATTACGACTAATTGAAATACATCACGAGAGAGAACGTCAAAGAAATCAATAAACATGTTGCGAGGAGGTAGAGGACAAATGTCGCAAGTAGAATGTGAGAAGAAAATGAATAATGAACAATACTACTACTACTATCCCATCACAGCATTTTCACCAAGTGGGGCAGCAAGCAGACCAGCCCCATACAATAAACGTGCAAGCTCTTTCCTCCGTGCCAGTGAAAAGACATTCAGGATGGGTGGCAACCCCATAGTGGAATTTAAGATGTAAAATATAAATTTCTATCAGATATCAGGAGAATGAGTGGATGTGAGAAGAATGTTGTTGATAGAATGCGTAAAAATAAGTTGGGTTTGGACACGTGGAGCGAATGGACGATGTAAGATTGACGAAGAGGGTGAATTTATCTGAAAGAGGGGGTGTGAGAAAGTGCAGACGTCCAAGAACTACATGGCTTGACCACGTGGATTAAATTCTCAAGGATGGTCGCATGTTCAGTAATAGGAATCAGCATGCATGTATGAGAAACTGGATGAATGTAGAGGAAGCAAAAATTTGTAAGGATAGATCAACATGGCGTTCCGTTCTATGTCTACCCAACCTGGGACACGGCGTGAAGGTATAGTATAGTAAAGTATGTTTTTCTTTTTTCGAGCACCTGCCTTTTACAGTATACTTGAAAACTTACAGAAAAGAAAGAAAAAAAACTTATATTGTTCATATACCATCGTTGAATAGCCAGCAGATTAACTATGTGTAGTAAACTCTTGAATCATCTTCTCCTGGTCAGAAAGAGTTAGAAATTCAAGATGTGTGGCACACCTAATCGAAAACTTAAGAGAAAAGAGTGGGAGACATGCCAGGGCCTTAACACAGCATAAATTAAAGGAGAATTTAATTTATGCTAAAATTAAAGTAGAAGATCGGGTGTTACGGATGTTGTCAAGAGTGGCAAGGTTAAAGTGGTCATGGGAGGGGTATGTTGTTAAGGCTCAATTATCAAAAATGACAGGGAAGGGGACACTTCGCGAAGATAAAAGGAATAGATGAAGAACTCCCACACGACATTAGAAAAATCCCTGGTTACAGAAAGCCTAGGACAAAGATGTCTGGAGACATATGGAAAGGATTATGTTCAGTAGTGGACAAGAATGACCGAATAACCAGAAAATTACACCCTACAGCTGTGCACAAAATACAAAAAAATAACGTTACAGAAATATGACACAATAATCAAAGCTTGGCTGGATGAAATGGAGATCTGTTTCCGGTGTATTGTGTGATAAGAAAATGCTAACAAAAATAAAGGTAAGGTGTACAAAACTGTGGTCAGACCAACTATGAGTTATTCATCTGAATGTTGCATTACAACGAGATGAAAATGCTCAGATGGGCTGGTGGTGTAACAAGGTTAGACACGGTGAGAAATGTCCATCTCCGTGGTAGTTTCAATATTGTTCCCATCGGCAAAAAAATAAGATTAAGATGGTACAGACACATTTTGAGACTACCAAAGGATTTGATAAAAAGGAAAATAGACAAAGAAGTAGGACCCAGAAGACCAGGCAGGCCAGTGACCATCTGGATGCCCACGATTGCCAGGGACATGAGGGAGGCAGATCTGCTTCGGAGGATGCAGGGGACTGGAAAACTTGGAAGATGAGGACTAGGAGAGCAGACCCCACATAAATGGGATAAAGGTGAGAGCGAAGAAGAAGAATCAGCAGTTTCAATTTGAATGAAGGAGGTTCATTTTCATTCAATGTTTCCAAATGGAGAGTTGAAGAATAAGGAGAAGAAATGTGAAGGTGTTTCAATATGGTTTTAATGATATTGTAGAACAAAGGAAGATCAATTTGAGACAATATACATATTCACATGACAACAGTATTAATGTGTTGGGAGTGTCGTAGGAAAAAGTGAATCATTGGAACAAAGTTGCTCTGAATTGAGGTGACACGTTTGCATTATTGATTTGAGGATAAACAATATTGAAGGGGGGAAAAAAGGAGGAAGAAGAAACAGGACAAAGAAACTCCACCCATCTACCCCCATACGACTTCTATATATTTCATACATATGCCACACTAGTCCTGCAAATGAAAACACAATGAACAACCTCTCTGAACCGCAAAGCAATCAATGAATTATAAAATAAGCAACTTATCCCTGATACATAACACAAAGAAACTCAATTTTAAATAGACTTTCAAATTACAGACAGTGGCATACATAATATTATGTAAGGACTTTCTACGTTGTTACATAATACAATTGCAACAAGTGGTGTGGCTCACTGTAATGAAAATACATTCGAGATAGATAAATTTTTGCAATGAAAAATCTAAACACATCCCCAAAAGCTCTGACAAACACATCCCCAAAAGCAATATGTTGGTTATTGGTTGGAAAAATAGAACCTCTGTGATAAACTCATCCTCTCATATTAAATGTTTTTAATTTAAATGTATTTGCTTGTGATCAACGTACAGTAAAGAATACATAAATATGCATGTATCGCAGAGGTACAGTGGGTTAGACACAAGACTCAACATCTGGATATTTCTAAATCGAAATTGGAAACATTTCTACTGGGTTAATAACTATACAATCTTATTGTTTGAACTTTTTACACAATCGGGTGCCGGAAACTGAATTTACTTACAAAGACATATAAATAATATTCATATTTTTTTTATTTTAAACTACACCAGATTAATCATCCCAATCAATTCAACTCTGGAAACGAGCGGAAACATTCTTGTCATTCTGAGAATCAAATTCACGACCGTTCGCTTACAAGGTGAGTGCATAGTCCATTATATAGTGAGTTACAATACGTTTGATTGTTCTGCAATGAGATTGGCTTTTCTTCTCCATTCCTCCCTCTTCTCAGCTAGTCCCTTAAAGTTATTGTCCTTCAGTTGGTCCATATAGCTATCTCTTACCATTTCTGCTTTCGGTCTTGTCCTCCGCAATGGTGATAAGCAAGCCAAGGTGCTTGATGTTGTGGCCAATCCAGTAAGCTCGTTGGCTAGTCAACCTATTCAAATAGGTATTAACTAGGTAGGTTTGTTGTATGGCTAACAAAGGTACATATGTGAACTTCTGTTTAATGAATGCTCGATACAGAAGGGACTGTTTAATGAATGCTCGATACAGAAGGGACGTGGATTTGATTCTCGAAGTGAACAGAATTTTTCCGTTCTTTTCCAGAGTCAAATTAGAGTGTGGTTTAAAATAAAAGACAAAAATTAAATATAGGATGCGTCTAAAAAGATGCTTTACAATCGCTTGCAGAAAAGAATCTACAAAATACAAATGAAATAACAGTTTGTTGCTTATGCTATTACTCCAGAACAAAGGTATATTCTGAAAAATATGTTGAATATTTTCACAAACATATTTTTCGGAAATAAGTTGAAAATTATGCATTGTTAAAAACATGTTACATGTAATGTTCATTAAAAAGTGTTTTACTTACGGCAAAATCCCAGGGCACAGTCAAAAAATCTTCAAATGATGATCAGAACATTAAAGGCATAAATGAGACGACAAACTGTTGAATGCGGTATTGACGGAAAATGGCAGGAGTGTTAAAAACCAGATGCGCGGACATATAGCAATTTATTGCGAAAACCCTGGGAAATGCAATCTATATATGTGTTATCATTGCACATACGAAGGCACAATGTAGGTAATCTAGGAACGTATTATTATGTATATCTATATTATGTTGCAACGACGCGATCAATAAAGCAAAATGTAAAAATAAACTGCATCCAGATTACACTGGAAAGATACATAGGGCGCCCGGCGACTAAACCGCAAACTATATCCAATCACAGCCTTTCACAACACAATTAGGACACCGAGGGATGACCCATTTCTTAATGAATAATTAATTAACACAAACACGACGACATATTGATGTTATATTGTACAATTAATCAATATAATGCGCCTGCAAAAATGGCTATTGTCATATTTTTATACGTATGTACGTGGGCCTAGTCACACTATTTATCTGACATTTTGACACAGTAACAGGATTTTAAAAAGTTTATTGATTATTTAATATAACACTTGCGTAAAGATGAGTTCAATTTACAAGTTTTAAAAATGTATTTCACATTATGCCATGTTGTAAAATCAATACAACGGCCAAATGTTCAAAGTTGCTTGTCCGGTAGACATTTTGTAATTTCTATGAAAATACATTTAACAACGTACTCAGTATTTTCGATTTGGTTCTTAATAACGCGACGCACCGTTTCACGACGACACTTTGTTCAAAAATATGTTATTACACGCTCAAAGAAAACATTTCACACGCAGCATAGCGACAAAACCCACGCCATTTTGCGGCACTTGCCGGCTACTAGTGATGTGAATAACAAAAATGGTTGACAAATGACAACACAACACGATTCATTCATTCAGTTATTTCATTGTTGTATCGTTGATTACACTTTGTGTTCAGAAATTATGATTCTAGCTTAGTAATTTAAATTCAAAATAAAATATTAAAATTTTATAAGACATTTAAATATTAAAATCGATGGTTACGGTCACTTTAACATCCGAAAATCTACATCCTCGCCCACCACTATCCTGAATAGCTGCCATTATATTGTAATAATATTTAATAGTGCTGCCATATTTGAAAAACATTGATATTAAATAGAAAATTATATATTTACAAATGGCATCACTGTTTCGAAAAATGCTGCCAACATAGAAACTTGAAAGTTTTCAAAATGGCCGCGCTACTTAGAAGACGAAATTTAGAATGCATATTTCATCTAAAAAAACTCAATAATAATATACAATGTTATCTAAAAATATTTTTAAAATTATATCACATCTATTTATAAAAAAAAATCAATTGATAAAATATATTTAAACCGATAACCTCACAGAGAGCCGAACTACTTTCCACGAAAATACTCCGCACACCGCTGATTGGATGGCGCCTTTCGGAAATGTAACAAAACTTTTTGCAACAATATTCAAAAATTTTGTAACTTTGAGATTGTAAAATAAGTACAAAAACTTACTCTAACCAATAAATACTTAACTAATGATTAAATACATGACTTTATTTATATTTTTCCTCCATAAAAAAAACGATCATTATCTAAATGAAGTATTTTCATACAAAGTTCGAAAACTTGTATGAAAATATTTAACAAAGAACAAGATATTATTATAAAAGTAGCATAAAAAATATATTATAAAGTACTTACATTTGTTTAAATCTGTTTCACAAATAATTTTTTGAAAAAATTTCTAGGTTTCTTTCGCTGTTATATCTTGCCACCTACACACACACTCACACAACTTACCGCTGCGACTACTTCCGAAATACTGAAGAATATTATTTCACTGAAGGGAGGTAAGGTTGTTGCCGATTACCGAGTTTTTCCGAATCCTTTCCGAATTTTTCCGAACAAAAGTTTTTTTCTCTTTTTAATCACATGGTAAATAATGGGATAGAAAGGGATTGAACTATTTAATTTCTTTCGCATTTTTTTCGCATCTTGAAAAAATACGTCACTCACCTTTTTTGTGAATATTTGAGTGTCCTGAAAAAACAGTTGCTGCTAACATCGACAATTGTAAAACATTTAATTTTAAAGTAAGTGTAATTTTGTGGAGTCCCCGGTAAAAAATACGTCCCCCACCGTTTTTTGTAAATTTTCGAGTGTCCTGTAAAAACAGATGCTTCTAACATCAACAATATTTTTAAAGCTAAAATGACGGTGGAGTAATTTTGTGGAGTCCCCGGTAAAAATTACGTCCCCCACCGATTTATGCAAATTTTCGAGTGTCCTGTAAAAAACAGATGCACCTTACAACAACAATGGTAAAAACTACAATGACGGAGATGTAATTTTGTGGAGTCCCCGGTAAAAAAATTCAAAGCCCTATCTTTTTTGTAAATTTTCGAGTGTCCTGTAAAAATAGATGCACCTAACAACAACAACAATGGTAAAAACTACAATGACGGAGATGTTATTTTGTGGAGTCCCCGGTGAAAAATACAACCCCCAAAGTTTTATGCAAATTTTCGAGTGTCCTGTAACAAAAGATGCTTCTAACATCAACAATAGAATTGTCGAAGCTACATTGATAGTGGAGTAATTTTGTGGAGTCCCCGGTAAAAAATACGTCCCTCACCGTTTTATGCCAATTCGAGTGTCCTGTAAAAACAGATGCTTCTAACATCAACAATATTTTTAAAGCTAAAATGACGGTGGAGTAATTTTGTGGAGTCCCCGGTAAAAATTACGTCCCCCACCGATTTATGCAAATTTTCGAGTGTCCTGTAAAAAACAGATGCACCTTACAACAACAATGGTAAAAACTACAATGACGGAGATGTAATTTTGTGGAGTCCCCGGTAAAAAATTCAAAGCCCTATCTTTTTTGTAAATTTTCGAGTGTCCTGTAAAAATAGATGCACCTAACAACAACAACAATGGTAAAAACTACAATGACGGAGATGTTATTTTGTGGAGTCCCCGGTGAAAAATACGACCCCAATCTTAATTGTAAATTTTTGTGTGTCCTGTCAAAAAACAGATGCACCTAATAACAAAAATGGTAAAAGCTACGATGACGGAGATGTATCTTTGTGGAGTCCCCGGTAAAAAATACAAGCCCTATCTTTTTTATAAATTTTCGAGTGTGCTATAAAAAACAGATGCACCTAACAACAATATTGTAAAAGCTACTTTGACAGAGATGTGGTTTTGTGGATCCCCTGGTGAAAAATACATGGCCTATCTTTGTTGTAAATTTTCGAGTATGCTGTAAAAAACAGATTCTCTAAAATCATCAACAACATCGACATCAACAATAAAATTATTGTACAAGCGACATTGGTGGAGGTGTACTTTTATAAAGTTTATATCTATCTATCTATATTCTCAAGCCGTGTCCCAGGTGGGGTAGGCAGAGAGAACGAAGCGCCATATAGGTCTATCCTTACACACTTCCTTCGCTTCTTCTATACATACATCCAGTTTCTCATACAAGCACGCCTTTTTCTCTAACTCAGCACGCGCCCGTCTTTGAGAATTGGATCCATGTGATCAAGCCACGTAGTTCTTTGACGTCCGCACAACCTTACTCCCCTTCTTTCGGATAGATACATCTTCTTTGTCATCCTTTCATCGTGCATTCGCTCAATATGTCTAAATCATCGTAACTTATTTACACTCATTCTATCCACAACACTCCTCGCATCCGCTCATTCTCCTAATATCCTCATTCTTCACTCTATGTATCTCGCAATGTTTTACTAACCTTTCTTCTCTGTGAACGCATCTCCACATCATTTATTCCACTTTCATCCTTATTCAACCACATCCAAGTTTCGCTTGCATACATAAGTGTCGGTACCAGAATGCTATTGTGCACCAGCATTTTTGCCATGTTCGACACATTGCTATTGTTAATAATGGGTCAAAGTGCACCGTTCACTCTAACACCGGCCACTTACATATGTCCTTATCGTATCTTCCATCCCTCGCAAACAGACGTCACAAATGTATATATTCATTCACATACTCTAAACATTCATCGCCAACCATAAATGGTTCATAAATCGTTCTTTCGTTCTCTCTTTCAAACAACAGCACTTTCGTCTTTGCAACATTCATTTTTAACCCATTCATACTACAGCTATCTTACACACACGAGACAATCTCTTGTAAATCTCTTTCATTCTCAGCCATTAGCATTAAATCATCTGCATACATCAAAGCATTCAGTCGCTTTCCAAACAACTCACTTCGTGAAGTCCCCGGTAAAAAATACGCCCCCTTATCTTTTTTGTAAATTTTCGAGTGTTCTGTAAAAAACAGATGCTCCTTAAGCCTCTCGAACAAGACAATAAACATCAACTATTCAGCAATGAGACATGCAAATCCATCAATCCATATTTTTCATTAGTACGGAGAGGGCGACATGCATGTTTGCTACACACATATTGTTCTTTTCGTGCTGATGAAAAAAATTACAGATTCAGGAAGAGTTTGCATGTCTCATGGATGAGTTGTTGATGTTAAATGTCTTATTCGTAAGGTTTTGCCACTACTGCCTAACAGAATACTCGAAAATTTACAAAAAATAGTGGGGGGTCGTATGATATACACGTGGTTAGATGGAAGAAATCACTTGATAGTGATGAAGTTTGTATTGTTTTGTTAACATTTAGAGTTTAATATTGCTGCATTATATAGTTACGTGTATGTGTGTGTGTGTGTGTGTGTGATAAGTAAATGTGACTGCGTTTGAAAGGATTGTTGTATTGCATCGAACTATTTGTGATTTTTTTGTATATATGTTTAATGGCCTTGTGCCGTATATGTTGTTATAAATAAATAAACACTGTTAAATTATAATGATGATGTGCAAAAAGATTTTTTTTTTTTTTTTTTAATAAAGTAAGTATACCGGAGACTCCACAAAATTAAACCTCCATCAATGTAATTTTAATAATATTAAACCATATCATGTGATATTTCACAATTGGGGTAGCCAGCAAAGTAATTGTATGATACAAACATGCAGATTGTCCTCTCCGTGACAATGAAAAAAGTTTGAAATTCGGGACGGTTTTGCATGTCTCATGGTGAAATTGTTGATGTGAATAAATAGTCTATGACGCGAGGTTCTACGACTACTGCCTTTGACAGGACTCTCAAAAATTTACAAAATATCCCCTGATGGTATAAGAAGTGTCTATTTGTAAAAGTTACATTGGCGGAGCTGATGTTATTTCGAGGAGTCCCCGATAAAGAGTACGTCCTCCTCTCTTTTTTGTAAATTTCTAAGTATCCTGTCAAAGGCAATAGACGTAAAACCCCACGTACAAGACAATTTATTAACACCAACAATTTAGCCATGAGATAAACAATTCATAATATTGTTTTCATTGGCACAGCGAGAACAATCTGCATGTCTCATTCATACTATTACTACGCTGATTACCCCAATTGAGAAATATCTCGTGATAGTATAGTATTGAAAAAGCTTCATAGACGGAGGTGTAAAATTGTGGAGTCCCCGGTAAAAAATACGGCCCCCACCATTTTTTGTAAATTTTCTAGTGTTTTGTAAAAAACAAATACTTCTAACATTAACAATATTGTTTAAGCTACAATGGCAGAAGTGTAACTTTGTGGAGTCCCCGGTAAAACTACGCCCCCACCCTTTTTTGTAAATTTTCGAGTGTCCTTTAAAAAAAGATGCTTCTAACATCAACAGTAAAATTGTAAAAACCACATTGACGGTGGTGTAATTTTGTGGAGTCCCCTGTAAATAATACGTCCTCCACCATTTTTTGTAAATTTTCGAGAGTTCTGTAAAAGACAGATGCTCCTATATGTCACGAATAAGACAATAAACATCAACAATTCAGCAATGAGACATGCAAATCCATCAATCCATTTTTTCATTAGCACGGAGAGGGCGACATGCATGTTTTTAACATACATATTGTCCTCTTCGTGCTGATGAGTTTGCACGTCTCATGCATGAGTTGTTGATGTCGATTGTCTTATGCCTAAGGTTTTAGGAGCATCTTTGTTTTACAGAACACTATAAAATTTACAAAAAAGGGTGGATAACATATTGTTTACTGGAAACTTCATAAAATAACACCTCCGTCAATAATGATTGTATATTACTTGGAATAACTTTGTGAAAGTTCATTTTAATAGATTTAAAATATATTTCAAATAAAACATTGTATAGGTATTACATACTTCTAGGAGTTCTTAATAAAAACTCAGTGATGATGGGTGTCTACCCGAAAGGCCTCTGAGTCAAACCTCCGTCAATGTAGCTTTACAGTTGTTGATGTTAGGAGCATCCGTTTTTTTTACAGAACACTCGAAAATTTACAAAAGAAAATGGAGGTCGGAGGAGGTGGAGGAGGTTCACAGGGGACTCTATAAAATTACACCTCTTCGAATGCTCCTCTCTCAATAATAAACCATCACGGGAAATTGCTCAGTTGGGGTAATCAGCGTAGTAACAGTATGAATGAGACATGCAGATTGTCCTGGCTGTGCCAATGAAGACAATATGGTTTGGTTATTTCATGACTTAATTGTTGATATTACTGTCTTATTGGAAAGGTTTTATTGAAAGGACACTCAAAAATTTACAAAAAATAGTGGAAGGGAGGGGGGGAGGGCGTTGGCACAGAGAGGACAATATACAATATGTAACATACATTTACTTCGTTGGCTACTCCATTTATAATAGTATTTTAAAGTTACGTTGGCGGAGGAGTAATTTTGTGGAGTCCCCGGTAATAAATACGTACCCCTCTTTTTTTGTAAATTTTCGAGTGTCCTGCCATATTTGAAAAAATATTTTTATTAAAAAAATATTATTTGAAAATATTATGTGGATATTATGTGGGCATGTAGAAAGAATGAATGAGGACAGAATGACCAAGATAATAATTATATTTGGCTGAGAGGAATGGTGCTCGGAGACGTGGACGTCCGAGGATCAAATGGCAAGATCATTTAAATCAAATCCTACAGGACAGTCACGTGTTGAGCGCATTGAACAGGAGAGCATGCATGAGGAATTGTATGACAGTGATGAAGCGAAATATGTATGCATGGATTGAAGGAAGTGGCGCTCGATCCTTTCTGCCTACCCCGCGAGGGAAGCGGCGTGATGGTGTGTAGGTATGTATGTATGTATGTTAAATAATATTTTCAAATATGGCACAACTATTTTAGCAATGCTGCCAATATAGAAATATTTCAAAATGGCGTCAATATTTTGGGGACGATATTTAAAATACGTATTTTATTTGAAAAAATGTTAATAATATTTATCAAAATTATCTAAGAGTATTTCAAAAAAATATTTTCATGTATTTAATGTATCTGAATGATAATAAAACAAGTTTAAACCCAAAACTCAACCTCAAGTCAAACTACTTTTCAAATAAAATACTCCGCACACCGAAATATTTCAAAATGGCGACGATAATTTAGGGACGAAATTTTAAATACGTATTTTATCTGAAAAAAACTCAATTATATTTATCAAAATTATCTAAGAGTATTTTAAAAAAATATTCCCATCTATTTAATCTATCTAAATGATAATAAAACAAGTTCAAACCCAAAACTCATCCTCAAGTCAAACTACTTTTCAAATAAAATACTCCGCACATCGAAATATTTAAAAATGGCGGGGATAATTTAGGGACGAAATTTAAAATACGTATTTTATCTGAAAAAAATCTCAATAATATTTATCAAAATTATCTAAGAGTGTTTTTAAAAAATATTCCCATCTATTTAATCTATCTGAATGACAATAAAACAAGTTTAAACCCAAAATTTATCCTCAAGTCAAACTACTTTACAAATAAAATACTCCGCCACCGCTGATTGGATGGCGCCATTTGGAAATGTAGCAAAACTTTTTGTAACAATATTCAAAAATTTTGTAACTTTGAGATAGTAAAATAAGTAGTAATCAAAGGCAATATTCTTACGTTGACCGATAAATACTTTACCTACGATTAAATATACGATTTTATTTATTTTTTATATGCATAAAAACAAACAATCATTATCTAAATGAAATATTTTCATACAAATTACGAAAAATGGTATGAAAATGTTTAACAAAGAACGAGATATTATTATAAAAGTAGCATAAAAATATCATAGAGTACTTACATTTTTTCCTAATAGTCCAACAATAAGTTAAAAGTTTTCTATAGGTTCTCTTCGCTGCAATATCTTGCCGCTTAAACACACACTCACACAACTCACCACACTAACGACTTCCGAAATACTGAAGAATTATTTCAACGAAGGGAGGTAAGGTTGTTGCCGATTACCGAGTTTTTCCGAATCCTTTCCGAATTTTTCCGAACAAAAGTTTTTTTTCTCTTTTTCATCACATGGTAAATGCGGGGATAGAAAGGGATTGAACTATTTAATTTCTTTCGTATTTTTTCATTGTATGAGGCCGGTATTGGAACAATGGCGAGAACGCCAAGTAGGTAAAAACATTTTTTCGTGCAATATGTGCGCGCTATCACGAGGATTTTTTTGATATAAATATTAACATATTTTATATTTATGACTTATTAAAAAAATATCAATTTTAAACGGATAAATAAATCTCTTACTAGCAAATCGTTTTTAGTTTCTAATACCTTTGTTTACGCTTAGTAGAAGTTTCATTCATTCTTAAACCAAGGTGCCGCTAGTGTTTCGATATACTTATTTATTTTTGAAGAAATTATTATGGAAAACATTTCTAGATACCCTAGAAAAAGAATATCCAGACCAGAATAGAAATATATTTAAAAAAAAAATTACTTAATCGGTTTTAATATTGGCCTACTGAATATTTCTCTAAATTTGATGTAGGTGATATTATTTATCGACACTCATGTAGGTATGCATGTGAAACTTGGACGTGGTTGAAGAAGGATGAGAGTGGAATAAATGCCGTGGAGATGCGTTCACTAAGAAGAATGGCTGGTAAAACATTGCGGGATAGAGTGAAGAATGAGGATATCAGGAGAATGAATGGATGCGAGAAAAGTGTTGTGGATAGAATGCGTGTAAATAAGTTACAATGGTTTGGACATGTTGAGCGAATGCAAGATGAAAGAATGACAGAGAGGATGTATTTGTCTGAAAGAGGAGGTGTGCGGAAGCGCGGACGGCCAAGAACCACGTGGATGAAATCCTAAAGGACGGCTGCGTGTTGAGTAAGAGAAATCGGCGAACATGTATGAGAAACTGGATGAATGTGGAGGAAGCGAAAGAAGTTTGTAAGAATAGATCTATATGGCGTTCCGTTCTCTCTGTTTAAATATTTTGTAAAATAAAGTTTATTTTTATTAATATCTGTGAAAGTTATTTGATTTACCAAGAGAGCGCATGTCGCGACAAGATGGGATTACGGGTTCAAGTCCCATTCGGGGCACTACCAAATGAGGTGAAGTTGTCTATTCAAAACCTTATATGGTAATTTACATATCATGTGATCTCATACAATGTTTAATTGTAAATATAACAATGCAATTTGAAACAAGTGTTCCTTTCTACTATTGTTTGTTAATTCGCAGAGAGACGTCTTTCGACTTATAAGGTCATTATCAATCGAGATTGATAATGACGGATGTTAATGAAACCTTACGAATAAGACAATTAAATCAACAATGCAGCCATTAGACAAATGCAAAACCATCATAAATGCATATTTCTATCGTTGGCGCGGAGAGGACAATCTGTATGTCGCATACAGTTACATTGGTGGCTACCCCAATTGTGAAATATCCCGTGATGGTTGTTAGGTATAGTACTGTAAACAAAACATTGCTGGAGGTGTTATTTCATGGAGTCCCCGGTAAAAAATATGTCCCCTACTCTTATTGGCAAGTTTTCGAGTGTCTTGAAAATGGCAGATGCTTGGAAAACCTTACGATTAAGACAATCAACATCAACAATTCAGCCATGAGACTTGCAAACTCATCCTAAATGTCATATTTTAATTATTGGCGCGGAGTGGACAATCTGTACGTTGCGTACAGTTACTTCGCTAGCTACACTAATTGTGAAATATGCCGTGATGTATGTAGCTGCGTCCTTTACTGATTTATGAAGGAAACAAGAATATAATTTTTGTTAATTTTAATCTTTTCTTTTATTTATTTATTTATCTAATATACGGCTAATGCCTTTTACAGGATAAAGAGAAAATAATAAAACATTTCACTTAAACTTAAAAGCTACACAAATAATAACTTAATAATAATACAGTACAATAATAATAAATGTAAACTTTTAATTTGCCTATGCTTTCTTCTTCTTTTTTTGCTTGACCACATTTTTGTTGTTTATCTTTCTTGTATTTCTTTCTATGCGAGATTATTTTTGTATTTTATTGTATCAAAACGAGCTTTTTCAAGCTACTCAACGGTATCATAATATTTGATCCAATAATACTGGAAAATTTCAACATGCTTATTATATTATGTTTTTGATGCATATGGACGATATCGGCGTCACGATTTTTTTTATCAGCCTCAAAGCAGAACAAACATATTGACAAAGTCCCCAGTAGGAAAGGCCATCAAATGTTCAATGCTCTGGTTGGAGAAATTGATATATTTTACGTGAAGCACGCAGAATTTATAAGGAAAATTAATTAATACTGTAGTTCTATTGTCGTCTGGATATTGTTAAAGGTTATCTCCTGGAATCGCATTGGTATTCATCTGTAATGATCCTTGTAAGAATTATCTTATAGTCAGTTATAATAATAATAACCACAATTGATTGCTTATTCTTTTCATTAACTTTCTTTTATCTTTATATAATTATCATGTTAGATACATACTTTATTACATATCTGTATAGACACTATTATTTGTTTTGTTATAACTACATATTTGATGTATATGCCTACATATTTTGTTATCATTATTCTATTTCTTTTTTCCTTCTTTACATCTCGTATTTTTCATGTGTGTATGATATGCCAAATAAAAAAAAATCAAATAAATAAAATAATATTTTCCTCTGCAATTTTATAATTTGAGTAACACTAGCTCACTCATAAAAACAGAATAGTCGATGTTTTCCAATGGAGTACTCATTTTATTTATTTACTTATTTACTTTATTTACTATACTATACTATACTATACTATACTATACTATACTATACTATACTATACTATACTATACTATACTATACTATACTATACTATACTATACTATACTATACTATACTATACTATACTATACTGATATAGTATATCTGCCTGTGTGACTGAGTGTGTATGTATGTGCATGAATATATGTGGCGTTGTGTGTACATGTGTGTGTGTGTATATATATATGTATGTATGGGTGTGTATGTATGTATGCATGTATGTGGGTGTGGGTGTATGTGGATGAGTGTGTTTGTGTGTGTGGATGTATGTGTGCGTGCGTGAGCGTGTGTTATGTTATGATTAAATAAAGTAGGGAAAATAACCTTAGTAACTGATGTAAAGAAAATTGAGCGCTGAGACAATGTAAGGTGAAAACTGGCTCAGTCTACCTTGGTACGGGCTCATGCCCAGTTAGGTAGACATTAGTGACTTATCTTTTAAAATCTGTTTTGTAATAAAATAAATAAATAAATAAATAATAAATACTATACTATACTATACTATACTATACTATACTATACTATACTATACTATACTATACTATACTATACTATACTATACTATACTATACTATACTATACTATACTATACCCTCACGCCATGTCCCAGGAGGGGTAGGCAGAGAGAACGGAACGCCTTATAGATCTATCCTTACATACTTCTTTCGTTTTCTCTAAATTTATCCAGTTTTTCATACATGCACGCCGATTTCTCTTACTTAACACGCGGCCGTCCTTAAGAACTGGTCCTAATCTGATAGTACGTACCAATGATTAGTTGTGAAATTTCGTTAGTATTTTTCTCAGTGTACGCATAGTTCGACATTGAATTTATTTAATACAAAAAGCATGTTTATATTTATTTTACCCAGTAGGTATAGCAGCTGCCTACGTCTGGATATACGTATTGGTCTCCAGTGAGTTCCACATAATCCACACATAAATATTTGAGTCGGTTCGTATGTGCGTATGTCCTCAATGGACTCTGAAATTAAGAAAGACAGAAGTAAAATAATACACTCCATACGAGGTCTCATCTCCTGGGCAGGTTTAAAGCTAAAAACATTTTAAATATCTTATGTATTGATAAAGATATTACCATTTTAATGAGATTCCCATACATTCGCTTGACAAAATTGCCAAGCGAATGTATGAAAATCCAATATTTATAGTTAAACATTTTTCATTGTATTGAATTAATTTCAAAATGGATGTAACAATAAATAAAACAATACTGAAACTAAATAATTAGGGACTGTTTACATAATGAAACATTGTGATTGCTAAAAAATCCTGAATTATGAGAATAAAAATTGCATATTTTTGACATTTTGAGGTTTTTTCATAATGGAGGATATTATGAGACCATAGAAATCCATACTGTAGAATAAGAATAGTATTATGTAAAAAATCCATAAACAATGTTAATTGATTTTTTGTATAAATAAATACAAAAGTACCTAGGTACTAGCCATAAGAACCTATTTATTTTCGCCTAATATTTTTCTTTACTTTTCATGGCAAATCACTTGAAGATTTATGTAGGTACTACAAACTAAAAATACCAACTTTAACCCATGTATTTGCACGGTTTCTGTTTATTTAAACCCGAGCAATGCCGGGTTACAAAAGCTTGTATATATTATTAGGAATTGGTAATATTTTAATGCATTCGTTAAACAGGTAGGAAATCTAAAGAACCTTTTGTAGATTTTTATAAAATAATATCCCAGATAAATTGAAAAACGGCTGAAAAACATAATCGTTTAATTTAAGGTATAAAATATCTTTATTGGATGTTTCTTTACAAACATTAAAAAACATATTTAACTGGCGCTAATGTGTGTTTTTGCTAATCTTATGTGTGCATTTCTCTACAGCCTGAAGAAGCCAGGATGTGGTTAGTTGGAAGAGATCGCGCCTTTGCGATAAACTCGCGCTCTGTATATTGATTGTATTTAATTTGAATGTATACCTTCTATGAAATTGTGTGAAATCAATGTACAGTACTATACTATACTATACCCTCACGCCGTGTTCCAAGTGGATGGGTTAGGCAGAGAGAACTGAACGCCATGTTGATCTATCCTTACATGCTTCTTTCGCTTCCTCTACATTCATCCAGTTTCTCATACATGCACGCCGATTCTTCTTACTTAACACGCGACCATTCTTGAGAATTTGATACATGAGATCAAGCCACGTAGTTCTCGGACGCCCGCGCTTTCTCACACTCTTTCTTTCAGACAAGTATAACATTCTGTTTGTCATCTTTCCCCTTCCGTTCGTTCCACATGACCAAACCATCTGATTTTTTTATTTTTATTTATTTATTATAAATATCTACATATACAATATATGTACATACATATATGTACATAAATTTCTCCCCAAAGCACGAGCTACGCTCAATTTTGGGGAGTAATTGTATTAGGAAAAAAATGTATTATTTTATTGTTCGATTATTGTAAATGATATTTGTGTTTAATAAACTATTATTATTATTTACATTAGAATTGTACAATAATAATCACATATTTATATAAGATTTTTTCAATCCAAAAAAGACCGAAGTCTTGTGTATGGACAGAGAGTAGACAATTATGATTTATATTTTACACATACTTATTATACTTACTACGAGATACGACACTGCCTACCTGCCTCTCTGCCTACCCCTCCTGGGACATGGCGTGAGGGTATAGATAGATATATAGATAAGACAATTATTTACTTAATAAACTTGATTTTTTTTTTAAGTCAAGATATATTTTCTGTTAGTTGTCGTTTGAACTTTTTTTATTTCAAAATTATTTAATTCTTAATTCCTTTTTTTTTATTCCTGATCTAATTGATTTTTTTAATTCAAAATTTTATTTTTATTATTTGTTATTTAAAGACATTGATATTGTATTTGTGTGTGTTTGTGCATGTTTTGATGTTACATATAAATTAAATTATTACTTTTACGAACTGACATCTCAATATTATATTTTGTTATTTTAATTATTATTATTACTTGTTATTTTGATTATTATTTTTTATGACTTTGAATTTGCTTGTTGTTGTTTTATTTATTTTGTGCTGTTAACATGTAAAAGGCGAAAGCCGTGAATGTGCTTAAATAAGAAATAAAAATAAAATAAACTTATTTAACACAATTATTTACTTGCAAATAATAAAATTGCTTACTATTTTATTATTCACATTCTTAATGTAAAGTAAAGAATAAATAAATGTGTTTTACTCTGTCATTTGAAGGGTTTTTTTTTCATAATAAAACGTAACTTATTAAACTGTATCCAATTCAACGCTGTAGAAGTAATTTAATAAAACCATAAGAGTGTTTCAATACAATATATATGTACTCTATGTAGTGGTATACATTGCAATCCCATTAACATAAATGGATTAGGTCTAATGTCTAGTGTAGTTGTCCCAGAAATTAGTAGCATCCATATTGTCAGTCGTAATTCTGAATTCTACACACAGACAACTTTGTCTTGCTTATCATTAAAAAAAAAACAAAAAAAGTTTAGTTGGAAAAAAGCACAAGGATGCCGCCTAAAGATGATGCGGAGACAGTCGCTCTGAGGAAAGAATTGAACGATATTTTAGCAAAGATCAAGGTAAATTTATAATTTTCATCATTTTATCCAATGGGTGAGTGCTTAGCCAAAAGCATAATGATTATTTATTGACCTAGCACCCGGTTTCATAGAAGATAGAGTTCGTTTATCTTAAAGTGAAATTTGGGTTTCATTTAAGTCAGTCAAATTTCAGAACATCATAATAATGTTATTTTATATACATACAAAATTTACCATAACGCGTGACAACTGTTGTTCTGAGGAGATTTGAAATTTATAATTATAATATTGACATTTCGGACTTCATATTATAATTCGGACTTCTCAAATATTTGTGGAAACGGAAACCTGTGGAAATGAACGAAACTTTAAAAATTAAAACGACTGATAAATTAATCTTTTTTAATGGAACTGGTCGTAAGCCATTCTATCTAGTGCAGCAGATTTAGGTTGTTTAGCTTCTTCAGATCCCAGTTGATATCATCCACTAAGAATATTTGTCTTGGTCTACATTACGTTAGAATGTATTTCAAAGTGTTACTATATTGTATATACAATAGTTAAGAGTGGATGGACTTAGAAAGAGTAGTATAGAATATGCAATAGTTAAGTAATGAGAATGATTTTAGTTTGCAGTCGCAAATATTCATGCAAGCAGCAGTGCTCTTCAATCTTCAAACATCATTGAAACGTCATCACACAAATAAATTTCATAGTAACCATAGTACGAAAACTCTTACATAGTTATTGGTCAGAACTTTAATAGTTCCAGTAGAATCTGAAGTCTTTAGTTATAGATTTTTACAAAGAAATATCTTAAATGAAATTTTAATAATTTACTATCTTCCGTTACCTCTGGATAAACTGTTATAAGTATAAAAAAACAATAAACCTATTTTTGAGCCGGTACTCACCTATATGAATCGTTACGTATGTAGTATTTTTGTTTTATAAAACTTTTCTTAAGTTGATGCCCCCTAAATGTATGATTATAATTATATTATGTTCTTATTGCTAATGTTTGTATTTTGATTGCGATTGTTTAGAGTTAGTACTAATTATCAATGTTTCAGATTATGTTTGTATTGCTGCGATTTCTTAATATATGCAATAAAAAATCAATTGTCAAACGGAGTTAAAAGAATAGTCATTCGAACATTAAAGTTGAAAATTAATATGGATATTAATTAATGTTTTTTATGAGGCACTCAAATTATTCCTATTGCACAGTAAAAAATATTATTCATTTTATTGATTAGTTTATTGTGAAGTGTAACAAAGTTTATATCGATAAAGTCCATGAAGTCAAAACAATTCGAATTCTCGGAATGTAGTTAAAGACAAAACAAATAATTCATAACATTACTTGTAAAGTTTAATACTCTATATATTGTTTGTTAAAAGCCATTTATTTGTATTATAATATATTGTTTGTGTGAGGTCCTATAAAAAGGAATGTGCTTAAATATTATAGGACTATGAGTCAATGATTACGTAATGTCTGTTAATTTTTTTCATTTCATGAAACCCAGTGATAAAAATTGCTTATAAAGAATGATTTATATAACTTATTTTAAATAAATTATAATATAAACATGAGTGTGATTTGAGCTTTTAAAAGATTTAGCTGTCGTATTTTGCGAAATCTATGATATTTATGGACAAGCTTTTTAACACGTCATGTCAAAGGTGTAAGTTTGCAGAAATAACGATGAAAATTTAAAACACAGGTGACGGGTGTAATAGATACCTATACACGATAAGGGACCCATCGACCACTCAGATAGTGCAGAAATCTGGAGATTTCCATTTATCCGATTCTAATTTCCAAATTAACAATTGTATACACACGGAAAGCGTCAAATTTTTGATATTTCACTTCTTCCGATCAAATTGTTTGAAATGCAAGTTTTTTTATTGCCACCTGTCACTGATGCATATAATAACTTATAATGAAAAAAATCAAAATATCTTGGATACAATCTTTGCTAAAGAAAGAAGCTTTTTATGCTTTTTTAAAGTAAGTTTCACTCTTGAATGAAAAGAAAAACATTCTTTTCTATTATTCTTTGAAAGAAGCAAGCGAATTTTTTATACTTATTTATATTATTAATACCTTATTCAATGATGTAATTTCTTTATTTGTATAAAACAAGCGATGTCTATTTAATTTATCGCGTTTATTTATGCAGACTTGTAATTTTTTTTTTTTATTTATTTATTTTTTTATTTATCACTTGTACACGGCGTGAACCTTTTACACGTTAAACACATAACAAATTAAAAAAGAAACAGTTTGACAGACAATAATAATAAAAGTGATAAAAAATGAATTGGTACAATTTTATAAAAATAAACATTAATATGCAACAAAAATAGTAGCAATTTGAACAAAACAACAATAGTAGTAGAACAAAACAATTAGATCAATTTATACTGAGATTGGACAAAATTTGATGAATACTAACAACAAAAGACAAAATGTCATATACAAATTAAAACAAAAATTAAAATAAATATTCATTAAAATATTCCAAGATGATAATAGTCAAATTCATCAGATTTCAAATATATGTCAAAAAAATTGAACCATTAATAAACAACACATAAATTAAAACAAATAACTAGATTATGAAATAATATATAAAATTCGAAATAATAATAATAAATAATTGTTAATAAAAAAGTATAAATGAAATCTCACTTCAACGCAAATTATACGTTAATTAAATAATACGCTTGCAAACTGTCCTCTCTGTGCTAGCAAAAAATTAAAGACATTCAGGATAGGTGGCTCCTTCATCGCTTGATTTAAGATGTTAAATATCTTTATTTTCCTAACACTTGCCTTTTAAGTTACTCGAAAACTGATAATTTAATGTGTTGTCCATCATTTAAAATTAGATTGTTCGTTGTTAAATACTTATTATAACTTTTCGATTTTCGAATAGGAAACACCATGAAAGTTCATTTTAATTTAGATAATCAATATTTAAAGAAAAAACACTGTTTACTTTCATTTAAAATTGTTATATTATTAAAAGTTTTTCGGACATACGTCCATCTTCAGTAATAAGTTTAATTTAAGTTATAAGTAATTATTACTGAAGATGGACGTATGTCCGAAAAGCTTTTAATAATATAACAATTTTAAGTGAAAGTAAACAGTGTTTTTTCTTTAAATATTTATTATCTAAAATACTTATTATAGTCGTTTGCACGTACAACATTTAACTGTCTTAAAAATAACAATTTTTTAAGCTTTGATCGACTGATGATCAATCAGTAATGCGCAGTCACATTTCTAGATGCTTTTATTTTATACCAACAGGCACATCAAATACATATAGCAAAACAACAGAAACAAATTTAGAAAGAAAGATGCATAATTTTGTTCTATAAGACATTGTCTATGATGTAATGGCACCATAAATACAATTTTCGTAATGTAGAGGAAACATAATTAAGTATTAATATAGGCTCAAATAAAGAAAAAATAATTTCATTATTAGATCTACGTTAAAAATATGAACAGAAAATGCGTGCGTGTATCGATTAGTTGGAGAATATATTCAACAATAAAACAAACGTGCAATAATGTAAGAAGTTGGTAGAATTAAGAACCTAATAACCTCGTAGAAGCCATAGAAAAAAAAGCATAACATGAGATGTCACATACAAATACATACCTACATTAGATAGCGTATTTTAGAATTGTACTAGGTACATGCGGTAATCAGACGACTAACAACACACGTACATGATGTACCGATATTATAAATTAATATAATACATATTATGTAACTTCTGTGAGCCGAAAACTGACATTATTATGACTTTTATTTATTTATTATTTACTGTACTTCGGAAGAGCCAAGGTATACACTAACCTAAGTAAAACAAGTCTCAGAACAGTAATGGGCTTCCTAACGGGTCACTGCAGGCTCAAAGAACACTTACGCAAACTGGGACTTGAAGAAGACGGTACTTGTAGATTTTATGAGACTCCTCGACATTTCCTAGCGAAATGCAATGCCATGGTATTCGCAAGAATCAAAGCCCTTGGCAAGCACTGGATAGAAGTGAAATCTCTCCACACCTTAGATCCCCTCAAGATCCTAGACTTCATAATATGTCTGGGACCTGAGGGTTCGCTATGACGGGCAACACCGGGAAAAGTGAGTAGGGGGAGTACAATAGATCTTATAGGTCGTGGTGCGTGTTATAAAATAACAAACCAAATAAAATAAAATAAAAACTGTACATTGATTAGGTACAAGCAATTTCTCACATAAATACATGAAAATATGAAATATAATCAATATCTACAAATGAAACACTTTACGCTAGCCTGATGATGAGAGCGGAAGCTCTTGAAAGTCGTCTCGCGACCAATAAAGTCACAGTGGATATACTAAATAAGTGTTTCATTAATAATAATTTAGCATAAACTTTCACCAAGAACTGCAGGTCGAAAATATCGACTTAATATAAAGACAGCGAGTTTATCGCCAAAGCGCGATCTGAACTAACCCAAAAAAGTCTTTATTATCAGCGCTGAGGGATGATTTTAAACTCATTAATATAACTTAGCAATATAACATAAAAATACTACACCTGTGAATAATTCACACAGATTGAGCTAGTCTGCAACTAGGATATAAATCTTGTATTATGATTATTTAACGCGTGTATACACATAAATACAAAATACCAAAAATAATAATATTAATATGGAGTCGATAATAATCAATAATTATGGGTCTGTTGGAAGATATCGCGCTTCTGCGAGAAACTCGCCCATTGCATTAAATTTATATGTCTAGTTGTCTGCTATGTTTATTTTCTTATGTTGATTTTTTGTGCAATAAAGATTTTTTTTTATTTATTATTATTTATTTAATTGTTTTATTATTGTTCATCTAGTTTGTAAATGTGTATTTTGATTGGATGTGAAATATATATTTTTTGTTTGGTTTTGTAATACTTTTTTGTAAAAGGCATTAGCCGTTTATTTGATAAATAAATAAATAATTATAAATGACATACACTACGCGCATCGCAGGGTAAAGATCAAGAAAAGGTGATGTTAAGAGCATCTCTGCAAGTCTTCAGGACTGCAAACATCGTATCAACATTCTACTTCAATTTGTATGCCTCTTGTCTTAATTGTTATGCAATGTGATGTCAGATTTTGGTTACATGTGTTGCTAAACGTTAGATTTCATTACTTTTGGGCCGTTCTTATATTTCATAATATATTCCCGCGGGATATTATAGTGGGCAAAACTAACATAAACTACTAAACGTATTATATTATGAAAATCCATACAACTTCACTTACAAAACACAACGTTGCGTGACTTCACATTTGCCTATAAAATTCAAACGTCCAAGAGCTTAGACGATGACAAAATTTATCTACCACATTAGTCATGATTAGGCTGTTGTGCGGCAGAAATACAAGTGTGGAATCTGACAATATATATTTAAAAATTAGCCAAGGTACACAGAAAATTGAATCAAAATAATAGACAAAATATAACAATATGTAAATAGAATACTCGATGATACAAGTAAACAAGAAAATAAATGGATGTATGAACAATTATCATCTTACTTACTTTCGTTAATGTTACCATTACATTATAGCTATAACTATTAAGCTTTTTCGTGTATAGTGTATCGTGTATAGCTTGGAAAATGTAGCTTCATAGGGAAGCTATAATTCGCATTTTGTGTGATTTTAATATCAATAAGATACCTACTGAACTTAAACGACCAATAAGAATTATATAGGCATATACCTATGTATTTTTTTTTATTATTATAGCAAGATCAAGAGGCACAAGCGGATGCTAAATTGGATGAAAAATGCGCGGACGTGGGCGACGCGCCGAAAGTTCGTCTTCAAACCAAGAAACTTCTCAAAGGACACATCAATAAAGTGAACTCTGTCCATTTCAGTGGTGATTCTAGGTTTGTTAAACACTTTGTTAATTTATCAAAGTAAAGTGAACTAAAACTAAATGCAGTCGTATAAAAGACATTGATAAATCGAAACACCATAATGTATATATTTTTTGGTATTTTAGACACTGTGTAACTGGTTCTCTGGATGGTAAGCTTATTATCTGGGATACATGGACCGGTAATAAGGTGCAAGTTATTCCTTTGAGATCATCCTGGGTGATGAGTGTAGCTTTTGCAACATCAGGAAACTTTGTTGGTACGTTCTATAATAATATACATTATTCTAATACGAATACACCTTCGTGTGTATTTGTTGAATGGTTTAGTCGTAAATAGGATTGCATAAACTTTATTAGAAATTAAAAATACTATATAAAGACAGGATGGACTAATATTACATCTCTGCCTACATAACAATGGATACAATGTAAAAGGGGATGAATAAATGAATGATTGGCTAAACAGATAGGCACAAGAATGTCGCTTTATTCTCAGCGTCATTAGATGTATTACGAGGTTTTATAATATAACATTATGCTGGGAAGTATGTTTACGAGGGATGGAAGATGCGATAGGGACATTGAAAGAAGGAAAGTGGCCGGTGATAGAGTAAACGGTGCACTTCGACCCATTGTCAGCAATGCCAATGTGTCGAACGTGGCTAAAATGCTGGTGCACAATACCATTCTGGTACCGTCACTTACGTATGCAAGCGAGACATGGACGTGGTTGAAGAAGGACGAAAGTGGAATAAATGCAGTAGAGATGCGATCGTTGAGAAGAATGGTTGGTAAAACGCTGCGTGATAGAGTGAAGAATGAGGATATTAGAAGAATGAGCGGATGCAAGAAGACTGTTGTGGACAGAATGCGCGTGAATAAACTACGGTGGTTTGGGCATGTTGAACGAATGAACGAGGTAAGAATGGCAAAGAGGATATACTTATCTGAAAGAAAGGGTGTGAGGAAACGCGGGCGTCCGAGAACCACGTGGCTTGATCACGTGGATCAAATTCTCAAGGACGGCCGCGTGTTGAGTAAGAGGAACCGATGTGCGTGTATGAGGAACTGTATGAATGTGGAGGAAGCGAAGGAAGTGTGTAAAGATAGATCTGTTTGGCGTTCTGTTCTCTCTGCCTACCCCACTTGGGACACGGCGTGAGGGTTGTATAGTATAGTATAGTATAGTATAGTATAGTATAGTATAGTATAGTATAGTATAGTTCTCCTTCTTCTGTGTGTCGTGTCGCATCCCCCGGACGCTGACTATCACTTGTGACAATGTGTCTTTATATTGGGCAGTCCGAACAACACCTCGACGCTCCGTATTTCTACCCATTAGGGCCATTAGATCCTTCTTCATATAACACCTCTTACATATTATTATTAAAATGACATTAAATACTTAAAAATTATTTCAGCATGTGGCGGTATGGACAACATGTGTACAGTGTATGACGTCAATAACAGAGATGCGACTGGTGCAGCTAAGATGGTGAGAGAGTTGGCAGGATATGAAGGATTCCTCAGTTCCTGTCGATTCTTGGACGATAAGAGAATCCTGACTGGATCTGGTGATATGAAGATGTAAGGCAATTGAAATAATGCATTCACTTTTATTTTCAACCCCAATTAGTGTGTACTGAATTTAACATATTCATAAAATTAAGATCAAGACGAGGATCGTATTTAGATTGTGTCAAGAGTAACTCTGCAGATGTTACAAAATTGTTAGATTTATCGTAGGATCATTTTCATGAAAAAAATCATCTAGGTTTATGCCACTGACGATAGAATTAGATCCGATTGACCTCTGCCAAATATATAATTTATATTATAAAAGTTACAATGTTTAATTTTAGTAGGTTTTTTGACCAAATTAACTACTAATCATTTATAAAATTTAATTAAAAATTTATTTAATAAGACATTCATGGAAATTCAATGCATAATTTTCACTGAACTTTGTATAATCACAAGCTGCATTTGGGATTTGGAAGCTGGAAAAAGAACTTCAGATTTTGAAGCTCATAATGGTGATGTGGTCTCCATTTCCCTCAGTCCAGGTGAGATTTTCTAAAAAATATGTCATTGGCGATGTATAATTTTTTCATTTTTATTTTATTCGGTCATTAAGTACAGTACTTTTCAAAAAGATTCAAAGTCAATATATCTAAATATAAACATAATTCCATAATTTAACCTTACTATGTAGTCATACGAGTGTCTCGACCGCAAAACAGATAGCACAAATAAAATCTAAAGTTAATACGTACTCAAAAACAATGAATTACTCTCTTCACCACATATCTCTTAAATGCTTAGTGCCTACTAAAAGTACTTACTTACTTTTCGGGTCCGAACTTTAGACCTTGTCACTCCAGCTCACTCACATTATACATTCCGCATCAGCGGGCATTGCAATAAGTGAGAATCACTCTGCACCTCCCCGCAGTCGCACCTTGTGTCCTCTCCATCCAAAAAGCCCCACTAAAAGTACTGAAAATTATGAGGTAAATTTGAGGGAGCCCTCCGATCCAATCAATACCTATTGAAAAATATCAATAAATCATCAATAGGTATCGAAACAAAATATGAAGATTGGTAGTTTGGTTTACCGATAGATTTATATTTATAAATTATATTTCCAACACCATCAAATTCTACACTTCTAACTTCTATAAAATTTAAATTCTAACTTCTGTAAAAGTCAATATAACTAAACATAACTTTTACAAAACAATACTGTTATAAGAAATTAGATTTACCTGCTCACTAGACTTTTGTTTGTTCTGAGGCAGTAACAACATTTTTTAATGTTGACAGATTTACTGATGCTTCATAGAGAAATGTAATTTAATTTAGTTACAGAGACAGAATATAAAATTAAAAAAGAAAATATTAAATTTTCAGACGGAAACACTTATGTTACCGGTTCTGTGGACAGAACTTGCAGACTATGGGATGTCAGGGAAGAGAAACCACGGCAGACCTTCTATGGCCACGAGTCTGATGTCAACAGTGTTTGCGTAAGTTGAAAAAAAATTCATAAAATCTTAATTAGTATTTTAAAACTTATAAAATTTTTCGTGTACCTATATGGAAAGTTTGAAACTTTATTGACAAGTATTAGGCAGTTTCACAATTTTTCGCTATCTTAATGCAGAACTATCCTAAGTGTTTTAGGGTGATTTTTCAAAGGAGCAGTTTAAAGTTTTGTTTTTGTAATAAAAATAAAAAAAAAATAAAAACATCTATAAGAAATTTTGACATGCCTTATTATGTACGATTCTAATTACTGAGATTCATTCAAGTATCTCGTATCTGTTATTATCACTTCTTATTTCTTAATACTTAACTCAGTTTGACCAAAATTTGAACATAGGATAGTTCTGCATTAAGGTAACGATTAATAAAAATGTTTGGTGTAATCGGCATCGCCATAATCTTATTATTGGATCACTTATATTGCGCTATTTTTGTAATGAAATCACTTCAAGAGCGCATTCACAATATTATTTGTCACTTTAATTTATTTTTATTACTTTTAAAATACAAATCATGTAAACTATTTTTATTGTTACAAATTTAGGTATGAGATTTAACTTTATTAAAATTTATCACTTAATTTCAAGAAACAAACACAAAAAACAAAACTATCAAATAATAAACACTTTATTTTGGTCGGAAAATAAAAATAAATAAAAACTTAATCGATAAACTATTATAATTTAATTAAAAAATTGGAGAAGTCAGGGTTCAGTCAGCTACAAGAGCGCCATCTACCCAAAAAAATTATTATATTATAAGTGTTTCAACATTTTTTTTATGTTTGTATTATTTTCAGTTCCACCCAAGTGGTCAAGCTTTTGCTACGGGTTCTGAAGACAAATCTGCAAGACTCTTTGATATCAGAAGCGATCAACAATTGTGCCAATATACGACTCCAACTAATATGAGTGGATTCACTAGTTGTGGTGTGTACCTAATTTACAAACAACTCTTGCATATTCTCCAACAAAAAAAATCATTTGACCTGACCAAATCAATACATTATGTTTTTATTTTGCATTTTTATGTATCTTTTGTCAACTTTACTTACTTACTTCTACTTACTTCCGATGGCCGAACAGCCCTTGTAAGACCTTTGCCTCCGAAACAATAGATCTCCAAGCCTTTCTATCCTGAGCAATGGACTGCCAGTCGTCTTTAGCATTGAGCTCCTCCAGATCTCGGTTTATGTTATCTAACAATCTTTGTCTTGGTCTGCCTAACGGTCTACACTGAAAAAAATACTAACAAAATTTCACAACGAATCATCGGTACGTACTATCAGATTAGGACCAGAGATAGTACAAACGATTCATTAGTGCGAATCTATCATATTAACTTTTCGTCGTTGGTAAATTTACCAAAGATTTGTTAATATTATAGATTCGTACTAATGAATCATTTGTACTATCTTTGGTCCTAATCTGATAGTACGTACCAATGATTCGTTGTGAAATTTTGTTAGTATTTTTCTCAGTGTACTTGTTTCTCTGATGTCACAAATGAATAATTGGATTCTTATGTACGATTTTCTTGCATTACTTCTTCTTCAGGTCTTTCATTCAGCGGTAGATTCATAATGTGCGGATCTGATGACAACTTTGTTCACATATGGGACACCCTGAAGAACCAACATAATGGTAAAGAAACTGTTCTAAAACCAGGATAACTTAAAGTAAACGAATTGTACGTCGGTGTACTTACTTTTCAATACAACATCTATTCACTGTATCAGTGTTAAGGTAGAAAAAATCCATAATGAAATGAAAACAAATGTCAATTAAAAAATAAAATATGGTTATTTAGTTTTACATGTACTTTATTAGAGTGACTAGAGTATCGATATGTAATGTCTGTTCCAAACTCTTTTAAAACTGTTCATGAGTTTGAAACAGACATTACGTGTCGAAACTCGAGTCACTGTAATAAATTTCTTGTAAAACTAATAAGCCATATTTTATTTCTTCATTTATATGGAGTTTTACAAATTAGATACTTAAAAAATTATTTTTTTTGTACAATATTAATTTTCATTCAGAAAGGTATTTTTCATCTTACAGGGACATTGTCATTCTGTTTGACAATGTCCTTGTAAGATGAAAGACGTCACATCTCTGAATTACCTAAAGTCGATAAAGTAGAAAAATCATTTGTTTTTATTTTAATGTTGCATCTATTGTAATAATGACCAAGTGTATAACCATTGCACATGTTTATCTCTTGGATATGCTTGGTAATTTTTTGATAATGTGTAATGATTTCTCTATACCTGGAAATGGTGCATTGATTCTTTTATCAGCTTCAATAAAATAAAACTATTTACTTTTTCATTATGATGAAAATAGGTCGATTGATAAATTGTTCTTTATAATACATACCTAATAATTTATTTTTATTTCTAGGGACTCTGTCTGGTCATGAGAATAGAATAACTTCACTCTCCGTAGCTGGAAATGGAATGGCTGTAGCGACATGTTCATGGGATCAGTACGTCAGGATTTGGGTCTAAAGTGCATCAAAATAATTTATAAAATAACATTAGACTTATACAAATCAATAAATTACAAATGACGTAGTTAAAACATTTGAATTTTAACATAAAAAAGATATATTTTAAGGCCAAGTTATTTGACATATTATTTAACTTGTGTTTGTTAATAAATTTATAGCTATTCTTATCAATATTCCTTCCTGATAAATGTATATTAATGGCTATAAATATAATACGTAGTTTGAATGTAGATTCCACATACCTACATTTGTTTTATACAATCATCCTTTTTATACATAACAATATATAATTTATAAGAATCATTAAAAAATACGACACCTAGTGAAATAATTCATATTCAGAATATTTCAGTTTGATCAAGCTTTCATTCATTTAGCGTAGACTCAAACCATTTTATATTTATAACGTCTGGCATTCTCAAGCTTATCGTATATTTTTATTCAATTAAGTTTTGTATAAGTACTTATTAAGTTTCAGATTTTGTAATGCATTTATTTAATTCAAATTAAGTCAAACATTTTTCATTCATCATCATAGATACTGGAAAAATCTGTTATTGATTTAAATTTAATTCTATTTATAATTGTGAAACTTTTATCCTGTAATTCTAAGTAGCTAAAAGGCTACACAATTTTCCAAATTTTGACATAAAGGAATTGAAAGAATTTGAAGGCGTCACAGCGCTTAAATTGGGGCATCTAAAAACGACATCGTTTGTCAGTATCAGTTTATATGACAACTTTTAACTGACATGACAACTTGGTATTCTTTTTACCGTAAGATTCTTTAATTTATTTCATCCAGTGTAAATACTTTTTTGCAACTCATCTCCTTTTCATGTATGCAAGCCCTGGGTTAGAACGAAAGACGCCATGGATAAAATTGTCAACTGGCGCCCAAAAACATCGAAATCTCCTCAGTTTAGCTTAGGAATATTTTAATTTTTTTCCAGATGATGATCTAAGACAGGTTTTTTAAAATTCCGCACTCCCTAAAATGTAGCACCCTGTGTTATTGTCTAATCTACCGTTAGTAGCCCAGGGCCTAGCTCTATGTCAATCATACAAATATTTTAAACATTCGAAAATGCCCTAAAAATAATAAATAAACGCAATTATTGAAACTTAAAGCATGCTTGGTATATGTTCTGTGCTTAGTTTTGTAAGCATGTATTAGTTTTATTTATGTGTGTATGTCACTTGCAGATTAATATTACAATAATTTATTATAAATAGAGGAAGGTACGTTTGAGTTTGTATACATCACACTTGTACTGAATGATAACAAAAAATAAATTAATATGAAGATCTGTTATATATTTCATTTTATTTATGGACATTCGACGTTCCGCAACTCAACAAGCCGAAACTTGTAAAAATTTGATTTAATTGGTAAAACATATGATCAACTCCACTTTGTCAATTCAAAAATATAATTTACAAAAAATATACGCTTCCTGTTGATATTTGTTGAAAAATTATTGATTATTAAGTTAATGAAAAAAATTAAACCAATTCCACAAATAAATATTTAGAATTATTGTTTAACCATTGAAAGAAACAAAGACAACGTATGTTTTTAACAGTGCAATTATTATATCGTATTTCACTTTGTGTTGTGTTTTAAAAGCATAATATAAAAATAGTTAAATTACAAAAATGCCAATTTCTCGAATGTAAGACATTTAGACCTGATGAGCTGTGGAATTGGACAATCGATTTCTATCTTTTTTCTTTGGTACCCAACCTGAAGATTAAGGACACCAGGAGAATGAACGGATGCGAAAGGGGTGATGTGGATGGGATACATGTAGTGTTGTGGAATTCTCAAGAAATAATTTTTGGAGAAATTTACAGAGAAATTTCTCGGTAAATTTCAGGAAGTAGAGAATTTTCGGAGATTTTTTTTTATTTTTTATTTAACAGTATAATAATAATAATAAATACTGTATTCAATCAATCAATAACAATGTATAAATGTTGTGACAATTTATCACCAATATGGCTACAATTAATTATGAAAACAAAAAAATGTTAGGTACCTACATAGAAAAAAGTGCTAATAACTGATGAAAAATCTTGATGGTTGACACCCCACATGCCCATATTTTAGTTAAAAAAAAAACTAAGAAAAAATACGGAGAGAAATTTCTCTTCCATCAGGGGAGAAATTCTCGGAGAAATTTCTCGTTCTCGAGAAATTTCTTTGGAGAATTTTCTCTTCTCACATCACTAGATACATGTAAGTAAGTTACGATATACAGCACATGTGGAGCAAATCTACGATGATAAGATGACGAAAAGGGTGTATTTATCCGAAAAGAAGGGGTGTGAAAAATCTCGGACGTCCAAAAACTATGGTGCATAACCACGTGTAATAGAGAAAATGTAATAAAATTTATAAATAATTTTAACAAGAATTTTTATTGTATAAAAATGTTTAAAACAATAAACAAATTATATAACATTAATTTTATAAAGCATTTGACAAAATAACATTCATTTTTATATACTTTATTTAGCAATAACAAAATGATAAAAACAAATAAATAAATTAATAAATGTAATGAAAACAAATAGAATGATATGAAATAAGTCAAAAAATATGAGAAATAATGATAACAAATTTCAAGAAAAGTCAATACTTTTTTATTCAAATTTGTGTTTTTTTTTGACACATTTCGCTGACAATTTTTCAAGTATGTTTTGAGATGGAATTTTCTAGGAAAAAGATCATTTTACTAAATTTGCGAAAATTCAAATGAGCGAGATGGTAAATAAAAGATGTATTATAAAAAAGTTGAAATTGATTTTCATATTAATAAATGCAAAGAAAAAGAATTATTCGCATATATAAATATAACATAAAAATAATGGTATTTACTAAGAATTATTTTAAACTCAATATCAGTTTTTTTTTCATATAATTTGAGCATTGAATAATTTTGAGACTAGAATACACCAACCAATGATTTTATTTATGATAAAAATGTTCTTTGAAAGTTGTTTGTCAAGAATATTTGTTGGAATAAAATCGATACTCATGCATTATTTAAATAGTTGCTTCGTGTTTGATGAGTTTTCTTGATGTTATGTGTTGGAAGTAATTTGGAAAAGAATATTGTGTTATAAGAATTTTTGGTCAATCTTATTTAGAAATCGGCAATAAGAGCCCTCAGATCAGCTGCACGCCTTTCACGTGCCATTTGCCTTTGCTGCATAGCTGCAGACTCGTCTTCTAGATCACTAAGACGAGCGCGAGTCTGATTCGCTCTCGCCGCTGCACCATGTTCATCTGACAATGCCGTCCAACGTGTCAAACCTTCGCGATCTTCCTTAGCACTGACACTAGAGCTGACAATCTTCATTGCACGTCTAGATTCGTTAACTCCAGCTGTATCTAAGATCTTGTCGGATAGACCGAGACGTGAACGTCCCACGGAGTTCTCCATGTCGACATCATCGATGAATGATGACATCTTTTTGTTAGCACGGATGCGACGAAGAGAAGCGGTGATCTGAAAAAATTGTAAAATGAATAAATTGAATGTCAAAAACTGACTTCCAATACCTACGTATAGTGATAAAGTTAGTTTTGAAAGGCCATCCTGGAGACAAACCAAAGCGAGTGAGTGCATTCAATAATTAGATCTTATATTTATGTATGTTGAAATAACTTTATTTCTCGGATATTGCAGGAGTCCAAGGACTCCTATTTATCCGTTTAGGTGACGATTTATTAATATTTTAATTCTCTCTAGTTTAATACCACTATGCCAGTGTTGGCATCTCCGATCCTATATTTAGATCTTATATTTAGACAGAATATTTGCTTGGACATAAAGTATATATTATCTTATATACACGAGGGGGTCTTGTATGTCTGAACGACAAGGCAGTGTTAGTTGCCAGCTATTGGATAACTTCAATCGAGATCTCGAGGAGCTTAATGCTTAAGACCACTGTAAACCACTGCTCAAGATAGAAGAGCTTGGAGATCTATTGTTTTGGAGGTCAAAACCCTACAAAGAAATATGTAAGTAGTTTGAAGTATCTAAAAATTTGTGTAATAAAATTTAATCACTCAAAAACTAAGTTACTAATGTTTCATAGTGGCGTTCTTGCTATGCTATTTACACAGGAGGCGTTACTATAAATCATTGTTGTAGGTATTTATTTACTCCTATTTGTTGACGCATGTCTATTATAGAAAAAAACATTTCGTTGATTCATTATGTCTGTGACCTCTCACATATTTTTTTCATTCATTTTCATTCAATTGAAATTTCGTTTGGCACATAATATGAAAAAGTGGGCGTATGTGTTCATGCCTAAATGGACATAAACACTTTTCTACGCATTTTGATAATACACTTTAGTGAAATCATCGATATTAAAGTTAATAAAGAAAAACACGCAAGACTTGTGCGCACCTTTGTTTGCGTTTTGTGTTATCAAAAGGGGCATTAAAGGGCAAAAATTGTTGCAAACTACATTGTGCATGTAAAAATAATGAAAATAAAGGTCATTCTCTATGTAACTGACCAAATATGTATGATATTTGCAATTGTCAAATATTAAGAATATTACTCAGCAGACACCTCATCCGCTCAACCAACAGACTGTGCAAACTCCCTTAAGTATGAAACAGGAAAGGTGTTCTAATGCTTACGAATCGGTTTTGGCTGGTTTATGTGCAATTTACCCGTGGTATATTCACCAATCCCTGGCAAATATATTGTCTGTTGAGTAATCACTCATGCAGGAGTGAAAATCCAATGAAATCAAAACTTCGTTTAATATTTAATTGTCAAATAATATAATTATTAGTTTATAGATTTTTACCTCATCATCGAATTCATGTTCAGCTTCCTCGAGTGCAGAACTGAGTGGTCTTCCGCGTGCAGCCCTTCCACCTCGGGAGTCAAATAGGGTATCTTCGGCGATGGTCTTCTCGGCACGACGTCTTGCACTGTCGAGATCATCGTTGGCGAAAGCGGCGGAATAACGCTCTTCCAACTGGCGAAGACCTGTGGCTTGTGGATTGATAGATTCGGTCGCACCTCCGGTCGTCTTACGGTCCAGTCTGTCAATTGTTGGCTTGTAGTAACTCTCACCCATATTATAGTTGCAATCATATACGCGGGTGCGTCTACCCCTTACTCCCGAACGGCTAGACATGATGCTAAAAGAAAAGAGAAATGCATAATGACAATTATGTAGGGATAAAATATCAATTCAGACAAACAAACATACCTAATACATTAAAAGACGTAACATGAAGGTACATCAAAAACATCAATATAATCAAGGAAAAGTAACATTGTTGATTATAACATTGAAAATAATTGTGCTTGGTTAATAAATTGGTGCTTGTAGCTTTAAAAAAAAACACAATTTTTCGATATTCTAGACCTGCAAAGTCGTCGTTGTCAGTAGCGAGTTTTGTAAACAAAAAAATTGGCCTCCTTTTATAAGTATTTGTAGGTTTTCTTTTAAACAAATTTTGGTTTTAATGATTGTTTAGTAGTTGGAATAAATTTATGAAAGTTCATTTAAATAGAATTAAAACATATTTAAAATTGTACTATTTTCGCTATGAACAATATTTCACTCGGAGGCCTTTCGGGTAGTTTTTATTAAAAACTCACTGAAAGGCCCCGGATTGGGGTGTTACATTTACATATATGATTGTGTTTAGTGCATTGTATATTATTATATGCATCATCGCGTTAATACCAATAATACAAGATCTTAATCTTAATTTGGGACTAGCTCGATCTGTGTGACTGCGGTGCAGCACAGACCATGCCACACTCGTTGGAGTGTCCATTGTGCCCTGTCACATGCACTATGGAGGATATTTTTGACGCATCTCCACGTGCTGTGCGTTTTGCACAGTACTGGAGATCAGTTTGATCGTTTTTTTCTGGGTTTCGACACGACACATAATAATAAAAGCTAGCTCAATCTGTGTTAATTGTCTATGTATGCTATGTTATAAGGCTTATATTCGCAAATAAAATAAACTATGAATAGTTATATATTATGATCATTCGCGAGCGCATCCAATTGTATGTTGTATGTTTGACAATACTCATTAAATTAATATGTTAGCAACAACCTATGATGATTTAATTATTCTCTTGTACTATAACAGTGTTGCATTGTTGTATATTTTCGTTTATTACATACAAACGCTTTAGAAAAAAAACGTAAATAACAAATCTCAACATTAAATTTAGTTGTTTCGTATTAAAATTTATGTGACAATAGTAAAACTGGCCCGTGTTTAAATTGCGAGAAAGATTTATTGTTGTTTTGGCACTTAATAACAATCATCAAAAAAAAATATTTAGAGTTTGAATGGAACAAAATGTATGAAATAATTTAACACTTTGCCATACGATTTAATTAGTCGTGAAAAATTTTGTAGACGAAACGCCATTAAACTGATGTAAGACTTCAATGGTTTGGCTGAAGTAGACGAGAAATTTGATGAAATGGCATAATAATTTAAACGGGTTATTAGAACTTGTCACAATTTATATAAAATGTATTACATATTTCGTGTATAAGTATTATTACTGTTTACCTATGCTTACCTATAATTGAAATTGAAAATAGGTTTTTTTGTTGGTAAATGTTTTATTGTTGTACGAATCAACTTCGAAGAGTTCAATATAATATATATAATTTTACAGTTGGCCTAATTTGAGATCATTGCTTTAGTTTAGTTAAGCATATTAAGGAAATTAACATTACAACGAACTCGATTTGGGTGACTGTTGTAATTTGGGTATTTGTTACAATTAGTGTTAAAAAATTAATAGTAATTATAACAAATATCCGTAAGTAAGCAATATTTATTATTTGTTTTTATAATGATTCAGGAAAGAACATAAAACTAAAACATAACTTCATATTTTGGTCACATAATGAGAGGAGAAAAATATGCCATCCTAAAACTGGTTATAGAAAAGAAGATTGAAGGCCATAGAGGGATTGGAAGAAAGTGGCTTTTTTTTTTTTTTTTTAAAAAGATATATCTGGGTTTTTGTTATAAACCCAAATATAACCTTATACACCTTTCACAGTAAGCTAAAAGCTTGTGTCGTGAAAGGGGAGTTTTGCCGGCACCTGGGATCGAACCCCGGACCCCTTGTTCACATTGGTTGGCTTTCCAGGCTTTAGAGCATTCCGGAGTGAACCGGGATGAGAGGTGTGGAAAAGCTGTTTTGTGGCGCCTAGAACAGAAAAGATTTCTTTCTCGGGAGGACCCGACAGGACACGTAAAGAAGAAAAAGAAGAATACTAAAGTCAACTAGATAAAAAGTTGCATTTTTTCTTACAGGTGAGATATGAATCAGAGTTTTTTTATGTTACGAACAGTTTTCAGGATTGATTTTATCTTATCGCAGGGAAATATAGCCCGCGTCAGTAGACCAATTTGTATGCGTCCACGATTAAGTTCAAATATTGAGAAAAAAAATGAAACACTTGAAAATTTTCCCGGGAATGCCAAATTTGGGAGTAAATATTCTTTAACAAAACCGACGAGATCGCGACATGTTCCAGATTCCTCTACCAGATCGAATAATCTGGGTACGGGGTACAAATGTAGGGGAAATCACCAAATTCCAAAAACTGAGATCTAAAAAAAGGAAAAATAGATACCTACTACCACTATAGCCTCACGCCTTATCCCCAATCGAGTAGGTAGCGAAAACGGTATTCGATTTCAATTAGTCACTATACGACCGTACTTGACGATTTGATCCACGTGGTTCTCGTACACCCGCGCTTCCTCACATCCCCTCACTCCGATTGGAAACATCTTTTTGTCATACTTTCCTCATTCATTCGTCTTGTATCCGCTCATTCTTCTGATATCCTCATTCCTCACCCTATCACGCAATGTCTTAGCAACTATTCTTCTCAACATTCGCATCTTCACAGCATTTATTCAACTTTTATCCCTCTTCAACCATGTTTATGTTTCGCTTGCATTCATAACTGATGGTACCAGAATTGTATTGTGCACCAGCATTTTTGCCATGTTTGATAAATTGGCTTTGCTGACAATGGGTCGAAGTGCACCGTTAACCTTATCACGGCATATTATATAGGAGTAGGCAGTGACGGTACCGCAAAAAAGATTTTAGAACCTTTCACATCAATAGTTTATGAACGTCTTTGTTTCTGCAAACGAACATATTAAGTAAAGTCAGTTTTAATGCATTCCTGTAATTACTTGCAAGTACATACATAAGTAGGTAAAAACTCTTTGAAATCGACAAACAAAAAACACATCAGTAGAATTTTTCGAAAGATCAGTGATATACGAAAAAAAATCGCAATGCAACATAATTTAAATGTAACATCAAACAAAAGTTTCGCAGCTGCATATAAGAAAAACCATACATTATTTTAAATGGGTCAAGAAGTGAATATTGTTAGAGAAGTATAGAATATATATAAGATATAAGAAAAGTAAAAAAAGTGTTTAATAATATATAACAAACATAAATGTGGGTATGTTAGCCGCTAGGAAGCCGCTAATACAAAGATAGATCTCCGGGCTTTGTGTAAAGGTCATATTATACAGTTCTATTCTGGTTCTAATGTCTTGAGATATAAATATATTATACAACTACAACGCGAACATTATGTACAAACCACATGCATATATTATCTATTAGGTATTTGTAGATGTACTGAATCTATACTCTTGAATTTTTAGTTTGCCGGATCAGGTGGCAATAGAATGATCGCAGACAATAAAAGATCAATCGATTAAAATGCTATCAGCGTCGGTTGGATCTTGATAGTGATCCAAGAAAAATCCTGATTAATTTTTAATTATTATGTTGTGGCTGATTAGATAATGCGATTCAAAATACGAGAAAATGTGTAAAAAGTTTAAAATTTTGCGATTGAAAGTAAACAGTTATTTGAAACGTGGTTTTGAAATAACAAGCATAGTGCTTCATTGTAAAACTTTACAAAGTTTTTTGATTTATTTATATAATGCTATTTTAAGTATTCCTTAGAAGACAACAAATAACTATATTGATATTATTTTAGGTTAACTATGTATCAATTATTATATTTTATGAGCTTGTTCGCTTCCGCGGTTTCGGTGGAACGTCCATCATTAACGAGCGTTTACCTATCTAAAACTGCGGTAGCGAAGAAGCTCATTAAATATGATAATTGATACATAGTTATTCTAAAATAATATCAATATGTCTAGAAATTATTATATAGTTAATGCGGAAAATATAAACAAAGTAAAAAATAACTACATGAATAAACTATTGTTCAAGGGTTTGTGCGTTTTAAAAATGTATAAATCAACAATATTGTTAATTTTTTACACTGATATTTTTACATAAATAAATTATTGATATATTATAGTATTATACCGAATACAATTATGGATTAAAGGAAAAAATAAGTAAAGGTTTTATAAAAATATTTAACTTTGATTCGAAAGTTCATAAAGGTACTGATATTTCATGAGCTTTTTCATGTAACATTTATAAAACACATAATATTAGTTTTTTTATTGATATACAATTTAAAATAGCTACATATGTGACCAATAAATTAGTACCTTGTTAATTGTATTCAAAATCTGATTAATAATAAATAATTCTTGAAACTGAAAAAAGTTTTAGATATAAAATCATAAAAATACATCATCAGTTTTCATTTGACTATGCATAAAAAAAGACTTGATCATTGCTTGTACTCAAATACAACGGTTTGACTTCCATTGGAAACTGCAAAAGTTTATGTGTAAAAGCTCACATTGAAATTGAGTCAAATAATGTCTTCTAAATAGCTAAGTTGTTTATTTTCTTTCACACTATTTGACATTTTAAATATTGTTATGAAATCAGTACACACTTTATGGGCATAGCGCTATTAAAATTAATATAAGTTCACGGTTAGCGAAATGAACACATCACATAAATACTAAAAACGTAGGAACTTAAGTTGTAGTAATTATAAGTCTATAAATTTTTTCATCAAATTATAGAACTGTTTGTTCATAATAAGTTTAAACATAATATATCATAAAAAAATATCAAAACGATGTATAAACTAAAACTGAACTCACCAATTAATTTCAATATTTAATATATTCGCACTAGGTATTTTAGTTTGACTCCTGGATGATTTATTGTATGTTTAATAGTAATATTAATATGAATTACCTATTAATACTATTTATTTAAAGTAAACCTTTCAATCCACTGTTCAAACTGTACTAAACTCCAAAGCAATGGTACAAGTACTTTTATATTTATTTCGGAAAAGTTCCACGGTTATTTTACGTACTACGAATGAAACAAATCAGACAATATTTGTCATATACTGAATATATTTATATGACTCGCAATATGGAAATAGATTGAAATGTAATTGTACTGAAATTGGCAGAGTTTTGTATGGAAATGTTTATTAAATAAACGAAGAGTCATTTTGAAAACATCCAATATATTTCTGAATAATGCAGGTGAGAAATTAATAATTGAATATTTGTGAATAATTTAAATCAGGAGAGCCAAGATATGACAAACATTGGAGATAATTAAATATTGTAATTTGTATATTTAATCAAGAGGTATTCGCAGTAGTGTTATGAATATAAAAATATATTACTACTACTACTACTACTACTACTATACCATCACGGCATATCCCACAAGTGGGGTAGCCAGCAGACTAGCTGCATATAAAAAATGCAAGCTGTCTTCTCCGTGCCAATATAAAATCAAGACATTCAGGATGGGTGGCAAACCTCATATAAAAATATATTAAACATTCGAATAAAGAAATGAAAAAAGTTGAGCATGCATCAAATTGAATAAAAACCTATATACATTTTGTATTTTACGACTCCATCTTTATAAAACAAGATTTCCTTAGAATGACGTTTTTAGTAGATATTTTCAGGTTCATGTAAAAAGCAGATTTTTGTCATTTTTTTTTACTATTATTGGTTTCCTCACCATACGGATTTTTTCACATATTCATTTACGGTCCATGGAGCTAGGCTCTGAAACCGAATCCCTTCGGATATTCGCACATCTTCGTAATTTTTTTTTCAGAAATATAATTTTGTAACATTGAAGGTTTTTCAGTTTGGTGTCTCCGGTTGAGACATGTAGATTTCCTACTCTTTCTTCCCCCCTCTCATCCTCCACCAATCATCATCATCATCTCGCCCTCAACGCTCCTCTCGGGAGCACAGGGCAGAAACCAGCCTCCTCCATTCAGAGCGTCTCTGTGCAAATTACTCCTCCACCAATACAATATGTAAATTAAACTTTCATTTTATACTTTTTTATTCTCATATTCTCATATTTATTACTTTTATTGATTTCTTTCTTTTATATGGTAGGCTGGAAAACGTTGCTCTGCAACAAGTTCGCCACTTAACGGGACATTTTAAGCTTTCTCTAAATTATGTATAAATGTAATTTTGTCATTTTATTGGTAAAGATTTTTATATTATTATTATAATTGATTTTATACAGATATTATTTGCTTCTATTTATTTACTATTATTCATACAATTATTTAATAATTATTGATTTGAATGCTTTACGTTTTTAATATTTAATTTACATTATTTCTTTCATTCCTGTTTGATCTGTAGACGATATGAATTTGTTGTTGTCCATTTTTTGTTGTGTTCCATTGTAACAAGAATTTAATTGTTTTATGAAAACATAAGAGACTAATTGCCGTGTTTATTTCTAAAACATATTAAATAAAATGCAGAATAATAATCTCAACCTATTGTATAATATTGTAGCAACAATGTCAGCAGTGAAATGTTTGATATTTTTTCCATCAACCCCAAAAAAAACAGAATAAATAAGTTTCATCAGTGTAAAAGTATATTATTGAAAATAATGTGACGAATGTTGATACTATGATTAATTATTGCCAACGAACACTGAACTTGTTAGAACTGTTTACCTGAAAAAAATATTACAGATAATAAATTGTTGTTCTTTGCCAAGACATACAAAGGACGCCATTCATTGCTGTCATTTTAACGCTACTCTGTTTTTAAAATACCTAAGTGTTTAATTTGAATTATATATTATTTTGTTGTTTACCCAATAAAACAGATTGTCACCAAAGTCCTTCAAACAAATTAACAAAGGTGGACGACCTTTGTTTGAAATAGAATTACTTATAACAGTTCTGGAATAAATGCGAAATAGAGTAAATAAAAAAAAAAATAAGTGGGTGGTGCATGTACTTCCATTCCGTTTAATTTTTTAATCTTTTCAGAAGTGCATAAATAAGTTATATTTAGGAGATTCTGCGTCTACTGATTTTATTCCCTTATTGTTTTCAAACGAACTGTGAATTGTAAATTGGTCTGACTGTGAACTAAAAGAGAGTGATTTTATGGTTATTAATTTACCTTATAACAAATTATAAGGTCTTTGTAGGGCGCTCATTTGTAACATGTGTTTTCTTACCACCTGATATTATTATCGACTATGTGACTTCTGTAGAAGGTTCATGTCAATTTTATTCAACAGATTTTAAACTTGCTTTGTTGGATGAGTTTTGTTTTTTTATAGTGCATTATTGTTCGTACGAAAATCAAATTATTGTTTTTACTGTGAGAAACTGCAACTTTCAAAATCTATCTATCTATACCTTCACGCCGTGTCCCAGGAGGGGTAGGCAGAGAGAACGGAACGCCATATAGATCTATCTTTACAAATTTCTTTCGCTTCCATATTCATCCAGTTTCTCATACACGTTCGCCGATTTCTCTAACTCAACACGCGGCCGTTCTTTAGAATTTGATCCGCGAGACAGATACATCCTCTTCGTCATTCTTTCATCTTGCATTCGCTCAATATGTCCAAACCATCGTAACTTATTTACACGCATTCTATTTTATATAACTTTAAAAATAACGAAACATTTTACTAAATTTCTTTCAGGTACGAGAATAAGTTTTAAGCGAGCTTTATTCACGTGTACGATTTGTAAAGCACCGTTTACTCATAACATGACCTCAAGGAGATTGTGCGTCTATCGTCCAAAGTTCCTAGCTTTGTGATATTGGAATAAATTAATATTGAGTACATAAATTATTATACATAATCTGTTACAATTTGCGTGAAGTATGCGAAATATTAGTATTAGGTAAACAATTATTAATATTTACCTACGTATTATGAAAACAGGCACGGATTTGTGTGTTGTGCGTTTTATGTACCACAGTCAATCATTCTAAATATAATATTTGGCATTGTACATACAACTTTAATATAAAGATTATCTCAACTCAAGCGTTCGTGGGCATTCCATACATTATTATTTTACATATCAGAGGTACATACAACACGCCGAATCCGACAATTATTATAAATCATAACAAGTTAAGATATCGGAATTTGAATTATTATTCCGTCAGTAGGAAAGCTACTGCCGGCTAAGAATAGTGTTGTGGAATTCTCAAGAAATAATTTTTCGAGAAATTTACCGAGAAATTTGTCGGTAAATTTCTCGAAGTAGAGAATTTACGGAGATTTATTTTATTTTTTATTTAACAGTATAATAATAATAAATACTTTATTCAATCACTCAATAACAATGTACAAATGTTGAGACTATTTATCGCCAATATGGCTACAATTAATTATGGAAACAAAAAATGTTAGGTACCTACATAGAAAAAAGTGCTAATAACTGATGAAAAATCTTGATGGTTGACACCCCACATGCCCATATTTAAGTTAAAAAAAAATTGCAGGTACGTACATGGTAAAAAGTGTTAATAACCTCTGATTTGGGCCTTAATCAGCCCCACAAATTTTTGGATCAATCAGGTTGACTGCGAAGTGTACTGGGCGAAAGGTCATAATACCACTAAGAAAAAATACGGAGAGAAATTTCTCGTTCTCGAGAAATTTCTTTGGAGAATTTTCTCGTCTCACATCATCAAATTGTAATCAACGACTAAGGTTCGGATAATTTTTTTGAACGCTTTTAGTAGAATAATGCAATATCATGTCAATGGTTGGAGTATTATTTACATTTACCTATCGGTAAAGTTTTAAAATAGTTTTTGAGATGAAGTTAACAAACTTCCGAAGTAGTATTATTTTTCAGAAGAATGACGTTCAATAAGGTTTTAGAAGAGTCCTGATCGAGGACAAAAGATTTGTGGAGTGTCTCAGAAAGACTTGAGGTGATAAACTTTGCTAGAAGGAACAGGTGACGATATTGTGTCAGAAAATATTTATTCCGGAGTTATCAGAGAGTAGAGAAATAGCGAACGGCAGGTGTCTCTGATGAGAATGTCAGAGGTTTGAAATTAGAGAGTGCATCTAAAACAAATCTTAATCGATGTTTCAAATATTTAATCTCTATTGACCACACAGTACCCTCGATTCTATTTTATTTTTAGTGTGCACTAACTGAAATAGCAACGTTTCAATTTTAGTTAGTCTACATTGGTATTCTATAAACTCTAAAATTGTTCCTAATTAGAATTATATAGGTACAACTTGTATCATATAGAATACGAATGTTAGTTCAGGTGAACTTGATTATAAAATTTTGTAACGTTCTTATTTTAGTTTGAATCAATATAGAATAGGGGGCAGTATTATTGAAAAAAAATAAAAAAAATTAAAGTATAATATAAATTAAACATTGCACCTACAATGTGCAGTTAAAAGGTAAAACCACACAACCCTTATAAATATAAATAAAATTAAACAAAAAAAAAACATACAAAATACAATTTACAATGTCAAAATTCAAATAAAATACATATAGGTTTACGTAAATACTAAACAGCAATAAAAAAAACCTGTGGAGTTATACAAAATAAAATACAAAGTAAAAGTGTTCATGAAATTAAAAATTAATACTCTCTGTGGATGTGGGAGAGGCAAGGGCTTAAAAAATATAAGACTAAATTTTTCTAATAACAGATTTGTTCGGAAGAAATTTCATTGCTTTTTATGTAGGTTTTGACATTTTCACTTTCAATTAATACATGAAACTGGGTTAGTTGGGAGAAATTGGGCCTCTGCGATAAACTAGCCCTCTGTATATTGATTGTATTTGTTTTAAATGTATTTTTGTGTGAATTTGCTTGTCATCAATGTACAGTAAAGAATAAATAAATAAATAAAAATAATACCCTATCAAGGTGGAGACATTTTTTTGTCTGTGTAGAATAAACATTCTAGTTTTTTTAAGTCTAAAGTTCTACTACCCGCGCTCAACACAAAAGTGAATATTTGGAAAAAGAACAGTTAAGAGCATTTGTAGCTGAAATTAATTGAATTCATTAATAAATAACTATGAAACAATACCTATATAAAATTGGGAGGATTTTATAATATAATCCGAGATAATATTCAACATTGTTCACTCCTGACATAATATGTAGTGGACAGCCAGTCTATAAATTAAAACTGTCATAAGTGAATTTATTTAAAAAAAACCATGACGCATTTATTTTTGTTGACATTTTTCTGTTCGAAAACATTTGTAAATAGAGAAAGTGTAAAGTTTTGCTTTTGCAAAAGATACTAAATAATTAATACGATGGATAAAAGATTGATTGAGATGACAGTTAAAAAATCAAATCTAAAAGTGTGTGTCTAGTTAAATGAGTAATGAAGAGACTGACGTATGTAGGTACGAGTATGTTATTTACTTGGTCTAGATATTCACTTAAATATTTATTATTATTTATGTAGTATTGAGAACAAAGGTTTTCCGTATTCTTACTTTAGTAATTGGACTTAATTATTTGACATGTAGGAAATCGATTATTTTCTCGGTACCTATTAATAATTATGTATGTATACAAAATCTTTTTCATTCTAAACCTTTCTTCGAATCAAACTTAAACGAAACAAACATCGCATGTCGAAACCTAGGTCACTATAATAATGTGACTAATAAAATTAAAAACAGACCCGCTTCCAAGTGGAGAAGGCAGGGAGGACGGAACGCCAAGCAGTTCTATCCTTACATACTTCAATCGCTCCTTTACGTTCATATAATTTGACAAAAATACATACCGATCTCTCTTACTCAACACACAGTCGTCTTTGAGAATTAGATCCACGTGTTCAAGCTACGTAGTTTTCGCTTTCGGACATGCGGAGAGAATGGATGATGAGAGAATGACGAAAAAGGTGATTTTTTTTTAACAGAGGGCGTGTGAGAAAGCGCGAACTCCCGGAAACTATGTTACTTGACGACGTCTATTAAATTGTTAAGGAGGAGATATCAGCGTGTATGTATGAAGAATTGCTAGTCAGTTAAAAGCAATTCGAAAGCATTTTAATGCCTTTTCTTTCCAAGATAGAAAATTATAATTTCAGTAATTTTAGAATTTTAGTACGTAGCAATACGTGACTGTAAGAACATTGTTTGTAAGAATATTGTATTAGTGTCTTGTAATGAGTGTCTCTTCAAAGGGGCATTAAAATTTGTAGTTTTTTGTCGAGTCCCTTTTAGGAGTCCTGAGCCCTCCCTTTGAAAAAAAAAATGTTTCGTTGAGTCTGGATGATATAGGAGCTCAACTCTTAAAACATCCAGGGGAAAGTGGTGAAAGTCCCATAATGTATTAGTCATTTTATAAGCATTATTTTCTAACATTTTCTGATCGCATTGAAAGTTTTTAAACACCTGTGAGTTAATTTCACATACAGTGTTTTATTATAACTAAATATGTGTCTTCTAAGTTCGGAGTTGTTGATGTTCGTGTTATGATTTGATGACGTTAGAATACCGCGTGGAACAAATTAAAACTCCGTGAATATGATTCAGGCCAATTCGCAAGATATGCATCTCGAAGTATTTTCAAACTGTGTCACATAATAAAATTGCAACCGTAAATGAGTGAGAAGTTATATTAATCATATTTGTGTTGAGTGTGAGTCATTCAAAATAAACAACACTGTCCTAACCTGAAATCGTTGAGCGGAAGTGTATGATATTTAGTGAGCAAATATTTTAAATTTTTGGTTAAATGGTAAACTAATATTTGACAGGAAAAGTCGTAAATATTTTTGACACATATTGAGTAAAATGGTAGCTGTCCTTACTCGTGATATAAGCCGTGATGTTATAGTAGTAGTAAATGTTGATGAGCGAAAAATAATTGATTAATTATGAATGCATTGATGGAGCTGATGTTTCATTTGTAAAACTCTAATAGTAGGTAGGTACTTAATTTTGTAAAAAAAAAACACAAACACAGAAAGTTAATTCACAAAATAAGTAAAACTAAAAAAAAATGTTTTTTTTTTAAATTAAATTAATTATGAATGTGCTATATCATATCGGCGTTTCTCGCAGTAATTAGCAGACCTGCTGCATGTTATAAAAATGTAAGCTGTTCTCCCCGTGCTTTAGTTTTATGAAATGTTGTAAAGCCTTTAGTGACATTAACGGTTGTAATTAACTGTGGGGAGGTTTTGTCGGGGAAGAGCCCTTCAGGCGATCAAGGAGGCCTTTCATATAAATAAAGATTTTGCACGATTAGTGTGGGTGACATAGGAACTACCATTCCCGAAACATCCTAGGGTAAGCGAGGTACAACCTTTAATGTTCTCTCCGTCTCGACAAAAAATTAAGACATTCAGAATGGGTGGTAAACCTCATTGCTGAATTAAGAGATGTAAGATATCTATTTTATTACCTAACTCCTACCATTTAACTTACAGAAAAAAGTGGGATATTATGAGAATTTTGAATGTGTTTGTTTTTATATTGATCCATGTGCTCATGAAATATACATGGTAGTAAAATAATACATGTTAATTCAAATAGATATTTTATTAAGAGTAAAATAATGTTAAGAATGTTCTTCATTCCGAAACGAAATTAACTCCGGTTGAGTGACTTGTTAGTATAGATAATAAAAATAATATTATAAGATCTCGAATACACAGTAGAATAATGACGTCAGTACAAGCTGTTCATAATAATAATATATTATCACAGTACGAGAAAAATGTATGCAAAAAGAAGTTTCGAATGTTACATATTTTTATTTTCGAGATGTCAGCGTGGTTATGACAGCGAGGAGGAAATAATAGATTGATTAGTCGACAGGGTTATGTAAGAATCGAATGGTTTGTAAGTCAATATAACTGACAACGTTTATAACGTATCATCTTCGATTTTGGCACAATCCACGTGCGTATGGGAACTATTATTAGAAGCAATTCCTGTAAGAAGAATAAGAGAATTCGCAGCCAAATAAAATAATCAAAACAATACAGTTAAACGAACGATGCAAACACAAAGAATTAAACAATACAATATATATATTTTCAATAAAACTCATACTAATTTTATTTTCACTGAATGAGTAAAACTCCATTATTAAATAAAAAAAATTATAAGTAAAAAACACTTTAGAGTTTAAAACTATAAAGTGTTTTTTACTTATAAATTTTTAAAACTCATACTGATAATCAAATTGGAATGGAATATTGCAAACTAGTTGTCAAATAAAATAAATTAATATAGAGTTTAATGCATTTTTTTAAAATATTATTGAAGATATAAATTAAAGATTCAATAAATACAATAAGTGGTTAAAGGTTATGCGAAATATTTAATATCGGTAATGAAATTACTTAAATGTTTGTTTACTCAAGATTAATAAAATTCTAAGTTTTTCTATAAATAAACTACGTTTAACAGTTAAATTCATCATAACTTCACTTGATTAGTTATATTTTTTGCATGATATCGCTTTGGCAAAGCAGTGCAGATATACATAATAGTCCCAAAATAGATTATTGTAAAAATAACTTAGAGTATCTCTTACTTCTTAAGTGGAACACGTAAAATTGTCACAAGTTTAAATCTAGACTATCTCACACCCGAGGAGTAAATTAAAATATCAATTTTTTAAATAAAAAGTCACAAAAAAAATATTCAGAACTAAAGCAATCAAACAAATTGAAGATAATCAAAAACTTCTACGGAAGTATTTTTGACGTCAATAAAATAATATATACACACATTTTCACTAAAAATTAATAAAGGAGGCACTTTAAAAGTTTGACTCTACAACTATTTTGAAATAAATAGATAAAAGTTATATTCAAAATCAGAGTAAATAAGTAAACAATATTCACTTCAATAACTCAGGTGTCGATTGCTTTGGTTCATCATTCAATATTATAAGTTTATGTCTATTTTTATCAGTAAAACTATGTGACATTTTAAGCTTGTATTGAAAATATCCCTTGTGTAATGAAGGAGAGCTGAGTTTTTCTCGATTATGATTACATCTCACCTGATATAAAAGTCTGTCTCGAATGTTGACTTGACGCGCGCGGGATATGCACTGAATACAAATCCTCTCTTCCTACGAATGTTCCCACTCCCATGTGAATTATTTTCGTTATAAATAATATTACTATATTATAAATATACAAGCACAAGAACAACACTTGATCAATCTACACTGTATTAAATACATCCGTTGATTTTGAATGTATTTATTAGATTATTCAACTACTTATCTCATTCTGGATGCTTTGACTTATTGTTTATTGCAATTGACAAGTGATTGAAAGCTCTGCGAAACATAATCCAAATTGTACTTCATTAAATCGCATAATCAACAACATATTTTCTTTAGGGAATTTGAACAACTTTTGATTTCTGGGTTAGCTGGAAGATATCGCAATACAACAATGAATACGCCCTCTGTGCATATAATTGTGAAATGATTTATAAAATCTTAACTTAAATTAAAACTAAGTTTGGAGACTTTGTATTTTTACACACGCCACCCTCTTAATATCTTCCACTATGTTTTCTATTAAGGATTGTAATTATTATATTTGATAAGAAGGTAGATGATTTCTCTTTACGTATTACACCAACATTGAGCAACTGAATTATTTGGTATACTGATACTCCTACAATACTTTTGCGTGATTCAATAAAATAAACATGAGTCTATTAAGTAAGTTGTTTGGTAAAAAAAAATTAAACAAATACAAAAATCGCATTTTCGTGTTGTGTTTTATAAAACTGCGTTTTTAAAATAGTATAGTTCTATGATATTTCTATAAAGATAGCGGAAAAAATCAGCGTTAGTTTGGAAATCATTCAAAATCTAATTAGTTTTTAGGCTAAAATGAATTTGTACTACTACTAGGTGCTATACCATAAAGGCATAGCTCACAAGTGGGGTAGCCGGCGGACCAACTGCTTGTCATAAACATGAATGTTTTACCCTCCGTGCTAACAAACAATTAAGACATTCAAGATGAGTGGAAAACCTCATTGCTGAATTTAAGATTTAAATGTCTTTATTGTATCGATCATCTGAATAGGTGGCCAAATTAATTTAAGATATAAGTTCAACGATTATTTTCAGTATTTTTGACTACACCACGGATGAAATTCTATTTTCATACTGAATTGTGTTGCTTTATAACTTAACCGGCCTCTATTGAATTCATGAGAAAGCTTACAGTAGTTACCGTGTAATGCATATTATAATTTAGGTAATATTTTGGTTTGCCACTATCTTGAATTTCTTAACTTTTTGCTGACACGTCTGCTGGTTAAAGCTCTCGAGAGATATGCTATGATGGTATAGTAGTAGATTAAAGTCTATTTCGGATAGAATAATGTTTTTTTTTTCCATTTTATACGTTTTGATAACAGACAAAGTGTGTTCACTTCAAATTGTCTTTAAAATAGAAGCTGCATAGTAAAAGTTTTCTAAATTGGCGCCATTTTATAGATGGATGAATAAAAATTTATGATGTTATATAGAATGTATTTATCGCAAGATGTCGTTAGTGTACTGATAAAAGCTTGCAGCTCAGGGTACCTACTCGTTGCTGGAATAAACCTTCATCAAACCTTAGACTGACTCAAAGTCTGATGTCTTTCAAGCGAGCCTTTAGAGAGAAAATTATATCCACAAACACAGCCTCCGACCTAAAACCCATCATTCCTGCCCCCCCCCTTTTTGTATTTTTATTTCAATCAATTATTTTTATTATGATAATTGTTTTCTATACCTGTATAATATGTATAATATTTATGTGTGTCAGATTCTGTCAATAGACTTGTGGTACCGCTTAGGGGGAGTCTGGCTAACTATGTTGACTGTGCCTTCTGTGTGGCTGGTCCGTTACTGTGGAACAAAATTCCCTATGATTTGCGAACTCTGGAGAGTGTGGAGGTGTTCAAGACGAGGTTAAAAACCCTATTGTTCAGGAGGTGTTATGATTCTTGAATGGGCCCTTGCGGTAGTTTTTCCATAAAACGGTGCATCATAAATAAGTTGTCTAGCTTTTATTATTATTATTATTGCATATTTTTGTATGTTTTTTCGGTTACTTGAGTTTTTTATTGTTATAATTTGGTGCTTGATTTTGTATCTTAGGGTTAGTTGGAAGTGATCGCGCCTTTGCGATAAACGCGTCTTCTGTATATTGATTACATTGTATACCTTCTATGAAATTGTTTATTATCAAAAGACAGTGAAGAATGAATAAATAAAAATATAAAATTCAAGGAACTGCGCATTACAACAAATGAATCAATGAATTCATATGGGTTACACTTTGCTTCTAAATAAACCTCACATTTTTTAAGTGAATTAATATTATTGTATAGTATACCTATCCCATCAAGGCATCTCTCACAAGTGGGGTAGTCAGCAGAGTTATTGCTATTAAAAACATGAGGGTCTGTTTCGCAGTTAAGTCTGTTAAAGGGTCGTCCTCTCCGTGCTAATAAAAGCAAAAGACTTTCCGATGGGTGGTATAGATCAGGGATGTTGCGGATGTCGATTTTTACACATCCGCGGATGTGAATGCGGATGCGGATTTTTGAAGGCTCACATCCGCGGATGCGAATGTTTAAGATGTTATAGAAAAAAAGTAGGAACTATCTTAGTTGGTAGACCCCACTGTCAAATATGTGACGAAATTTTTGCTACAATAATATTATGGATTTTTTGTCGAATTTTTTTTTTCTTCTTTGTTATTTGCAAAAATAAAATAAAACCGGCAAAAATAAAAACGCGTCGGATCTTGCCACCATTATTTTCGTTCCCATTGGTTAATGTCAAGTGCAAACGGCACGCGCCTTTCGCCGGCCCCGCCCCATTTCTTTCTTGTCGCAAATTGTCTTACATCCGCATCCGCATGAACATCCGCATCGATTATTGCGGATGCAGATGTCCAAATACATGCGGAAGCTCCGCATTTGCGGATGCGAATATTCGCAACATCCCTGGTATAGATACATGATCGCCGAACTTAAGATAAGATGTTAAATATTTTGAAATGAATACCTACCTATCTCTTACAAGCCACTCGTAAAATGTACAGAAAATAGTGAAGGGTCTATGGGATTAATGGCATTTGTAATAAGTATATATTTCTGACAGTAGCGAGACAAGACATGAGGAGTTGTGATGTTTCCCATGAGGATGCACTCGACAGAACCAAGTGGCGAAACAAAACAAGAAAGACAGACCCCACCACCATGTGGGACTAATAATTGTCCAAAGAGAAGAAGATGACTATGTAAAAAACACGTAGGTACGTAGATGATTTCGTTTCTTAATTTATTTATTTTTTGACATTGATCTTCTGTATCATGTATCATGACAGAAATACCTGTATCTACAAAATTATTATTATTATTACTGACAATAAGACAATTCTTACAAGGATCATTCCAGCTGAAGGCCAAAGCGATTCCAGAAGAACCATAGGTATTCAAGGCATTCGTTCACGTTAATTGGTTTTTATATTACAATACTTTTTTTTGTAAGCAAAAGGTTAGATTAACTGTGAAATTTCCATATCACATATACAATTCACATGATTTTATTTGCCTAAAGTAGGTACTATGATAATTACTCTGTTATCTCTCAAACGAACACCAATACAAATACTCACTGTAATATATTTGTTTGAAGTGTTTTTCGTTCTGTCGAGGCAATAATATATGCAACATGGGTTAGAAAACATTATTTGAATGTGATATAAATAAAACTTATACTCATTATTAAATGTGCGATTTATTCATGAAAAAAAAATAGTAAAATTAACATGCTCATAAAATTGTTAAAAATTAATGTGAATGTGTTATCAACTTATCATACAAAAGTGAAAAAAAACGAACTATCAATAGATGGTACATGAATGTTGTTAGTTTTTTCTTTGATATAATATGAATATTGTATGTAAAAATATAGTTTTTCTTCAATATCTTCTTACAGGTTAGCATGGTAACGCTTGTGCTTGGACAGACCGTCCTGGACGCGTTTACCGAAGTCAGTGCTAACTTGAGTGAAGTTCTTGACTGCTCTGTCTTGGATGAATGAAGCAGCGTCCTTCAAGTGACCAACAATGTTGTCAACAAGACGTTGTTTAGCAGCATCATCGAGCACCTTATTCCAGAAGACTGAGGGTTGGGTGTAATTGTCTTCGGTTTGGCCACTGTCATAACGGTATACATCTCCAGACACACTCTCCTTGGTTTGCAGACGAGCGGCAACTGGGCATTCCTGTGGTCCAGAGAATGAGTTGGGGAAATAGTTTGGAGCACCTTCTTGGTTTTCAATATTTTGAGGTCCATCGCGTTGGTAGTTCTTGGGGCGCACGCTGTATGGGCAGTTGACTGGGAGTTGAAGGTAGTTGGTACCGAGACGATGACGGTGGGTGTCGGAGTAGGAGAAAAGACGTCCTTGCAACATCTTATCAGGAGATGGCTCAATTCCAGGTACCAAATGAGCGGGGCTGAATGCGATTTGCTCAACTTCAGCGAAATAGTTCTTGGGATTTCTGTTAAGAACGAAGCGACCAACAGGCATCAGAGGATAGTCCTTCTGGGGCCAGACCTTGGTGACATCAAATGGATTGAATGGGCAAGCTTCAGCCTGAGCGAATGTCATTATTTGAACAGAGAAGTTCCATGATGGGAATTCATTCTTCTCAATGGCGTTGTATAGATCTCTGATGCTGTAGTCAGGATCGGTGGAAGCCAGCTCACCAGCCTTATCAACCGGAAGATTCTTGATCTTTTGGTTGGTCTTGTAGTGGAATTTCACGTAATGTCCTTCTCCCTTGGCGTTGACCAATTTGAAAGTGTGGGAACCATACCCATTCATGTGCCTGTAGCCATCAGGAATACCACGATCGGCAAAGAGGAACATAACCTGGTGCATAGACTCTGGGCGGAGTGACAGGAAATCCCAGAACATATCTGGATCTTTCAGGTGAGTAGCTGGATTACGCTTCTGGGTATGAATGAAGTTGGGGAAAAGAGTTGGATCACGGATGAAGAAGATGGGAGTGTTATTTCCAACAAGATCCCAGACGCCATCATCAGTATAGAATTTGACGGCGAACCCTCTTGGATCTCTCACTGTATCAGCGGATCCACTCTCTCCTCCTACTGTTGAGAATCTTACGGCAACGTTGGTTCTCTTGCCAACTTTTTCGAACACCTTGGCTGCAGTGTACTTGGTGATATCGTGGGTCACTTCGAAGTAACCAAAGGCACCAGCTCCCTTAGCGTGGACAACACGCTCTGGAATACGTTCCCTGTCGAAGTGGGCCATATCATCCAGGAACTGGACATCCTGAAGCAAGGCTGGGCCGCGGGGGCCGACAGTCTGGATGGCTGTTTTGATACCAACTGGATTGCCTGCTCCTGTTGTAATGTAACCGGCATTACCCTGTAACAAAATAATCAAATAATTAAATCCTTCCGAATAATTCGCAAACATATACAATATTTAATTTAGATCAATCAATGCTTCACTGTGACCTCATTATTTTACCATACAATTTCTACTCTTTAAGAAAAGAAATCTTTAGGCGTGCAAAGAATAGTAAATTTAGATTTTCATCTATGCTTCTCGATTTCCACACGAAATGCTAGGATTGTTATATAAACTTTACAAAGATAATGATTTTATCAATATTACTACACACAAAACACATTACACCTTGTTACTAAGTTAATAATAGCAATAATCACCCATCAATTTCATTTCGTTACGTATTGAAGTAAATATGATAATTCAAACTGATTTCGCTGATTGTGACAAAGTTCAAAATGAGATTTTAATCATGATTGATCTTTGAAAACAAAATTTTATATTTTTGCGATTGTTGTTTTCTATTTTCAACGATTTGTATTGTTTGGAATTTTAGATTAATTTTATCATTATATTTTACACTTCAGTAATTCTTCTAACCACAAGTATGGAATAAGGATGCTTATTTACATACAAAGGCAATAGCGTTTGTGTATATGGGAATTTGTGCTTGTGTTAGAGTAAACAACAACCTTTCGGAACGGTTTGCGGTGACCTAAGGAGTAAAGCAAGGACGCATCATGTCACCATGGTTGTTCAACTTGTACAACAATAATTGCTCGAATAACAAAGAAAATATATATGGCTAAGAGGAAGGGTGCTAGTAAACGTGGCTAACAAGGATTAAATGGCAATAACATTTATAAACCATACCTATCCACCAGGACGGACATGTTCTGAGCACATTGAATAAGAGAGAATGCATGAGTAATTGTGTGACAGTGACGGAACAGAAAAGTATATGCAAGGATAGGAGTGATTGACACTCGATCCTATCTGCCTACCCCGAAAGGAAAGCGGCGTGACGGTAATGATTAATATTATAAAAAAATAATACGGATGATTAACAGTCTGTTAAGATTATTGATGATCAATAGTTGAGTTAATTATCTTTGTATAATTATAAATCATTGATCCAGATGTACTAGTTTTCTTGAAAGGATAAATAGAAAAGACGAGGAAAAATAACAATAATTACAATAGATATTTTTATTGATTCACATGCAGGTACGTAATATTATGCTCCAGATCATTAGCTTTTACCTTGAGATAAATAAAAAATATAATTTAATTAATTACAAAGTGTGTATAACTTCGTCTACGATATGTGTTGATGATTAAGCGTTATTATGTAAGATTGAAGAATCGCAAAAGAATCAGTGATTGACCATGCCTCACGATGCATTGAGTCATTGAGAATGGAAAAAAATACAGAAGCAAATTCATTGTTTACTTAAGGAATGACGTGACATTTAAGATAAAAAAAATATTTATGAATAATGACAACGCTAGTCATTAAACTTCGCAATGAACTGCAGTAAGCTGTTTCTTACTTTATTAAGTACAAAGTGAATAAAGGTACTCTTAAAAAATGACACAGAAATACTTAAAAATCGTTAAGATTAGTCTCCTTTCGATATAACTAGGATTTATATCCTATATGATGAAATATTGAGTATTACTTTGAAATCAAGGTAGAAAACTAGTAAAAACTTAGACAAATTTAGTTTAATAATGTGCTAAATTTACAAACAAATACATACAAGTTCATGTATCTTAAAATAGAATAGCGAATCATTGTTTGTATAAAATATACTTGAAGTAAATTAACAGTATACTTGCATGTAAATTTTCAATTCTCTGCAGGAAACGTTGCAATGCTATACGCGGATGGCTGCACAAGAGATGAAGCAGCAAATATAATATTTGCAGATCGGAAATAAATCTGCATGCAATGGATCGTGATAACACGGTATTGATTTGTACAAATTGAGGGCATCTTTGATTAAAAACGACCTTATCTATAGTTCAGTTTCACAGTTTCGATAACACCTTTCAAAAAAAAAGTAAAATGTATTATAGGTTAGTTATTCTTGAACTAAATGCTCCCTACAGCCAGGAATAACGGCTGAATGATACAGAACAAAAAGTGTGCTCTAATGATTGGAAAAATAAAAAAAAAGTAAAAAAAAAAGAATTTGACAAAGAAGGAAGAAAATGGGAGTGTTGTATTCAAAAAGATTTAAGACGTTGCTTTCAGTGTAGAATTTGATTGCGAATTCTTTTTGTCAAAAAGATAATTTTATTATTTATTTTTGAGGTGAACGGAAAATTTAAAATGGGTAATATCGTAAATATATCATGAAAAATATTAAGTAGAATAATTAATGCACATACATAAATTTAGGGGTCTAATCGTTCAATAATAAACGAATGCATGACCCATGTCTCGATAGAGAATGACGTAAAATAACTTTGACTTTGTACTAGAGACAAACAAAATTATTATTATGATAATATATTTGATAGGGACATTTGTGTGCGGGAAATTCGACTTGACAAGTAAATCCCAAAAAAAAACATGAGTGTTTTTGTGTAAGGTAGATGTATAAACATATTTGGTAACATTATGTACTCGTATTAAAAATGCTACAGTAGTACCAACTTCTACAAATAAATTGTTTAGTTTATGATAGAGTAATGATTAATACTGTAGGTATTTATTTATTAAAACTCCGATTAAAATACGGCATTTCACTTCAACCAATACTTTACAAGAGTGACTTCGACGCAAAAATTTACTTCGTATTAATAGGCTTTCTTAAGAAGAGGTAGCCATGTGGTGATTTCAGACTATTTCCTATATCAGTCTACTAATTAATTAAGAATCTTAATTAACTTCGTTCATCGAGTCCTTCTAATTACCATACCAACTTACCATATCATTTGAATCATCCGATTAAAGTCTGCAAATAAGAATAAATCAGTAACTATCCACTAATTAGTAATATCGAACTAAAATCTATTACGGACTTTTAATTACTCCCTGAGGCACGCCGGATATTAAAAACAAAACAGCAACATCGATAGAATAAAATTACCAGTGTTTTTTTTTTCAAATAACTGAGTTAAGAATCACAATTTTCACCACGCTTTTCGTAATAATGGAAAGGTTCAGCTATCATTGTTACTGTAAAAAAAGGCTAGTGGAACATCTTGACGGCGAAAAAACAGTTTTCTCGAAATAATTATTGTAACTGGATATTTTGACAATATGGCTAGGATTATCGGGATTAAGTATCTGTTTTTGCAGAATACTTCACAGTGTGTAAGAGCAATGCGTCTTTTTTCTTCTTCTTATTTTTATGAATGTATCAACTCTCTGTGTGTGTCACTGTTGAATAAATAAAAATAGTGTCTTAAGAGAGTTTTTTTCTTTATACACATGAATATATTAGTATTTTTGGAATCAGATTGACAATGTCCCAACAAGACGAAAGACGTCTCTCTCGTATATAAATCGAATAGCAGAATAAAAAACTTGCTGTATTTATTGTATAATTTTACTACAAGTAAACACCGAGACAGTTAATAAATTAAGAGTGTCTTTTTTTTCATTACATGAGTAGCTAAGGAGGGTCACTTCAGAGAAAAAAGAGTGAAAGGAAATATACAAAAGGATAAATTATTGTAAACAGAATGAACGGACCATGTTCTTTACGCAATGCGTTCCTAAGAATTTTATCATCATACATATGATTATAAAATAACAAAAAATACCGTTTGTTATTTCATATGATTACGAGTGAATGTCCTCAAGATAATACAAGTATTGCTTTTACAACACTCAATAATATTATTAACAACAGCATATTAATACGAGAGTTTGTTCAATAAGCACTGTATTCACAATAATACGGTTGACAGATCGCGGAATATATCACGCCATGATAAGAGTATTTACCATATCATAAAATGACTGCGATAAAAGGGATCACACCAACCAACACTCGCTCGGAGTATTTTTAATAATGTTGTGAGTAGTTACACAGATAAAACCAATGAGAATACATAATTATTATAATTACAATAGGTACATAATGCGTATTTTTACGTATAATGAATAATAATAATATGTAGGTACTATGATAACAGTCTAAAAAAACTAGCAGCGCAAAAGTCTACTTTGTATTATGAAACGTAAGGAATAACGCGGAAAATATCTAAGACAAAGTATGAATTTGTCAGTAAAATTTACGTACACTCAAGAACATAATTATTTTGTATTGTGTTTTTAGAAATGAATTATTGACGTCTTACTTTTAACATATCTCACGATAGAGCGGAAATTATGACTAAAATTTTATAGCAAAATATGATGTTGATACATTTCCAAAAACTGCTGTATCATTGCAACAAATTTGTTGACTTGACTGTGCAATTAGATTTAACTAAAGCCTAAGGTTATTGATGAAATAATCTAAAAATAAATCTTCTAAAATGCTGTAATTGTTGACGAAAAATGATCGCCCCTTCGACATTCTTGAAAGTTCTGTCTTTTCTCTTCTCGCTCAAACTGAATATACTAATAGACATAATCATGTCGCAAAAATAATACATCAAATTTAGCAATTAAACATAATCTATTAAACTCACAAAATGTAATTCCTTATTATAAATACAACCCGGAACCGGTTTTAGAAAATCAAAATTACAGGTTCTATTATGATAAAACAATAATAACAGATAGAGAAATACATCATAATAGACCCGATTTAGTATTACATGATAAACGTAACAAAATAACGTACCTAATAGACATCGCTGTCCCAAATACACATAATATACAAACAACCGTCGCAGAAAAAATACGTAAATATACAGAACTAGCAGGAGAAATAAAAAATATTTGGCATTGGTCCGTTTATATAATATGTACCTTTAGTCATGTCAGCTACAGGGGTAACTCCGAAATCTTTAATAAATAATTTACAAAAATTAGATTCACCGGTTAATTTGTACATTAAAATTCAAGAATCTATTATAATAAACACTTGTAATATTGTAAAAAAGTTTTTGAACACAGATATTTCAGGCACAATGCTGGTATTTTGAACCCGCCTTCTGAGCCTAATCCTTTGATATCCTGTATATCTGGATAGGTGAATTTTTCCCGGCATTAGACTGTTAAGTTTTTGTGTGACCATGACTGATCATATGGAGACTAATCTGGTTGTATAGTGCTGAGAAGTGTGGATGGCAATTCTGCCGCCGCGTATAAAAAAAATATTTCCAATAAATTACTGAACTCCATCTACGATAGTTTACATGAATCGTACACGTATATTTGGAGACAATAAAGATTACGATATATACGTGTGACAGTTTAGTATTGTTGATTTGGATCTCAGATGACAGATACTTAACACCTGACGTTATGGAAAGAAGTTCACATAATTTAACACGTATTCTTATAAACATTGATAAATATATTGTACTAATTGAAATATTCTATTCATAATATGAAATAGATATCAAGTCATAACTATGCTTTCCTATTGAAGGATATTGATGGACGCATGTGGTTACGTAAACAATTTTCCAGGGTTTTTCTACGAAGTTTCGTTCAAAATGAGAGCAGTTCTAAATACTATTAATAATATCTAGGATTCCCATGACCCCCGGTGTATCCTGTAAAGCCGTGATAGATGATTAAGGATACGACTTTATCATCACATCCATAGAATAAAAAAATATTTATGATAACTACGTCTTAACAAAACTCTAAGAATTGTACCTATTACTACGTCTGAAGATTTAAAAATATGAAAGTTATTCGAGTTATGACATATTTTACTGTGTGGATTGGGGACATGTTCTAAGCAGATCTGGAGATAAAAGAGCAAGTGTTCCAAAAAAATTAGTTGGGTATTAAAAAATCTGCTGACCGAAATAAAAAGTTTAACCAAAATGGCTATCGTGAATAATAGCAATCGATATATGGGCGAACTTTCAAAACAATTGGGAAAATACTCAGTTTGAGCATCAGAATAAGAAAGGCTTGTAGAAATTTTGTTTGAAACTGCAGAAGTTAAAGTAGAAAAAGGAAATCAAAGTAGAGTTAATAACTAACGTCAGTTTCCAAAATCTTCTTTACCGTATTATGAATAATTACAATACTAAATTTTGTGATTTTGAGATGTTCGCTGACAATGCTCGTGGCTTCAAAATGTCGATTTTGCGCGGATGAAAATGAATTTCAATGACTTTGTAAGTCGAAATCAGATAACTGTACCTTATTATTTATAGTATAGTATAGTTTGTGTTTATTTCTACAAATGAATATGGAGTTTTACAATAATATATTTGCAATAAACGAAATACATAGAAAAGTTGTAAGTGAGCACTGATGATGTTAATATAACGAAAGATCTTTGCTAAAATATTTAAAATAAATAACAAGTGAAAGTAAACAGTGTTTTTGATTTTATTTTTATAACAAAATTTATTAGAAATACATAGATGCAAACATTCCTATCAAAATATGATATGAGAGCTCAACGACATCTAAAAAAAATATATACATAGAGAAGTATTATTTATCTTGTATTACACTCCACAGAGGCAAAGGTTATATAAGAAAAAAATAATCGTGCGATGTACAAAATACATCCACACAGTTCAAATAACAATATTTTTATGTAGGCACAACAGTGACGGGTACTGCCTAATATATATGTGACAAAACATTATTTACAATTTTTGATAATTTTCTGTAAAAATGATTTGAAATAAAAATATGAATTTTAGTAAAATAGTATTAAAAACTGTTGTATAGTTTGTGCTTTGAAAGACTTGGATATAAACAATAGCTATAACAGGGGTCTCTGGAGGAATGTGTGTATGCGATACAAGTATAAAAATGTTTACATAGTACTTGAAATGAAATTAAATAAATCATATGATACATGAAAAACACTGCTAAGCTGTTGAAAATTTAAAAAAACGCGAACCAGTTTTACTAGAATCGTCGAATTCAACAAAAATTTGTAGAATTATACAGTATTTTTAATTGTTATATTTTTATCTTTAAAAACGCATAATTTGTTCCTTTTCATACTCCCTACTAAAATTTTAACAAAAACACTACAACACCGCCTCAAAAATACTACAATTTGAGAAATGTGTGAGGTTCAAGATGTTAGATGGGAGATAACAGCGGAGATATAGGTACGAACACGTCTAAAGAATAAACGATGCCTGAATCCTAAATATAAGTCGCCAGTTAAGGTACCAAGGGAAAATTAATTATAATAAAATCGATATTATGTTTAACGGATAGAGCATTAAATTCTGTAAAAATTATAGGTATACTAGGGGCATTCATTACTAACACAAGACGTACAAACTAAATTAAATAAGATCAATAATTTTCAAACTAAAATAGTTTGTTGTTCATAATAAAATACAACGAAATTCTAATTGGTACATTGTTTAAAGCAGTTGTGTGATCGAAGTATGCCTTATATTATAAGTATGATTATATATATGATAATACCGTTATATTGACCCGAGAATGACAATGTCGAATGTATTTATTATAGCTTAAAAATATACAGGTATGTATTATAGTAGAACTCTACGTTCAAACAGAACAATAAATTCTATAATATATACCCACACTTCTGTATATAGTAAAACACCAATACTTTTAATATTCACCGGTCGTACGGTGGCTTTATAGTTACTTTGCGTTCGCGTGGACGAAATCCAAAGAGAATTATTAATGTTATAACTATTAAAGATAATAATATACTATTTATCGATTTCAAAGGCCACTTAACAAAATATATGGCATGATTGTGAAAATTAATAGGAAGTTATGAATCGATCTTCATTCATAATTAAGGTTTCGATATGTCCTTTCATAACATATTAAAATTGTTGAAGGGTGTTTGTGTTTACACTGTGAAAATTTAAATTAAATAATTTATAAATAATTAAAAACAGTTATATTTTCACAATATTTATTTAAACTCTAACGTTTTCGCCCACTTCAATGGGCATTCTCAAGATGTTAAATGATAATTGAATATTAAAATGTAAGATGATAATTGAATCAAAACTAAACTGTTTTGCTCTAGAACCTTTCAATCTTTTGCACAAACGTAACTATTCATATGCCTTGAGAAAGAATTCGTACAAAAATCATACAAAAACATTCACCGTCTTATAAAAAGCTTTCCGATTGTCCTGAATGCTTTAATTTCCATCAAGAAGAAGGTATTCTGTTTGTTAAACATAATTTGAGTTCGCTGGCTTCTTTACTTGTGCGAACTTTTATAATTTAAATTATAGATTTCGCAATAGATAATATAGATTTCAAAAAAGTTTGGGTGTAATTAAAAAGAATCTAATGAATTATTTTATATCTGTTTCTTCCATACTTATAAAGTTTGATCTTTTATTAACATGATAGAGACCAATTCAAACAACATACATGTTCAGAGATAAATTCAATGTATGTTGATGCCGAAATACAAGTTTTATCTCAACATTGCTGGTAAGTATAAGAAGCTATATTTTAAACCAGTTTGTGAAGAAGTACAGCGAGCTAGTGAGTAAGGTAAGAAGACAACAGAAAGCTGGTCGAATGGGTTACAAGCAGAAATAAATTTGTACGTACTTTTAATAATTATTATGACTTGCTCTGGGATGCATTTTGATATTAACTGTAAGAGTAACGTACTATAGTAACATCCCGTGGAGCACCCGGTAAAGAATTGGTCTCCCACTCTTCTGCGTAAGTTTTCGAGTGTCCTGTAAAAGGCAGGTGTTCGAAAAAAATAAGACATTTTACATCTTGAGTTCAGCGTTGAGGTTTGCCACCCATCCTGAATGTCTTGATTTTATACTGGCACGAAGAGGACAGTTTGTATGTTTCTTACATACAGCTGATCTGCTGGCTACCCCACTTGTGGGATGTGCCGTGATGGTATAGTAGTAGTATAGTAACGTACTGGTACGTTTTCCACTATAATACATATTTTGTGAAAAACTATTACCAAACATAGATATGTAAAATCAACATGAGCGATGTTTCGTAATTTTTATTTGTAATTTAATTATCAACGGCAACGAATGTTTACTGTAAACAACACGATAATACAAAATTGTACTTATCATAATTATAACAAACAACGTTATGCCAATCACCAAAAATACAGCTTGTATTTATCACCCTTGCAAAAAATGTCACGGGTAAACATTGATAGTATTTTTCTTGAAAAGACTAAGCTGATTCGTTATAAGACGCAATGTTAATGAAATGTGATTCAATTTAAGAAAGAAAATATAAGTTTTACAAACAATGTGATTAAGTTTTTCAAAAATTTTGCAGAAATATGAGCAAAACATTTTTGAAAAACTCGATTGTGTATGAATCAAATGCTGGAGAATTTAGAGCAGATTTTAAAGGGTATATAATATACATTTCATCTATAATTGAAGGATTGACTATGTAACAGTTTTTAGACATTTTGAGTATTTTTAAACGAGTAATCCACAATGCATTTCTGTTACTTGATTATATTATATAGATCGCGATCGATTTCAGCAAAACCGTTGCCATTGACGAGCAATTATTAATGACAAGTATTTGAAACGGTTTGCTGAAATTGATCGCGATCTATATATCGTGGGTTCAATGCTAGAACTAGACATCTCAAATTTGATCGTTATAAATTATGTATTCCCGATGTTTGCCTTTAATGTTTTGAGTAATTTCTAGTAATAATTATGAATTGAGAGCCTTCCTTATACTGTAATCAAAGTGTTTCAATAATATATATAATATTAATTACTATCCTTCTCAGTGTAATGTCATGATTTATCCATTACCTCAAAACTATTGATTTTGAGTTGTCTAGTTTTATCATTGAACCCACGATATAATCAAGTGACAAGTGCATTGTGGAATACTCGTTTTCAGACATTCAAAAAAGGTATACATCTTTCTAGAATACTATTGAATTGAGAGCAAATGTAAAGAACAAACCCAAATGATCTAGGCGAGAATTAATATTTTGAAAATTGAAGAAGTTTGAAAAAATTTTAACAATCAATGTCTGTTTGCTGAATTAAATCGCGATCTATATATCATCAAATAACAGAATTGCATTGTGGAATACTCGTTTTCAAACATTCAAAAAGGTTATACATCTTTCGAGAATAGTATTGAGTAGAAACCAAACGTAAAGAACAAACCCATTTGATATGGGCGAGAATTAATATTTGGAAGATTAAAAGAGTTAGATATTTTTGACCATTTTGTATGATTGCAGGTAAAAATGTAATATAATATAATCTACAAAATGAAATATCGAGTGCTTACGTGAAATACCGACCGTACGAAGTTAGTAAAAAGATGACTTGACACTTATTATTCCTGTATGTTCTACGAAGCTAATAATATCATTATTATTATTATTGAAAAACAAAGGTCAAACAATACATAGGTATGTATGTATGTACATTATACTGTCGTCTGATTAAAAATACCCGGGACTTGTTATGTAAGCTAATACAACACGTTGAGTCATTACCATATTTGAAAATAATTTAATACTTTAAATAAAACGCTAACATTATAATACACAATCCTAATAATTATATAGTGGGTTACAATCCATTGGATTGGTCTGCAACGAGTTTGGATTTTCTTCTCCATTCCTCCCTACTTTCAGCTAGTCTCTTTAATTCTACGTATGTAGGGTTGCCAGATGGTATCCAAAAGGAGGACATGTCCTCCTTTTTTTATATTTTGTCCTCCCGTCCTTCCTTACCTACTGTAAGTCCTCCTTTTTGCTAAACATCAGGTTCTGCGAGCTTTATTTTTTTATAAGCGCACATAACGCAAATGTGGAAAGAGTTTTTTCACTGATTAATACTTAGTGGAGCAAAGAGAGGAATAAACTAAGTGTGAAGTCAGTTAAATCTTTAATTCTTACTCAATACAATTTCAAAAACATGACATGTGACGACTTTTATAATTATTTATTAAAAAACCAAGAACTTCTTTCCGAAATTGGCAGCTCAGCTAAATATGATTAAAATAAAGTAAAATAATATAAAAAATTTGCTTAATTTCTGAATGTCCTCCTTTTTTACAAAAAATCCTCCTTTTTAGACCCATCTGTCCTCCTTTATCAGATTATCATCTGGCAACCCTATACGTATGTGCCACAGTTCATGTCCTTCTTCAGTTGGTATATATAAATGTCTCTTGCAAGAGACAATCACAATACGCATACAAAAATGTATTTTGCGTATGTTTTCCAGTCGAACCTAAGATAGAATCAATACTACATACGTACCTTTCTATAATTCAAAATTTCCTATAGTAAGGAGAGATTGAAGACCAATCAGACATCTCATCATATTGGAGAAACATGTTTATTCAATATTACATAGTACAAAATTTAATCGGAAAAAGTGAAGTTTCTGCATTTTAATGTCTTCCAATTGGATTCCGAGTGTACAGTGTAAATATGGCTTTCTAATTAAGATGTCCGATTGATTTTGTCATCTGCGCATTGCGTTCAATTTCAGTTGAACAAACAAAAAAAAATATTAAATATTCTAAACTAAATATAGTAAACACTCTAGCGCGATTTGTAAGAGGCAATCCATTAGATGTATTATAAAGCTTCTTAAAGATATCGAACACAAATATAATTATAGATGACAGAAGGATTTCTATTTCTAAAACGTCCGTTGATATCAGCGCTGGCTACAACCTTTTTTAATATATATATTTTTTTTAATTTAGATAATAAATATTTAAAGAAAAAACACTGTTTACTTTCATTTAAAATTGTTATATTATTAAAAGCTTTTCGGACATACGTCCATCTTCAGTAATAATTACTTATAACTAATGACAAATGACAAATTGATGGTACATGATAATACAAAATTAATTGTGGGGAGGGGGAGTGGGCGGGGTTAATAGAGATGTAATATGGATATGTGAAGGTATTGGCAGAGATATTATTTTTAGGCAATGTAGGCTTTTTTAATACATTTGTATAGTGCCAAAATTTGTACATAAATTGGTAAAAAAGATTTTTTTTTAAAGATATTCTGGGTTTTGTTATAAATCCAAATACAACGTTATACACCTTTCACAGTAAGCTCAAAGCTTGTGTCGTGAAAGGGGAGTTTGCCGGCACCTGGGATCGAACCACGGTCCCCTTGTTCACGAGGCCGAGACTCTACCTCCAGGCTACCGACGAACTCGTGTTATGCAGGTAATGACTATCTTAATTGCTGTTTGTGAAAATAATTTTATTCGAGTAATAAATATGAATTGTTGTCATTAAAATGTCGCCATAGAAAGATTTTTTTAAGAACCTATTAGGTCAAAAAGCGTTATACTTCTTAGTAAACGATTATATATTAATTTTGAATTGTGGAATTAGAAAAGAGTTACAAAATAATAAACATAGTGTGAAAAGGATATCCAAAACTATGCTACAAATTTAGATAAATTATATTTACAATAACGCAACGCATATATCAAATATTTTAATCAGAGCAATAAATACCTTTGAGATTATGTGGTACCTAAATACACCATTTATCTTTTTAGGTTATGCACCTCAAAGCTGATACACAAGTATGTTTTTCCTAATACTTATATCACCGATACAAAAGATTGCTTTATCACGATATATCATTTATATTGTAATAGTTCAATAAGTAGTAGATTCTCGTTACAAACTTATCAGTTATGTAACCACTACTGATACAATACCAAAGTAATTTACATCAATAATAATTACACTTTAATGTTATAGGGTCAGGTACTACTATACTATACTAGACCCTCACACCGTATCTGAAGTGAGGTAGGCAGACAGAACTGAATGCCATATAGATCTATCTTTAAATACTTCTTTCGCTGCTTCTACATTCATACGATTTCTCATACATGCGGTCGATTAATCTACGTGAATTTGAATTTTATCTACGTGATCAAGTCACGTGGTTTTTGAACAAATATTTCGAGATTTCTGCAGTAAAAAGCGATATATTCATTGCTCTTTTTGTGATACACTACGTCCGCATGTAGAAACTTGTTGAAAATAAATAAAAGGCGTATTCTGGGTAACAGTGGACATGTAGACTGATTCAAGCCTTTGCAAAAAGATGTGGTCAAAAATGGAAGTATTACATTTTCCTTATTCTTCGCACCACTTCTGAAATTCGATTCTTATTGTTTTTCTATTATATTAAGATCTTTATTATCGTGGGTCATACCCAGAGATTTCTTAGCTTCAGAATTAAAAAATATATATATAAATAGTGGTGAAATAAGTAAAGTATGTGGTACATCTATGATAGTAAAAATCTCACTTTTGAGAATACAAAGTTATCGAGTACATTACGTGATAACTCATTTGAGAACTTTTAATTGGGCACAAAAACTGCGTCAGGAATTATGGTTTCACAAACAAACCTTCGCATAATTCAATATTATGGACGGAAATAGTGATTTGTTTAGTAAATATTAACACACATATTTTGATTTTTAATAGAAGACTTGATTACCGAGAATGTCACACAATCACCTCTGTTATAGATATTGAAATACAACACAATTACGTATTGATAAGTACATTAAGGTAATAGGGACAAAATATTGCGCAACCACAAAATAGTGCATTCATTAATTACTACAATTTTTAATGCGTATTTAACAAAATAATTAAACCATTACGTAAGTAGCACCTATTCATAATAATTATCAGTAGAACAATTACTTACATAACGTAAAAAAAATCTGAAAGCAATTTAATAGGACATTAACGCACTTGAAGATAAGTCAAAAATATTTCTTTGACACAACAGAACTATGTATATAGTGATAATCTAGAAGTTTATTTGACATGATTGAATCCAAATTTATTATTCTCATTCTTAAACACGCCATTGGGTGTTTTGGGATCGAGAATGGACAAATCCAAACATAGTTATATATTTTTATTATCTAAGTATGAAGAAATATTCCTCGTGTTGAGTTCCATAAAGCTTCATTCTTCAAAATAGTCAAATCTTATGAGACTTGTGTGAAAAGTAGCGAAAAAAATCAATGTTATTATGGAAATCAGTCAGAATTAATAGAATTTTCGGGCTCAACAGACATTGTAGCTCAAGTGGATTTGTCCAGTGTCGATGTACACATTAATAAGATAATTATTATTATATTGCAATAAATTTTATATAATTTTCTATGTTGTATGCATGAAAATAGTTGATTTTTTTTATTAACTTTACTTTTCTCTGTAGACTTCGAGTTTGTTGGGAGCAAACACATGAGGTGACCATCGAAATTTCCCGTCATTTCAGAGATTTTTGCATGATTTTTATTAGAATGTTTTTTGCCAAGATTAATGACCTAAGGAGAGGAAAGAAGACTCTATCGGGTTATTTAATCTATAGTAGAACACAATGCTTGATTCAATTTGTCCAATTACAAAATAAAACTTTAAAATCGTAGGTAGTCACAGTATTAGCAGGTATTTTGTATTTATTCGAGACAGATTTTATGTATCAATACTTTTAGGGGCTTTAATCGTCAAGAGATAATTTCACAACTTCTTAGTAACAAAAATGATATGAATCTAAATGCATTTCACAATAATTCAAAGACAAATGTATCAGAGACTTTTATTTTGTCAGATAAAATGCAATATTGATGAGTACGTGACAAAAACAATAACATCATTGTTATTGTATTGATTATCTTGATATTATACTTTAATCCTATAATATATTCAGTTTGACAAATGCAATGAATGAATGTCAAAATGTTGAATACATAAATTTATTAAAAACAACATCTGATTTAATATTGGTTACTATGCGTATATTTTGATTGATCTAAAAAATAAGACATATAAAACAAATAGCAAGTTTCTTTCCTGATGTAGGGTTCTTCAAAATATCAAAGAATTGAAGTCATTCAATATCAAAGTTTTACTGTCGTAATTTACATTTTTTTTTATAACAGAAAAAAATGAAAAGTCTGTTTTATTCTGGGGCTTTCGAGACATGGACGTGGTTGAAGAAGGACGAAAGTGGAATAAATGCAGCGGAGATGCAATCGCTAAGAAGAATGGTTGGTAAAACGCTGCGTGATAGAGTGAAGAATGAGCGGATGTAAGAAGTGTTGTGGACAAAATGCGCGTGAATAAGCTACGGTGATTTGGACATGTCAAACGAATGAACGAGGTAAGAATGACAAAGAGGATATACTTGTCAGAAAGAAAGGGTGCGAGAGTCCGAGATCCACGTGGCTTGATCACTTGGATCAAATTCTCGACGACGGCCGTGTTTGAGTAAGAGGAACTGACGTGCGTGCATTGCGGCGTACAGACAGCTGGATGCGAACGTCAATCATCAATCAAAAATCTTTCGGCGACAATTTGGAGCATTCTCCGAAGAAAAATTCGAATGAATGCCTTCGTTACCCGTCCATGAGACATAACGAAGGCATTTCTTCGGAGAATGCTCCGAATTGTCGCCGAAAGATTTAAGATTTTTCCTTGATGATTGTCGTTCGCATCCAGCTGTCTGCAAGCCGCCAATGAAAAACTGTATGAATGTGGAGGAAGCGAAGGAAGTGTGTAAAGATAGATCTATTTGGCGTTCCGTTCTCTATGCATAGTTGGGACACGGCGTGAGGGTATAGTATAGTATAGCTTTCTAAGGAAAAAAAAAACATTAAAAAAACTCTTAAGAAACCGTGTATGAAACGCAATAGTAAGCTCATGAAAATGTTTACCCTGAGACAGACACATATAAAATAGTTTGTTATATAACGAGCCGGTATAACAACACGTTAAATTAAACAAACAGCTAACTTCGTAATATAATGTATGTTGATTACCCTAGTGCTAATTATTGTAGGTAAATGACATATACAATATTGTCAGAGTACTTAGTGGTAAATGTTTGTACTTCTACAATACGTATTTAGATAAGTAAACAGTGTCTTTAAACATAATGAAACAGTATTTTAAATAATTTAAAATATTAAATAATACTGTTTCTTATTTAACAGAGATGTATACAATGTATTCCACAAACAAGCTTAGCGCGTTCATCGACAAATCGACTCTATTATTTGCACCCCCACCTACATAATATCCCGTAATAACTTTATAAGTATATTAAATGTATAATCCTAGATGAATGGTCCTTTCTTGGTTTTAGTTCTGTACTCAGCCCTGAAGATGCTAATTCGTTGGTGAAAGCCCTAGGCGTTTTTGTTGTATATCTACGTTGTGTACAGAATCGTGAATCAAAATACAGTGTTGTTTTGATATAATTTTCAAATTACGTATCTATTAAATACATCATACGATACTTGCTTGTGAACGAGTGACTTGTTGAGTATAAAGATGAAAAACAGCTCAATTTATTTGCGTTTAAAATACTTGTTTCGATTGGAGATTTTATTTCTGTAATCTAGACCGATTCTAAGCTCATTAAACATGTTATTATGCAAGTAACAGCACTAAACGTTAGAAAAGAACAACACCACCGTTTTCTTAGCTATTCCTCTCATAGCTATGAATCTCGGTTAGATTGGCTGGATGGAGAGCCAGCTAGACTCATTAACAAATTTTTGGTTCGCATTCGGCAGAGGCATTTATGACTAAGTTGACATTTTTTCCCCTTTATTAACATGCAGTAGGAATCCGAATTGCTTTGCCTCTTTCTAGGATAGATCATGATTCATGAATTAATACGTAAGAATTTATTACAGTGTCAAATAATTTATGAATTATTAGTAATTTCGATGACATTTAGGAAAGAATATTAAAGGTGAAAATAAAGGAAATAAAAAGATGTATATAAAATAAAATAAATAAATTGTTTAGTTAGTTTTGGTGGTATACAAATTACGCCAAGAAAAGTAAATATACAAATAGGAGAATTTCTTTCGCAACAAAATAATACAAAATATGTCACAAATCAGAATACAGCATGCGATAAATTACAAAGTCAATATTTGCAATGCAGTGGATACTAAAAATGTAATTGTTAATTTGAACACATCGACATAAACAGAGAGCAAAGCAAATAATATATACATTTTTATCATATTAATATGTACAATTTCAATTTAAATAATTTGTGGATACAATAAATGGATGTTGAATAATAAAACGTGTCTTTTTATGATATTTCTTAATGCATGCAGAATATCTGACAGACTTATCTCAATTGCAAAGAAATTTATGGAAAATAATCAGTTTTTGGTTAGATGGAAGAAATCACTTTATAGTGATAATCTCGCCACTGCACATCGTCCTAGTTTTTAAAAAAATTATACTATTTTGTTAACACTGTTATGTAATGATGATGTGCAAGAAGAATAAATAAATAAATAAAAGTTTTATTTATCTACGCGCAAGCAATCAGTATCTACAATCTTGTGTTGTGAAGACTGAGTAATTGAGACCCAGAAATCGAATCCAGACCTCCAAAACCGATTATTAATAATGAAGCAATAATTTACGGAAAAAATGACAGTATTGTTTTGTGTTGTGAAAGTGCAGTAATTTCGCAGTGGGAATCGAACCCATACCTCCAGAAATCAGGTCACTGAACATTATCAAATATTTTTTTGTTACGCTCATTTTATTGGCTTGGTAAAAGGACAACCTTTTTTATTTCTTGTTCTGTCCAAAAGTTGACAACATAATATAAACAATAAACAGACATACAATTTATTATTAAAAATATATTACCAGTTTCATATGACGAAAATATACACAAAAAACTGGTCATTATGAGACAGTGTTCACCAATACATTGACATCATACTAAGGAGTTGAGTTAAAGATGTGATCTGACTGTTTAATTTGTTAATTTATATTGTTGAATACTAGTGTCTTAGTCCTGAGCAAATTAGGGAATATTAATTAAATTCGATAATGAGGTGGCAAAAAAGAGTTATCTGTTTCAATAAAATTTGCAAGGGAATAGTAGTTCTGAACAGCTAAAATCAAAAATTTCACAAAAGTATTTTAACTATTATAATATTTTGATAAAAGAACTAACTTCTTATAAAAATGCTACAATGCTTAGAAAATCAATCTGGAAATATTCCAGTATCGCGACATTAACTGAAGAAGGTAGTTTATACTGATGGTATTTTCTTCTGCACTTATACATACAGTAGTCAGCTAGGAATCGAACCCAGAGTCATGAAAGAAAAGCTAGTTTTCATCCACTACACATTACAATAAACACTATGGATGATAGCTTGTACAGAGGGCATTCTTTCATGCAGTCATACAGCAGCAAGCTGGGAATCGAACCCAGTTTCACTTGATATGGATACACAAATTCAGTATTGCAACAATTACACAAAATAATAAACTTAAGATGACAGTTTGTATAGATATTTTTTATATGAACAAACCAGCAGACAGTCGGGAATCGAACCCAGATCAACGTGTAACTACTATATAAACTTTTAGTAAAGATGATAGATTATATAGAGGGTATTTAAAATATAAACATAACAAAGAAATGCCTATAATATGTTATGGATATTTACACACACATCCATATTTATACATTTCGTAAGTATTAGATTTGTATTGGAGTCCATGGCCTTAATAAACACAACCACATACAGAAAGAGAATAAATAATACTAATGAAATCACATACAATATAAAAATATAGATTCCAAGATCAAGGACAAGAGAGTGGGAGTGGTTACACATGTTGTTTACTTATTTTATGAATATTTTATTACACTTATACTTCACAAGCAATGCTGCTATATGAGTACTTAACATTATCTAGGCATTCAGTGCACGCTCATTAGTTTATCTGTCTGTAAATATAAAGTCTATCAGTTCTACTAAGTCTCAAGACCCGCAACACTAAATGCTCTATCTCCAAAGCCCCATAATGTTAAACATATTTTGAACCACTCTAGATTAATCATTCCAGCCGATCACACTCATCCATAGTCAACCTATTTGAACAGGTATTAACTAGGTATGTTGTATATTATGATACACATACATATGTGAACTTCCTTAAGGAGTGCACAACACATAGTTTCGACGCTTTTGAATCCACTTGAGGCTTGGTTAAGAGTACTCTTTAAACCTATGTAACATTCTCAATTCCTGTGTCATGCGTATCACATGACTTTAAATTTTTGAACTATATATATACAAATTCCAAAAATTTCAAGTCATGTGATAAGCATGATACAGAGGAATTGGGCATGTTACCTAGGTATAAAGAGTAATCTTGACCAAGCCTTAAGTCGATTCATAAGCGTCGAAACTCTGTGTTGTGCACTCCTTAAGGAAGTTCACATATGTATGTGTATCATATACAACGTACCTACCTAGTTAACACCTATTCAAATAGGTTGACTATGGATGAGTGTGATCGGTTGGAATGATTAATCTAGAGTGGTTAAAATGTTTGACATCTACACTTCTAGTAAGTAAAATCCAGTTCCCGACATCCAATTGTGTCAAAAAATTCATAACCCCATAATGCTGTTATTGTTGGCATGTAGAGGACAAATAGTATGTTTATTACATGCATTAGTAGTTACTCCAGCTGTAAAAGATGTTGTGATAGACATATATAATTTATATAGTTATGTTTTACAAACAGCTACCATTTACAGGACACTTAAAAACACATGGATAAATAAATATAAAAATATTGCGTTGAATTGCATTGAACCAAGTATTATTGTTTATTCAACTATTTTGATGAATCATGTCGATGCAAAATGTTGGTGAGGTTAATCTATTAGTCTTACGAATTACAATGTTAATGTATTCGCATATCAAACGCATCATAAATTATGTATAATAATTAAATATGATTAGAATAAATTAATGCAAGAATACACACATTTTTATATGTTAGAATGTAAAATAGTAATACGTGTTCACATAGTAAAAAAAACATTAATAAGGAAACTTCCAGAAAGAACTTACTCGCAAATGTAACTTATAATTTATCTTATAATCCTGTAACAATATATGTGATTTTTACAGTCCCAAATATATGTCTTAACATCCTCGTAAGAACTATAGTTGTGTGATAAAGGCAAAATAAGTTGGCTGCGGGATTCGAACCCGGGTTACCTCAATTGAAAATGTAGTAATTGGAATATATAATAATAAAGATGATGATGTACTAAATATCTTAAAAGTAAGCAATATGCTTTTGTGGTGAATGTGGAGTAACTTGACAGTAGGAATCGAACCTAATGACTGTCATTTGGAAGAAAGGAATTGTAAAAAAAAACTCTGTAATGAAAAAAACTATAAATTAAATATGTTGGCTTACACGTTCATCCTTTAATTGTCATGCTTTTAAATTTGAAACTAACATCAAATGGTACAGATTATACAGTTTGGAGTAGGATTCAAACCTTACACCTCCAGATCAGAAGAGCAAAACATTATCACAAAGCTTGAAAAGATTAAATATCTTAAAATGTAACAATACAATACGCACAGGTACTGTATTTATTTGACATATTGGGATTAGTATGTTTCCTTCAAACATTTTGTATAATACATTTGACAGCTAATGAAATAACATAATATCAATTTACAACATTTCGCTGACATTTACACTATTGGCCATAAAGAAATTGTTCCATAAAATCTGATTTAATTTGAATTCAAACATGCAATATCTTATGATGAATTACTTGACTAAAACACATTGGGAATTGAACCCAGCATCTTATTAATTCTAAGACAATTTGGAGACTCTTCAAGCTTATTGCAAATTGAATTTCTTTTGAATCTGTCAAATGTAAGTATTTTTATTACACTGTTAATGTGTCCTATTCTTATCAAAAAAATAATATTTTCATGAAGAACTGTGATTATTTTTGTCGAAAGATAAACACATTCAAGTGATCGCACACATTATTATCAATTTTATCTTTATAACTCTTTTTTTACTTTGAGTTCATAACACAAATGATAATGACAAGGTAGAAATGTCTAGAACATTTTTAGAAAACAAGTTTTATAACTCTTGTTGACATAATTTAAAACAAATTCATTTTATACTGAGTTTAAATAACTACATAAAAAAAATATTGATTGCATATGATATAATAAATAGTCTCTGTGGAACCCTAGAATAAATTTGAATGTCTTATTTCTCTACAATTGTTTTTGAGTGTCCTGAAGAAAGATTAATATTGCATGACTTCTAAGACATTTGATACCATATCAGTAATAAGACATTACAAAAGATGATCTAACACCACTAGACTCAATTGTTTTTACATTGCAATGGCACAGAGAAAATATTCATTGTATTTTAATACAACGTAAGTCTGCTGGCTCAATCATATAAAATAAATATCATAATAAGATTAGTAAACTGTACATTAATTACAAATTGAATAGGAGAGCATGCACGAGAAATTGTGTGACAGTAATATAAGCAAAAAGTGTTTGCAAGAATACATAAGTGACACTCAATTCTTTCTTTTTCAAATAGAGAGATATATCTGGGTTTTTAGTATAAACACAAATACAACATTATACACTTTTCACAGTAAGTTAAAAGCTTGCGTTGTGAAAAGGGAGTTTGCAGGCACCTGGGATCGAACCATGCACAAGGCCAAGACTCTACCTCCAGCCTATCGACAAACTCTGGCTATCTTTAGCCTATCTTGCAAGGAAAGTGGTGTGATGATGTAATTGTATACAAAATGATATATTGTCACACAAGAGATAAATTTGAAATGAATACTAATGCAAAAATATTTTCAAATTTACGCAGCACAAATACAGAGTTAGAACAAAACACATAAATAATTGTTAGTAACAATTCCGCATAACACTTATGACACAAAAACAATTATACAACAAATACGCAGCAAATTTAGTATTAAATATACAAACATAAAAATGATAAATATGTTAGAATTTTGAATAGGGTTCTTGGTCAATTTGAAATACCACCGTTTTAAAATGACATTATTATATTACGAAATTGTAATCTATGGACTAGGTAGACTTTCTTTACTTTTTTTAATCTCATATTCAATGAAAAATATTGTACATTATATTTTATGGTACAAACTTAACTATATTCAAAGAAAGAAATGGTCCTTGCTTTTTTTTAATTACTTTTGTTAGGTTAGGTTAACTCTTCCATTTATCTCAACTTTTATATTACGTAATTCAATATATTCCTTAAGAACAAAGAACAATACAAGGAAAACTAGTCAAAATGTCAGGAAATTATATAGAATTTACACAAAAAATATTGTACTACACATGATATATGTGATTTATGTAAGACGAGAAATGAGTGACAAGCGTCTATTTGTTTAAGTCTACGAATGTCACACTTACAAATATTAGATTAATGTTTTACTTGTTATACATTCATTATTCAATAAATTCTGAAGCGTTTTATATTGAAATCTGAATAAAATGTTTTATTTATGAATTTGGTATCGAAATTTGTGGCCAGAAATAGTGTAAGACAAAAGAGATTTAAATATATTGTAAATGAAGTATTTAAAACAGTTTTCTTCTCAGCCTGGGACTGGATGAACCTGAAAGCTAACTGCGTAGTATTCTGGTTTGAATAGACATTTCTAGGATTTGTGCACTGACTGGGTGCCCTATTGATGTGTGAATTAATAGAATTACAGAAATACGGATGCAAACCCAGTGCGGTAGTATTGACTGTATGAGGAATATGTATATATTGTAATTAATTATAATTGAATTTATTTAACATTTTATAGATGAACAAAAGATGTTATTATAATAAATAAATTAGTAGTTAACAAGTAGGTACTAAGAGAACTGTTCATGTATTTATAGAAATAAAATGTGAATACGCGATTTAGAGTTCTACTACTACTACTACTATACCATCACGGCATATCCCACAAGTGGGGTAGCCAACAGATCAGCTGCATGTAAGAAACATGCAAACTGTCCTCTTCGTGCCAACACAAAATCAAGACATTCAGGATGGGTGGCAAACCTCATCGCTGAATTTAAGATATACAATGTCTTAATTTTTTTGAACACCTGCCTTTTACAGGACACTCGAAAACTTACGCAGAAGAGTGGGAGACCAATTCTTTACCGGGTGCTCCATGGGCCAATTTTAGAGTTAGATTTAGATTTAGAGTTCTCTATCATTTAATTGTTATTGTTCTTCCAAAAATTATCCATTTTGGTATGAGGCAAAAGAGGTATAATGCTAGTATTAGTAATAAGAAGGTGTAGAGAAAGATTGCATCAGTTGAAAACAAACAGAAATGTTACATAAGCATCATATTTTCATAAATGGTCAGCGAATAAATAAAGTGAAGATGATTATGAACAATAAATCACAAACTAATATCATAAACATATTAAATTTATTGTTGTGTAGGAGCCAGAAGATGTGTATGTTAAAATAATATTAATTATTTTTCTTGTCGCCTTCCAAGATAGGTGTGAGAAGTTATCAAAAAGGTGATAACAGGAATGCTTACGTGTTTTCAATTAGGTAACAAACTCAGTTTGAAGATGATATTTTATGATAAAAGTAATGAACAAATACTGTTATATAACAAAATACAATTTAAAAGTAAAAAATAGACTAAAAAACATGAATATTTTAATGCAAATCAATTCAGTCTTAGAATTAATAAACAAAATGTTTATAAATAGTATGTATTATACTGTATTATTTATTGTTTTGAAGAAAACCGGTACTTGAATCAAATACCAAACATACTGTAAGTATATCATAAGAGACTTTGCTCTCAGAGGTACATGAAATGAGTAAACACGTTTTATGCATCTACCCATGTCATCACTCAACATTATTCTCTTCCAATAATATTACTAAAACTATAAAAAAAACTGCATTAAATTACTTAAAAAATATTATAGAAACTACATTAACAAAAGAGTTACAATTTGTATTGTAAAAATACGAATAATTCTTTATTTTTTGGTATTGGATATTTTGTTTACTTTAGAAAGTTACTTATCCTAAGTTGGTTTTAGACATACATTTGTTGTAGCATAAAATAATAATATTTTTATTAGACATACCTTGACAGACTTGGCGTAGTTCACCAATTGGTTTGTTGCTGGTTCCCTTTCAGCCATTGTTATTTAGAATGTAATATTTATCTTCGAACTGAAGAACCCACACTGTATCCTCGAGTACACAAGAATGCAGACAAACGTCAAACTCGTTCCTTTATATATTGTTCTGATATAGCGACAGTGTTTATGCCGGCGGAATTGTCAAGTTGGCATAGTGTTGGGCATACGCCGCATTGTTATTGTTTATCGATAAAAGAGTAACACATCAACCGATTGATATTTCGATGTTATATTAATGTTATTATTTTGTTTTCAACATTTTTTAAGTTACTGCTTTTATTGCAGCCTAATAGGTAATGTCCGACCGAAACTACTTTTTACGACCGAAACCGAACTTCGACTTCGGTCTTAGCTTTGGCCGAAACCGAAACTTATTTATTTATTTATTTTATTATTCGCTGTATATTGTTTACAATAATACAAATTAACATAGAAAATATCATTTATACAATTCAATGTACAGAGGGCGAGTTTATCGTTAAAATGCGATGTCTTCCAACTAACCATTATGTAATTATAAATTATAAGGTCAGTGTTTTTGTGGAAAGAAAACTAAATAATATATCATAATCAGTCAGTATTTTAATCTTTACTGCACAACAGCAAATGTTTTACTGAACGAAAGTAGTTAAATAGATACCTAACCTACAGAGTCGTACGTTAGCCCAAGCATTATTTTTTTTATATAAAACAAGGTAAATTTCGTTATTTATTATTCATGAACTACCTCACATAAAAAGTGATATAAAACATACCTCCTTTGAAGTGATCACCTCAAACTGAAAAATTCACGGCGCGCAGATAAAAACGAAGGAACTCAATAAGTTGTAACATGACTTTGAGAGCGAATGCGATAAAATGACACTTCGTCTCTCGCTCCTCAGTGCACCGAACATGTCCGAGCGCAACGCGAAAACTCACGAATCCAGTTTCGGTTACAGACATAGTTTCAGCTGGATTTATTAGCCAAAACCCGTTTTTTGCCTGAAACTAAGCCGAAACCGAAATTTCGGTCAGATACTAAAAATAGGGAATTAAACAGTAGCCGATAATATACAACCAGTGAAATAATATAGACGATTGATAACTTGTTTAATGATGAATTTGGGTTTTCAATAAATTTAATGCACCCCAATAAATCATAAGTTTAAATTTATCAGGCCACCGGACACTACATTAAATAATAAACATAATAATACGTCAATCCAACTATCTCGGGCGTGAGATATATTGATTTTAATGTTCTCAAAATTGAACTGGCCCACTACCTTGATTTTCTACATATTATCAGCGTTATAATTGGCTCAGGCCGTGAATTTTGCCACAAAGTGACATAAAGTGTTACATAGAATATATGTAACGATAACATAAATGTTACACAAAAAAGTTACATAAAATTGTAAAGCTAAGTTCTCATAAGTTAAATTTACAGGGAGAAAAATAGAACAATGGGTGATTAAAATTGGTAATGCATGTTTACTATTTTTTATGTTATTATTGTAGTTACGGATACATAGTAAGCTACAGCTACTATTTAAATATTGTAATATTTAGTCTGATCACGGATAGAGAGATTATTAGGTTGTTACATTTTTTTTTATTTTATTCAATTTTGACATTTATTTTCGATATGTCGAACGCGATGATCCATCTTCTTTTAGATAATGGGCCTGGTAATTTTTTTTCGAAATTGGGATCATATTATACTATTGAAGAATCGTCAGTAATACGCCAAGAAAATCTTCCTTTGCCTTTATTGCGTAAAAAAATACCTTGTAACTATTATTCCAATTGATATCTGTAACCTGCCCAATATAGTGCATAGCTCTCTTTTCCGAATTAAATTTTACGATTACGTAGCTATTTTCTACAACTTCTTGTTGTCCCGTCATATCTGTATTCGCATAGCTATGTGTTAATGAAAGTGTTTGATGTAAACTGAACTTTACTGATGATTTTATGTAACGTTACATTAATTTTTGTGTAACGTGTTACATAAGCGTTACATAGCCGTTACATAAACTCACTATTTTGGTCTTTAATCAATGAAAACACATGTATTTCTAGCTAAAATCACCATCACATGATTACTTTAATCTTTAACTATAGTTTGCAATATAATTTTGATAAGAATGTGTCTTACTTACGATAATATCTTCAAAAACAATCTACGTAACGACGTGACGATGCCCGACCGCACCGACAAACAATTAGATTACTCTTTTATCTTTAGATAAAAATTATTCTACCACGTGATTTTATGCAAATAAAAGTTCTCAAATTCCGTTACATAAAAAAAGTTACATAAAATCATAAACCCGGTACATCAACAAAAAACTTTAATTATATAATGAAATAAGCAATTATATACATATAATACTATATAAAAAATAAGCCAATTTAATGATGGTTTTGGAATAGTTATTATTATAACTGTAGGCATAATAACAATTTCAAAATATTAAGAAAATCTGTCTTACGTAGTAGAGGAGACACGCGATTTTTTGGGGAAAAATGTGTTTTTTTGGCACAATCATTATTTTTCCACTTTAATATTAATAAAATCGATGCGAAATTATATTGTGTGGTTTGTTTATACAATGTGTTTCAATATTCAATAATTAGAATATCTCTATATACCATAAGAAATAAAATATCTCAAGGAGACACGAGATATGAAAAAAAGTGGCAAAATCTACGGCCTGACCCAATTACTGACGTTTCAGGAAAGATTTTTTCTTAGTTAAGTTTTCTTTTTCCCATATACACGCAGGTATATCAAGAGCGCCCTAAAGTTCTTTTTTAGGGGTGGTAGTCAAATTTATGATTTTACCGTATTATATCCCGATTAAAGTTGGGTTTAATTTAAAGGGGGGGGGGACTACTAACTATTAAAAATAAATATTGGAGGCTTTTTCCGACATCAATCATTTATTATTTCCTAAGAACGTGTCCCTATCCTCTGGACGCAAGATAATTAATGAATTGTTAGCAAATTAGTCGTAAATTGTATAAACTTTTTTGAAAAGTTTGCTAATGTTGTTTAATTTTTTATTTGTTTCTTTTCAAAATGAATTTCAGTAGATAATAAAAAAAATAACAGTTATTCATAAGAATAATAATCAATATCGATATTTTTCGATTTAAAAGGCAATCGATCATTGGATATTACATCACTAGCATCTGTATTCATGGTGTGTGAATGTTTGAAATTGGACATTTCGGGAAATGTAAATGGGTACTATAATTTTACAGTACAAAAATTGTACACATTCCAAAATAATAATAATATGATTTTTCACTCTATTACATTAATATGGTAATGGTCTCTTTCCTACTTATACTTAATAACTGAAAAAGACAAAAAGGGCTCCTATATTAAAAAAAAAACACTTAATGTCCTTCAACTTATGACAACAACACTTATGCATTTGGTCCCATTACCAATTTTTTCTTTGCAACATAGGTGATGATGATAAAAGGATAAAAATAAAAACAAAACAAATCAGATAAACATATTTAATTTGTGAATATTAAAACATCCAGGTCCTTAAATATAAATATTGTTATTATATAAATTAAATATTATCATATCTATCCAGCAAACATTTAGTCGGTACAAAAGACATTACTTAAAAGAGAAATTGCAATTTAAATTAAAATATATACCTATATTCTGGCCATGGGCCGAGTCTCGTACCATATTGTTTCGCATATTAAATAATACAATAGTTTAATTTTTTTAGTGTATTATATTGCTAATAAATTAATAATCTCAGAAATATAATTTAAAAGTGCCACAAAGAAATAAAATAAACAAATAACATTTCATTTCAAATAATATTATATTAGATATATAGTACGAACAATAATATAAAGCTTTAGCGTATTCAGGTTAAAATTATATTGGGTATATAATAATCTATGAATGTTTTGCAAAAATCAAATAATGAAATTCAAATAAAACTCTCGAATTGAATGCAGATGGCTCAGAATCAGAGAAAAAATATATAAACAGAGGAAACTTTCATCCAAGAGTGGACAGGAATAGACTGAGAAAAAGAGAAATTGTTTAAAAAGAAGAAATTGTAACTGTCTTTACTGTGAAGAGTGTTTGGGTTTACTTCAACTCAAAATTCATCTTTATTAAGTTTGCATTCCCTATACTAAGGGTGAGTTTAGCCCAATTTGCACCAAATTCTTAGAATTACATATATATGTCATAGGAGTGATAATATTTGTTTGTCTAAACTGTCAGGAACTTTGTGGGATGATAAAATGAAATCACGACATTGTCAAAGAGAAAATTCAATAAAATTGAACAGTTTTCATCTTAAGTCATGCAATTTATGAAAATTCCCGTGTTTTTTTACATGTATATCAAAGAAAAACAATTTATTTATTTAGTTCTTGCAAAACATTCACATTACAATGATCACTGGCTTCTAATCATACATATTTTGTAATTATTACAAAATATAAATATTATTGATGGTAAATATTTTATGACATGTATTATCATAAAATTATGACAGAAATTATATTAAAAAATCAACACACCAAACATTTGGTATGAAAATTGATCAACTTAAACACATAAATTAGATAAGTTGGAAGAAATCGTACCCCCGCGATAAACTCACCCTCTGTATATTGATTGTATTTAATATTGACATACTTATAAATGAAATTGCTTATAATCATTGTATTGTAAAGAATAAATAAATGTTTAGTTAAGATAATAATGCTTTTGTTACATCAAGGATGTATGTTAGAAGGAACTAAGTAACAATCTATTCTTTCTATATCAAAGTCTTTTAAACAATTTTCAATCCGTAGTACGATAAAATATGATGAAATAATATTAATACTTTTATAAAAAATCCTTATAATCATATAAAATACTACAATAGTATCAATACAAACTACAAAGGATATATTTTTATCATTATTTTGTACACTATTAGTATATTTCTACGAATATCGATCATAAAAAATGGTTAACATATTATTTATTTCACAATCCATCAGTATTTTGTATGAAAAGTGAATAAAACATTTTAAGATATTGATTTGTTAAAAAATAAAAATGCATAGTAGTGTAAACTTTTCTCTGCTGCACATAAATAAGTATACCTGCACTGACACCCCGCTATATAAATGTATAAGAGTGTTCACAATGCTGGCTATAATAAAAAATATTGCAAATATTTATTACTTTTTTTATTGCATATCTAGGATAATAAGGACTTAAAATATTCACATCCCAAAAAAGGAACAGACGAGATATCTCATTTTTGACATAGTGCCTACTATGAACGAGATATCTCGTTTTTGACTTAGTGCCCACTATGAACGAGATATCTCAACTCTGGCATGCGGTGCAAGAATTTTTGGATGAAATATCTCATCTCTAGCAGCTTAAGGGTTGGAAAGTTTAGTAAATAGGGCAAATATAATGTGTCTGTCTTATTTGGAGCATAGTTTCATCTTTCAGTAGAAAATCTTATTTTATATTGGATCGCATTATTGTTGATTATTTTTTTTAATTTATCAATATTAAATATTAAATTTTATTTATTCATAATGATTTGCATATCATTAAATATTTTTTGGTTTTACTTCATTTATTATTGTTGACTTTTCATTATAATAAGTATTTTTTTTTATCTATTATTATTATTCAGTACTCTTGAGAATGCCCATTGAAGTGGGCGAAAACTTCTTCCTGGCACTGTCCCAGCTTATTGCCACTGAAGGCTGTTGGGGTCGGCTCATCTCGTTCTGAGGTTATACACTCTCCTGTTTATTATATCATTTTCATCCAGGCCATTTCTCCGCAGGATTCTATTGCATTGTGTCATCCAAGTATTCTTTTTTGAAGTGGGCGAAAACGTTAGAGTTTAAATAAATAAAGTGAAAATATAACAGTGTTTATAATTATTTATAAATTATTTAATATGAATTTTCAGTGTGAACACAAACACCCTTCAACAATTATTATTTATGTTTTTCGTACATGCAGTTAACTTTATTTTTTCTTTTGTCTGTTAATTTATTCAATTGTATTTTCAACAAGTAAAAGGCTTACGCTGTATACTATGAGAAAATAATGTAAATTAATGTATAATGATGATGTACAAAAAGAATAAATAAATAAAAATAAATTTGTAATCGTCTACAGAATTCTTAAATATATCCATGTTGTTTTACAAATAAAACAAACATCTTAAAATGGTTGATTTGCTTTTCTTACAAAACACTGAAATTACATGTCTTACTGGGCACCCAAAATAGTACAATTTGAACTCTAACTATAATAATGATAATATTTATATTTTCTGTAGCTATTTTTATAAAATACACTATTATTGGCAGGGTCAGTTATCGTAACGCTAGAAAAAGTTTACCATTAAGCAAAATAGGGATCAATAAAGCACATCTGTTGAACTCAACTTTTATCACTTCAGCACTTTCAATCTATTATAAATGTATCTTATATTACATATATAAATATAAAACATAGCTCTAACTAAAAAAAAATATGTCTGGTTAATAAAAGTAAATCTACGTAGACTACTGATCAACCACCATTAATCAAATTTGATTGATTAATTGATTTATACATTCATCATCGCATCTCCCACAATAAAGATTGTCAGTGGACTAACTGCATTTAATAATAAACATTCCAAGTTGTCCTCATCGTACCAAAATAAAAGCAGTAATCTTCATAATCGCTGCGTTAAAGTGTTAATGTTTTACGAATATCTTCCTGTTACAGAAAAAAATAGGAGCCCTGTCTATTCCAGGAACTGCACAGATAGTTTTAATATATCTTAGCGGAGCAAGGTTAGATGGATAGATTGCATCTTTGTGATAAACTTGCTCTCATCAGTATAACGGTTACATTTAATGTTGGGACTAAATTTTTGGATTCAATTGCTTGTGATCAGTGGACAATAGAGAAATAAATTTTTTATGCACTATTTGATCTGATTGGTGGTCGTCAATTTGTCTATTTTGATCTACGTTTATTAACAAGACAGAATACAATTGTATAAATTCATATTACAATATATAATATTGAATACCATTACATAGTTATGTCTTTATTTCCATCAACAAACTGCGGTTAACTATGAAAGTATTCAATGCTAATAATAGTACTACATAGTAAAACTCTTACATTTTATTGACATTTGAATTAAATATATAATTATTATCAATATACATCATACAAATGAATATGGGTTATATATTGTATGTTTACAATCACAGTGTAACAGCACTTAACCTCTACTATTTTAAATAATTTTCAAATATCAGTACCAAATTGAGAGTATGCGGAAAGCAATTATTGAAAAGCATGCAATTGTATGTAACTTGATAAAAAATTGGTTACTAATACGATCAACAGTTATTTTAAACTGTAACTATTAAATTCCAGGGATGTTCTTGTGTAAAAAATACGTAAAAATGCATTTTTGATATATCATTTTCTTCTACTGATATTATTTTTATTTATTTATTCATTCTTCATTTTACATTGAAAACAATCAATTTTATAGAAAAATATAATATTTAAATTAAATACAATCAATACACAGAGGGCGAGTTTATCGCAAAGTCACGACTTCTTCCAACTATCCCAATGTAATTAGCCATAAGCGGGGTAGTCTGTGGACTAACTGCAAATAATGAAAATGAAAATTGTCTTCTCTGTGTCAAATTCAGTCAAAATCTGGGTTTCAGAACACCCAAATAAATAAAAAAACATACAGCATTTATTTTGCTTATGTCGTGAAGGCTGGATTCTTTCAATTGAAATCCGTGATTGTACCATCCAGCTATTGAGCTCATTGATTTGGACTGATAAAGATTACAAAAAGATATATCACAGTATGATAGTATGTATTAAAATAATCCAAAGAGTATTTAAAATAACTGTTGATCACACGACAGCTTTAAAAGCTATACCATTGAGAAAAATTTGAATTAACATTGCTTGCACCTTAGTGACAACAGACAATATATCTACGAATTACGTTGTATCCAATACTCTTTCAAAAAAATTGTTATGCGTAGATAATTTTCTAATTCCAAGATTGTTACCAGGTATACATCAATAATGTTTATACAAGGAGTTTTCAATAAAACATTATCATGTCATGTACGCCAATAATTTAATCCACATTTTTAAAACTACACACTAAATATTCACGATACAAAATAGAATAAATTTCTATTATTAATAATTTTTAGTCGTCAAAGTTTAACATCTCTCAGTCATGAAATAAATAAATATGAAAAATACCAAATACAAAAAAAAATCAGGCACAATAATTAATACAATTTGAACTTGGTGTTATTGCTTCAAGATTACATCATTCGTATTTATAATATATATATATATTAGTGATGTAACGAATATTCGCATTCGCATTCGCATTCGCGAATATTCGCATATTTCAAAGTATTCGCATTCGCATTCGCAAAAAAATATGCGAATGTTTTGCGAATATTATTTTAGTAATAAAGTATCTGGTCTGTTCCGTGTTGGCCACATTTGTTGTATTGTTTCCTGTGTTCGTTTGCTTGATGATGTTAATATTATTAGGAGAAATATGCATTTGTGGAGATTTAATTTATATGTTTGTTTTAAGTATTACAACTGCTATGAGTATAGGGCCCTACAATAATTTTATATTCTATTTAAGGAATATTTATATCATACTACAAGGTGAACCACACTAAAGTATTCTCTCAGAATTTTCGGGGCTTGAAGACTAAGATCGAGGAGTTTAGAGCAAACTTATTTGCAAATAGTTATGATATAATTGTTCTGACGGAAGCTTGGCTAAATTGTGGCATATTTGACAGCGAACTTTTTCAAAACGAATATACAGTTTACCGCAAGGATAGGGATTTCATGTTGAGTGGTAAAAGGGATGGAGGTGGGGTCTTAATTGCTGTGGATCGGACACTAGGATATTCATCCACTCTTGTTTGGGATGATACTGGTGAAAGTTTTTTTTACCAGTATTCGTTTTTCATCGGTAACGCATGAAAAAATGCTCACCGCTACTGGGTGTAGTATATGTATATACCGCCTTCCACATCCTTAGATACTTAAAACATCTTTTTTTTAAAGTATATCTGAACGTTTAATCAGCTATTACGGCAAAACGGATATTTGTCTTATTGGAGATTCCAATATCCCAACAATCCAATGGAAAAAAGACCCCGATGTTGATTCAATCTTTGTTCCGTATTCTTATTCGTGTCCTGTTGCGCAGTATTTGATAGAATCTATATCTTTTCTCAATATGTTTCAGTCTAACGGAGTTTATAACAGCAATCAAGTTATCTTGGATTTAGTTCTTTCAACTATTCCGTGTTCTGTTACCAGATGTGACTCTCCACTGGTTGGTAAGGATTCACACTATCCTTCACTGTTGATAGATTATGAGTTTGAAATTGCTGAGGATTTGTCTCAAAATATGATCCAGAAATTAATATACTTTAAGTCAAACTATTCGGAAATAAATTTTGAACTACAAAGTGTTGATTGGGTCAGTGTTTTGGGAAACGGACCGGTGAATAAGATGATTGAATCTTTTTATGGTTATGTTTTGCCAATAATTGAGAAGCATACACCTACATATGAAGAGGGTGTCACCTAATAATTTTCCCAAATGGTTCTCTAATAGAACTTTATTGTTGTTTAAGAGAAAGTCCAAGGCTTGGCGTAAGTTGAAGATGAACCGTAATGATTCTGACTACAATTTATTTTTTCAACTAAGAGCTTAGTTGAAGTTGTCGCAGAATCACGATTATAGGTCTTTTATTAATAACACTGAGAAGTCACTTAAGGGCAAGTCAAGTCTTTCTTTTCGTTCGTGAATTCCCTTAAAGAATCTAGAGGCTATCCGAGGGTAATGGGTGACGGTGACCAGACTTTGAGCGATCCAGAGGGAATTGTGAACTTGTTTTCGACGTTTTTTGGTTCTGCATTTTCACTGAATAATTTACATGATTCTAATACTGAAGAATCGGAAAATATTTTAACTAACTCATGTTTATCCACGGTTAACATCTTGAAATCTGATATTCATAAACGTTTATTAGGTATAGATGAGACAAAAGGAGTTGGCCCTGATGATATAGCACCAATAATATTAAAGAGATGTGTAAGTCATTTAACCAAACCATTGTATCTGATATTTATTAGGAGTTTACAAGAAGGATGCTTTCCATGCAAATGGAAGATGCCTAATATTACTCCTTTGCATAAATCTGGCAGCAAATCGGACGTTCGTAACTACAGACCAATTTCAATTCTATCACCTATTTCAAAAATATTTGAGGGTATTGTTCGTGAACAAATTACTTTTTTCCTGAAGCCGTATCTTCTTGTAGAGCAGCATGGATTCATGAGTGGAAGATCGACAGTAACAAATCTGATTTTTTTTTTCTCAGCTATGGACAATTGTATACAGTTGGATGCCATTTATATCGGCTTTCAAAAGGCATTTGATAAAGTAGAACATCGACTTTTTTCAACTAAGGTGGATTGACTCATATATTTCTGATAGATTGATGACAGTTAAGCTTAACGGTTACTCATCTGGCAGTGTCAGTGTTACATCTGGTGTCCCTCAGGGGTCTTCTTTGGGTCCTTTATTTTTCACGATATTCATAAACAACATAAAAAAGTGCTTTGACCACTCAGAGCTTCTATTATTTGCGGAGGATTTAAAAATATACTGTCAAATTCAATTATTGTTTGACTATGAAATGCTTAACGAGGACTTGGAAAGACTACACGAGTACTGTAAAAGAAATAACTTGCACTTGAATCTGGAGAAGTGTAATCTGATCTCTTTTACCAAAAATAGAAACAAAATTCGATAAATTTACAATATCCATAATCATGATTTAAAAGAAGTAAATAAGATTAGAGATTTAGGTGTGGTGTTTGACTCTGAGCTTCACTTTGATGATCACGTGAACAAAATTATCGAAGAGAGCAATAAAATACTGGGATTTATTCTGAGATCTACAAAGTCATTTAGGTTATATGAATCGTATTTGTACTTGTACTTATCGTTATTTCGCTCCAAGCTGGAGGACTGTTCCTCTGTATGGAATCCACATTTTAAAAAATATGTCGATCAAGTTGAGAGAACTCAGTCTAAATTCATTCGTTTGGTTAGGAAGAGATTGCTTTATCCTGTATTTATTAAAGATTTGCCTAAATTGGAATTGTGAAGAGTTTTGCTGGATGCATGCAACCTGAGAAAAATATGCTTGTCCGAATACGATGTGCCTAATATTTTAGATAGGATTAACTTTAGAATGCTTCCTTTAACAAGATCTTGTTTTCCGTTCTACATTAAAAAAAAAACAAAAACGATTGCAGACTCAAGAAACCCTGTTTATAGAATTTTAAAGTGCCAATTACGTCAGGTTTGTGAGAAAGGAGAGTTGAGGGTAGAATAAGATGAAATAAATATAAAAAAAATGTATATGTTTGATAAAATGTGAAGTGTTTGGGATAGTATTAATTTTTAGACTGTTTTTTAAATTTTTAAATTTTTGATTTTTCTTTTTTAAGAGTTTTTTTGTATAGTTATTGCATACATTAGTGAAGTGTGAATGTGTTTGTGCGAATGAATGTATTAGGTATGTGTGCGAAATTGGGTGAGCAGCGATTTGTAATAGGAATGGGTGATTGGATGTATTGTGAATTAATACTTATATTATGTGTAAGATTTTCTATAATTGTTTTGTGTGTTATTGCTGAAGTATGCACTGTTTCGATGTAAGACTATTGGAATGTTTTTGTCGCGTACATGTTTATATTTATATGTCTTTCATCTGTTGTGTACCATGTAATAATGAAGAAACAAATCAGTAATTCGGTGAAAGTACCGGATACTTACCCGGTACATTGTGGAAAAAGGTACTGCAAGAAAATATTCTTTAAGAAAACCGAGGAGTTTTGGAATATTTCAAATTCCTATACCATTTTCAAGTCAATATTCGCATTCGCATTCGCATTCGCGAATGTCGGCATGAAATATTCGCATTCGCATTCGCATTCGCGAATATCCAAAATCAGACATTCGTTACATCACTAATATATATGTGTTATTTAAGAACAAAACAGATATTTAAAATATTAAAAAAACAAAACAAGGCCTGGTATATCTTTTTAGACAATATGACTAGATAAAAATTCATCAAAGTCATTTCTTATCGGGAGTAAATTAACACTTCTATACTTTTAAAGATGATTTATACATTTTTTGTACAAAATATCTATATTATATCGCTGAACCTTTTATAAGATGCTAAAAGCATAAACTTGAAACTTTAACAAGCATTGTCATCAAATGTAGGAATCAAACTTTTAACTTGGTTTAGTCCATCCGTTAGCGGAAAAAAATACTTAATTATTCAGTGATTTTTAACACAACTCAAAGCTAATTCCAAGGAGCTAAAAAAATGCCCCTAACGATTTTTGATATTAAAATATAAGTAAACATTTTTAACGGTTAACAGATTGATAAACGCTTTATTTGCACACATTCCTATTGCCTGAGCTGGGAGTTGGAACGAGATTATTGCATTCTGTAGTAAATGTACTTTATAAATTAAGATTCGTTTTATTGGTAACAATTCATAATTACACATTAATAACTTTGTGTATTTACACATTGAATTATTTTACCATTCTTTGATTCCATACAAAATAAAACAGTTAAAATTTAGAATGTGACATTGGTCTATTTCGCATAACTGTAAAATGAAATAGGAATAGTCTATTTCGTTTATTCAAATGAACATTTTTTTGCAGTAATAATCAAACTTAAAAATTATAGAATGGAGAAGTAAAAAACAAGGAACAAAATAATATTAAACATCAATATAATCATAGGTGTATATAAAAAATATTCCACATGATTAAAAAAACATTAGTACAAATGATTCATTACATCTTGTTAAATTACACATACAACATTCAACTATTACAGTATCACGCGCAATATGGAAAAACTATCATAAATACAATCTACTTATGGAATTTCACTGTCATTCGTAAGTGTTTCAATATTGAGCAACATCATGCATGTATGATAAATTGAGTTATTTATCCTACATTTTTTCTATATAAGGTTTATTTTATCAAAAAAGCACCTCCTGTTCATCTGTTGTTGTTGGAATATTGTACAGAATTGAAAGAAAGAGTTATAGATTGCATAGGTGGTGAAAAAATGTAGATAAATATGTTTAGATTCCACTAAATTTTAATAAGATATTATCCTTCAATTCTAAAAGCCAACAACTCGAAATTCTGAGATGTCACATTGGTGTCTAAGTTTTGAGTCAACCATAAAGTGATAATATGAAATCTTAATATTCCTCCGACGGAGTCCCCAGAAAAGGATAAGTCTCGGAGTTTTTCAGCGCCCTGTAAATGGCTGATATTTTTAAAGCATCACATATAACACTTTTAAAGTCTTTAGTTCTGCAATGAGGTTTGCTATATTGATACGGAGAAGAAGATTTGCATATTTTTGACACACATAATCTGGTGGCTATCCCATTTGCAGGAAAAACTATGATGGTACGGATGAATAAGTAAGAAAACACCATTTTATAACATTTCATGTTGTTGGCCAAGAAAGGAACGGAGTGATAGATCTAATTGAATACCAAACATAAAGAGACCCACAATAAATCAAGATAAGTCACTAATATTGTAATGTGATTATCAAATACCCACTAATTATATAAAAACTTAATTTATTAAAGTTCTAAGGGTAACGACGAGCGATTTACCGATAGAAAAATTAAAACTAATATCATTTGTATAACTAAAATTAATTAATATGTACAAACCAAATGAATCATTATCAATCAGTTAAAAATATGAATATATTTTGCACATAATTTGGTGTAAATAATATTAATAACAATAAAAACTATATAAATTATTTTTAATAAATCCGACTAGAAACAAGCTAACTAATAAGCCTTCTTAAAACACAATTATGAGTTAATTAATAAAATTATTGTATAAGGAAACAATATGAGTGCAGGAACAATTAAAATAATAATAGAACAACAATTATTACTTCTGTTTAATTAAGTGTGAAACATAGTTTGAAAATGTGAGTGTAAAAATAGCCCTAGCTTATACAAGGTTTGCATGGAATAAGGTTATTTGTATACTCAGATGTTCATGTAATGTTTCATGCAGAAGATAATAAAAGCAAGGTAATTATTATATGGATAAAGTAGGTGAATGCTGAACAATGAAATCAAGTTGAATATTACAGTAAAAAACTAAGAGATAAAATATATTGTCTAACATATTAAATTCATGACGGGAATAATTACATGTTATAATTCACACAAATCAGTATAGAAATCAAAACAATGGCTTTATCTAGTACAAAATAAATACAAAGAAAATCATTGATCTATATAATATATCCTTAAAATCACTCCCTTTGTAGGATAACCAGAGTTGATGAAATGTTAAACGATCTTAAACACACATACTATTTTCTTGCTTCTATAATATTTTTACATTTATTATAACATGCTCAATATTACTATGTTAATAAAAAATACCATTTTGCAGTATTTTAACATATTTTCTGGCATATTCTTTATGAATCATGGTCCTGTGACTTGTCTATCACTTGTGAGAATGTGTCCCAATCTTGGGCAGCTCGAAACAGCTCCTCGAAGCTCCCTATTCCTGTCCACTTGTATTATATTGTGGAAACATATTGACCATTTTTTATTTGTTATTAGACATACATACATACCATCACGCCGCTTCCCTCGCGGGGTAGGCAGAAAGGATCGAGCGCCACTTCCTTCTATCCTTGCATACATCTTTCGCTTCCGTCACTGTCATACAATTCCTCATGCATGCTCTCCTGTTCAATGTGCTCAACACGTGACCGTCCTGTAGGATTTGATTTAAATGATCTTGCCATTTAATCCTCGGACGTCCACGTCTCCGAGCACCATTCCTCTCAGCCAAATATATCTTCTTAGTCATTCTGTCCTCATTCATTCTTTCCACGTGCTCAAACCATCTTAACTTATTTACATTCATCCTTGTTATTACGCCAACTTTCATTCCACATTCCTTTCGTATATCACTGTTACGCACACAATCTCTCAGACTTTTACCACACATCCTTCTCAACAATCTCATTTCCACTGCATTTATGCCACTTTCATCCTTCTTTAACCATGTCCACGTCTCACTTGCATACATAAGTGTTGGCTTATGTATGCAAGTGAGCGTTTCATTACTATATAAATTGTTACAATATTTTATTTCTTGTAAACTTAATTGATTTTATAAAATAAAAAGAAAGTGTTTAAACATCGATTCTTGTTATTTAGAACACACACAAAACTGTAAGTAAAATACAATAAGCTTATTCAGGAAGTGGAGAATCTTTTAGCAAATAATTATTTTCATATTCACTGTATGTGAAAGAAATATAATTAAAAGATTTCCTTTATCTCAAAGGAGATATAAAGCCTCCATAAATCCATAAAACTACATATTATTGGTATAAGCTGGGCATGCTGAAAATGTCATGTTTAAAAATACTGTTGTATTAAAAATACATGCTATTGCTGTATGTATGTATGTTTATAAGTACATACGATACGAAATGTCCAGCATCAAATAAATAGATTTCGTTCTTTGATCCATAAGGACCTGGATGTTTGTCCAAAATATTATACGAATTAAATAAACTTTAGCTAAATCCAATTGTCGGTGAATTACGAGTGATGAAAAGTGTGTTAGGGAATTTTGTAGCATTGATCAACAAACTATGTCTTTTTTGTACCATCGCAATAATTTTGGGATATTTTTGAGTAGGTATACAATATTATAACGCACACAACAACAAAATTGGTAAGTATGTATATAAAATTACAAAAGCATAAATTATAAATATATCTCCTAACAATCAAATTTCCTCTTTAAAAATATAAATGTTAATAAAAAAACATTTGAATTTCATTGTATTAAATCAAATTTCAATTGTTTTCAATTTTGTATATCGTAACATGCAAATAATTCACTGGGTATCTAACATTGAACAATTCCATAATATAAGTGTGCTCAATTTGTTTTAATCATAATAATTCATTTAAAGGATATCAAATTCATTAATCAATATAAAATTTTGAGTACAATTTTGGTATACAATTTGGGCCCAATATTTAATGTTGTTTTGGGTGACTATTATTAAAAAATCCACCTCAATCCATTGATAAGACTGTGCAGAGACTCTCAGTACATCTAGCAAACGTAACAAATATGTATTATTACAACTTTTTACCATCATTATCAAAATTTGATGTTGACCAATCAAATTTTGACAAAAATGATTATAATACCTAGATGTAAGAACTTGTAGATATACATGAGAGTTACACTGTACATTTTTTTTACCATTTTAGTGTAAAATAGTTTTTATAGACTGAAGTTTACTGAATACAAAGAAAAAATGTAATGAATTTTATGCAGACTTCATAAAAAGGGTCACGCTAAATGTGTAAAAGAAAGAAATATTGGGAGTTGACGTACGAAATGGAATGAATCAGGAAAATGCTTGTATACGTATGAGGTATTTTATAAATATATTACTAGGAGAGCACTCAAATCTCATTGTCTATTATACAAAGAAATTTATTAATAGGTTTATAAATAATGAGTCACGCTATGAGAATGTCCAGTGATGATTGGCCGAAAAAAGCACTGTTCTGTCGTCCGCAAGGGTTTTGACGGACATGCGTCCCTCTTCACAATTTCTATGACAACAACATCAGAGCGTTAGGAATGTCGTGGAAAGAGGTAATTCAACTGGCGCAGGATGATGATGATGACATAAATTATATATATGAATAAATAGATATACAACATTATTAGTTTAATAGTATTGTTTGATGTAGTAGTGTAGTAGGTTAGTGCTTTTATAGCAGACAAGCTAAATATATTTCATTATTATTAAGTATAAATTAATCATATTACATAGCCATTATAAATATTACAAACTAATTTATAATAAATTATTTACTCCACATGCTGACAGCACTTTGCAAAAATATCCATATATTGTTCAAAGATGGATCTAAGTTTGATATAAACCCAATTAAACACTCAAGCACATTCACAACAGGTAACAGTACACATATGTAGTGATTGAAGTGGATTAGGTCAGTAGCGAGACTAATTATTAAACTTCAGATCTATGGATTAAAAGTCTGAGAGATGCTAAGATCAATCAGGCTTCTGATTATCTCAATCATTTAATAAGATATTTTTGCAAATGGCTGAAGCATTGTTTAAGTTTTTGTTGTAAATAACAAGCAAGTACGTTGATTTAGTATTACGCGTTGTGATTTTCGCCATATTAAATATCCAATCAAAACATTTTATAACTGTCCAATGTTGTAACTACCACCTAATGCGTCTAATATTAATAATATAATTATTTCCTTGTATAATAAACGCTTAAGTCTTTATGAGATAGATGATTTTAAGATGGCGCCACTTGCCATACTATGAGGTGACTCTTTTCAACTTTCATTTCTTGAACGTTCCCTCCCTCGCTTCCCTCGATGGTCTCGCCTTCTGGCATCACAACGCTGTCTTCCATCTCACCATCTCCTAGAAAAAGAGAAATAGAATTGAGAAAAATTTGTCAAATTTTGAAATACAAATCAAATGTATTATCTAATATGATCTATAAGATGAATTGTGTTCATTCTATTTTGTATTTCTGTATTGTCAAGATTAGGCAACATCTTCGGATTCAAGGCATTACCATTTGATTTTACAGTTGCCTGTTAAATATTTCCCTTTTATTATCCTTCAGAAAGCTAGATGATGCATTGTATAACAATACGAGAAATCCTCTTTGCACCGTGAATAATAGACATTTATGATAAATAGCAATGCTATACCACTATCATGGCATATCCTATAAATGACATAGGCAGCGGACTAACTGCAAGTAATAAACATGCAGATTGTCTTCTTCGTGCCAAAAAATGTTCTCTAATGTATGTTTTTATGGAACACCTACCTTTTGCAGGGTGCTCAAAACCTTACAGAAAAAATTGAGAGGCCTATTCTTAACCGAGGACTCCAAGGGGCAATGCTCATCTTTGAATGTAAGATATTAATTCTGTGTGCGAAAGGAAAAAGGAGATAAGTCGAAAAACACTACTTTACAGGAGAACCAAAACAAAATCTATGCAGTGGTACAATTGAGTTTTGTCTTGCATAGAAATATGGTGTCTAATGTGTAAATATCGACTCATTCTTTTTATCTAAGACACGTATGACCAATATTTAATGATTTGTGTATAAAACTCAATTTGGGTGTCAGTCGACTCATCCCCTTTTTCCTTCCGCACACAGAATTATATGCCACTCATTTGTGTCCATTTGAGTGACCCTATAGAGAAAAATTAATACCTAATAAGAAATTTATTGTAGGTATATCAATATGAGCTTGAGAATATCACAAAAGTATTTTAGACAAGAAATATAACTCGTTGATAAATTTGATTAATCAAATATTCTTAAAAATAAAAAAAAATAACAAATGTCACAAATGTAAGAGGATAAACTTGTTCTCTAACATATTATATAACTATCACATATGACTCAATCCTTAGCAAAACCCAACAAACATGCAAAGGCTACAAAAAGAACCAAAATCAAAAGACATGCAATAATCAAACGAAAATCAAATGCTAATAGATTGCAAATGAAAAATTCAAGAAAATAAAACACAGTTAACCTAAATTATACAAATCATATAAGTACATTAAAAAAACAATGAGAAAATGATCACTCAAGCCAGCCTAGAGCCAATCTCTATGTATTGGGATGGCTCTCTCACTTCTTTCGATTAGATATTGCATAATGTTACATTGTTTAACAATGTTTTTCTAATGGAGATGTTTGATTAGTTTTGTTACCTACGCTGTATGCCCAAAATCAGGTAGACAAACAATATTTTTTACAAATAAAATTTGTAAATATTTAAGCTTATATTTAGTACACCAAAATCATGCATTAGCTTAAATTAAGTGGTGGTATACGGGATACTTCTTCTGCTTCATAAAATGAAAGAAAACCGTTTCTCAATGTATATCTTTGCAAATAGATAGGGTTTTTAATATAACCTTAATGTTAAGGTTCACTGCCTGCTGACATGGTAGGATTGGAGCTGTCAATTCTGGATTAGTGATAAACTCGTTGCAGACCAATCCAATGGATTGTATCTCACTATATGCATACGTGGATACTGATAATCTTGACAGAATATTTGAATTTTTGATTGCCATTATCTTACAAATGTATGGATAAATAGGATTTCATTGACTCCAAAAATATCCGGAAAAGAGGATTTTTCAACACAAGCTCAAAATCTATGCAAAAAAGTATAGGCTACGAAGAAATACGCATCACATGTAAAAATGTTAAATATTAGTCACCTAATATTTCTATTGATATGTCAAAATTTTTAAAGTTGAACAAAAATTATTATTATTGTAAGATTTTAAATGAATGAAAAAAGCCAATAACGGATAGCGAAAGTTGACATTGTGAGGTGCAATGTGCCAAAATAAAACAATTCAAAATCAAATACACAAATAGCAAACTACATGGAGACTTACAATGTGATTTAGATTAATTTGCGAAGCTGTAGACAGTATATTTATAACAAAGAAGTTGAGAAGTTGATGAATTAAAAATGCAATACTAAATCCCAGAAAGGAGAAAAAAGAACATAATGTGCCTTACTTATAAAAAATATACATAAATTATTCCCTATCATACTCTTATATACATACATATATCTCATCTCACTGCTTTCCTTGTGGTGTAAGCAGAAAGGATCGAGCGCCAATTGTTTCAATTCTTGCGCACACTTTTCGGTCTCGTCACTGTCAAACAATTTCTCACACACATTCTTCTATTCGATGTGCTCAATGCGTGTCCATGCTTTAGGATTTGGTCTAAATGGTATTCACTTTATTCCTGATTGAAATAAAACATTCTACGGTGCACCAACTGAATATTTTACACTATTCTGTGTTTATAGGTAACATGTCACATATTTTGACAAACAGTTATTGTGAATTTATAAGTAAGGCCGAAAGAAAATTTAGTGGAGAAAATAATGTACATTGTTATTGCTCAGAAGAAGAGAATGCGTACAGTTGTGGTAGAGTTGTAAGAAGAATTAGAAGAATAATATCCATGAACATACCGCAGATGTTTTGTGTTATGTATTCATTGTTGAAAATTGTTAAGAAAATAAAAACAACAACATAGTCCAAAGTAAAGAATCAGGTTTCGGGAAGGATCTGCCACACAATCAGATGGGAGGCAACATCGCGGGCATCGTCAGCGTGGTCTTCTAATAATGAAAACAAAAGAAATAAAAAAAAAACAAAAGACTAAAACAAACAAGCTTTTACAAAACAAACAAAAGTAATAATAGTGATATGGAATCTCCACAGCCAATATGTAGACAAAATAAGCGTAAAAAAATAGTATCAATTATTATTGTTGTGCTCCCTTTCCATGTACAAAGAGTATTACTGTTTATTCCAAATGTGTGGAAAGAAATGAGTTTATTTAAAATAGTACAAAAATCTACTACACGTCACACAAATTGGCTTGAAAAATAAAATATATAGTTTTATAAAGAAAAACATACAAAAATAGCAACTTTTTTTAACAAAACATCAACAAAATCAGCTCTTTCCATAGAGAATTTTGAAAGTGTTGGCTAATATAAAGTAATAACAATAATATCATAATAAAAAAATTAAACATAAAATGAATGAAAAATGATAGAACATTGTGTGTAACAAGTTTTTGTTATAGTGAAGTCATAATTTAAACTGAAATATATATGAATCTGATTTTTACTTGAATAAAATATATTTTGGTCAATTCAAAAGTTCTTTGTTAGATCACAGAAAATATATTATAGTACAAATTTAAAGAAATGTCTGGATTTAAAATAGTAATTTTGCGGAACGCCATTAGGATGAATAATTTATATAAACACCAATATAAAAATTGAATCGACACGTTTTTTTAATGTCTATACTCTCAACAGTGTAAACACTAAAGAATATTATGATGAATGTTTGGAGTTAGAAAAATAATAGTACATATTACAACATTTATTTTATCCTATGTATGAAATATCAAATTGTTGGTTGTTATAATATGCAAAGGTTTCATATTAATAAATAAATTCAATGCTGCCGACCAATGGTACTTGGTGGAAGTTCAGGTGAAGTGAAAAATTACAATTTGTTATATAAAAAGAAGTAGAGATTATGTAATCACTAAATAATGTGTTTTATTTAAAATGAATAAGTAAGTAATGATAAATAAACAAATAATCATTAAAATGGCGTTCGACAAAAAAAACTACAATTTATTGAAATTCATCTGAACAATCGTTAATAGGATGGATGTAATATGTACAATGACAATATTATTGATAGTAAAAAAATGAGAAACAACGAAATTAGACACAATAAAACAAGTTTACATTTAGAACCAGTTATTCGAATAAGAATGAATGACTGATTTTTAAATTCTTCTGTTTAAATGTTGTTACACATAATGTTATGCAATACAAACGAAAAGAACAAAAGCATATTAATGAGTCGAAATGTGCTCACCTATTCTGAAATCAATATATCCCTCACCGGCGGACATAACGAGCATCGGAGCCGGAGATCCGGTGTTACCAGGTGATCCGGGTACTGCGACGAAGAATTTGACAGCATCACGATGACCATGAAAACTTAGCTGGGCGTGTGCCATAGAACAGTATGGAACAATACCACCAGCTGTACCAGCTGAAACAACATCTATTATTTAATGAAAAGAAGAACTACAGTTCGATATTAAATATACCATGTGTCTGTTATAGATAAATAATATAATTTATTTCACATGTTAGTGAAAATTTAAATTAAAATATGCCTACTTTTATTTGGTGTTGTAGGAGGAACAGCTCCTGTATCCGAAAGTGGTACAGAAATGATTACACCATTTCCAGTCCCGATCCACAGCCGACCTGCGCTGATTAGCAGTGCGGTAATTCTCGCAAAAGAGAAACCTAACTTTCCAGCTCCTAGCATTTTACTGACGTATGGATCAATGTCGACATCTTGCAAGTGCTGATACGTTCGTGCATGGTACAATCGTAGGGTAGAGTCCAATCTGTAACAAATGGATATAACAATACGTTAACAAACAATAAATACAAGCTGTTAATCGCAAGCAAAAGTTTCAATTAATTAAGGAAATCGCTGCACACCTGTGTATGTACAATTTATCTATGTAATATTATGATATAATGTATTTTCTTCATACCTGATTGATACCCATACTCCGTCCCCGAGTGGTGCTAGCTGCCTGACTTGACTTTCTCTTCGTGGATGAGCTTCTAGGCTATGAATAAGGCGTAGATTCTTTGGATCGACTATGTGTACTCTGCTTCGATGTCCGCACCACACGGTGTCACTAACGGTGACCAGACAACGAACTGAAATAAAATAAAATACTCTCTGACGGCAAGTTTTGGTAAAAAAACATTAAGTAACAATAGACAGTTGAGGCAATACATACGTATATAATAAATTGTCCTATTATAAATAGTAAATCAACGAGTAATTGAAGCACATTGTTTACTGTGAGGCTGTCTGGGGTGTATAAGGGTTTATATCAAATCCAGTTTCATCTTTCAATTATATTTTTAATAAGTTTGATTTATCATTGCAATGACATTTTGTGATTAAATTGAAATAATGGTTTGACAGGTAGTTCTTAACTACAAACTAAATAATATAAAAAGTGATGGAAGCCAATATTTGCAAGGGAATTATAATGCATATTCCATTGTGAGCTATCCATTACATTTGGGATAGGTGAAGAAATTGCTGAATACACAAATAACATAACATGTATAGACGACTCACACTGAATAAAAAAGTCATCCTAGAACCATATGATTAATGAAAACTTGTGTGGTGTTTATAAAATACAACAAGGATAATAAATTTAGTAATGAAGTGTATATCTACATTTTGATTCGAAAATTAAATTATATGCAACATTTATGACATTTTAATTAGGATAAATAATTTTATATGAACATTTTCTTTTACAAATCAATGTAACTTTACATCAAAGTTACTGATTTTCTCTGCAGTCTATGGGGAAAAAATAAATAAATTAGTACATAAACATACATAAATATCGCAAGCAATATGTTACAGTACAAAAATGACAAAATATCAAACAGTATTATAACGATACATCATTAAAAACCATATGGTCTTTTTTACAGATTCACCATATTCCCAGAGGAGGCACAGTTGACAAGAAGAGTCTGGTGAAAGTAATTTACAGTGTTAGCAATTTTCGTGATTTTACAAGACATTTTAATATTTTTTTAAATATGTATTGGTTAATGTGGTGTCTATGTAAAAAAAGACACAAAATGACGTTAGACTGTCAATTAATTGTCAAGTTGGTAATATGTACATTTTTATTCTGTGGTTGGTAGTGGCTGACCCACAGTGTCATGTCATCCTTAAATTTTCTAATGTGAAATGTTTGATATTTTGGCATTACAATTAACAATACTATGAACAAACAAAAAAATGAAAATTATTGTTGTACATTCATGATTTACACTAAAATGTTTGAGTCTGAATTTATATAAATATTTGGAATACATTTTACTAGATTCAAAGGATTATTAATGTTTTTTAATCAAAATTCTACTCAACATTTGAATGCTTAGCCATACTTTTAATACACTAGGGTCAATAAATCTCACGATACATTTAAATTTAGAATTTTGGTATAGTCTCAGACTTTTCTCTCACAGCAGAATACAACTCTTTCCCAACACAAGCATGTAAATGTATATTACAGCTTATATAATAGGCAAAATACTATCAAATCTGCTATTTTAAGTATCTTTTTATCAACTCATTTAAAAATTCTATAATTTAATTGTAATAGTATTTTTTTTTTACAGATATTTATAATTTTATCAAGTTGATTACAACAGTAAACCCACTGCATTGTAAAGAGAAACCGGGTTGCATGTCATACAAGTGTCAATTCATAAATATTTGTCAAATACATTTTTTATCTAGTACTAGCGGTCCGCACCGGCTTCGCACGGGTAGATAGGTATTTAAAAAAAATAGTTTTAGTAAGGATCCCTATTTTTTTTTTTAAATATAATATATAGCCTATGTCACCCGGGGATAGTGTAGCTACCCAAGAGTAAAATAATTTTTCTAATCGGTTCAGTAGTTTCGGAGCTTATTCGGAGCAAACAATCAAATCTTTACTCTTTATATATTAGTATAGATAAATCGTTTTTTAAATTGCCAATAGTATTATTTGACTAAGTACTGTTGTATGTACATGAGTAACCACTCATCTAAGATGCATTTTAATTATGTACTAGTTTGTAATAATATTGAAACATACCTGAGTATTGTGGTCCTCCCAGTGTTAGAAGATGGTACCGAGACAAGTCCCAAGTTCCGCTGGTTGTTCTGCCAAATACTCCCACTGTGCCATCAGCTAAAGCGACCACGACACGTGATTGACATTGTACAATCGATAACACAGCATCTTTCAGTTGTACTCTGCAAATAAACAGTACAAGTAAAAACTGTTTACTAGGGCATTAAAATAGTTGTTTGGACTTTTTATTGACATGTGACATTATTCTTTAACTATTGAATTTTAAGATTTGATACTAAGAATCACTTTATAAAATGGTTATGATGTCATTATAAGCCGTTTATTCTAGAAATGTCAAAACATTTATAAATTCACATACCCCTTTTTGAATATGCAACGACGATATGTAATATGTGTCGCTGAGTTACGAAATCCGCTATAACACATTTTTGTAATACAGAGAAAATCGATAAAAACTATTATTTAAGTATTAAGCAAACTTTTTTGAAATAAAATAACTTTATTGATTGTAAGATTGGTGTAACAATTTATTTTTAAAATAAATATTGTGATTAAATAAAAAAAGACGGTTCATTTTGTATAAATAAAATTTCACGTGTCGGCTTTTGATAGGCACATGATGTTAAAGCGGGTTTCGTAAGACACACAGGATGATATAGTGGATTTTGTTAGAACTACATTTAAGTGCAACATGATAATTTATTCCAGTGGCGTCAATAAATTAAAATGCTGATATTTTATTTTAACAATTATTTTTTTATATAAATAAAGCATGAGTATTTATATTTCAATAAAAACGTAAATTTAAATGAATTAACAAAATACGTTTTATTACTTGCTTTTTTCTACAGAAAATGTAATATTTTCGAAACTTGAGGAAATTGTTGCCGTATGTAGAATTATTTTTTGGTCACCAAATTGTTCAAAAACTTTTTTTATAGGAAAAAAATTGCAACTATCAAACTTAAGCGGCCCCACCCGTTGTTGAGTAATATGTACGAAACTTTAGGAAATTTATATTCGAAGTAAATTTTATTTTTGGCGGCAAAAAATAAAACCATCAAAAACAAAATCTAAAATTCAAATGTAAATTGGCCCCACCCGTTTTCGAGTATTTTTTCCCTTAGAAAAGTTTTGAATTCGAATTAGATTTTATTTTTGCCGGTTTTATTTTATTTTTGTCGGCAAAATAAATATGTCTTATTAAGTACCGGAAGGCATACAATTTTAGTTTTGATTATACAACTTACAAAAAAAAGTGATTTTAAACATCAAGTAAGAATTCGCATTACGTGAAAGAAATGATAATCTATATTGTACATAAAAAAATTGATGACTTTGGCTGAGGCACAAAAATGTTTCGGAGACATTTTATTTATTATGCATATATTTTTTTATGCAGATTTATTTTCAAATAATGATAATATACCTGAATTATTTCATCATAATAATATTTATTTTTATTTCATAAATAGCATGATAAAAAAAAAGTGTTCACCTATGTCACATCAGAACTGCGCGCCACTGAATAAATACAGCAAAACGCACGAAATTCACTCAAAATATGTCAATATTTACTTACCGTTTTTGGCGTTGTAAGTAAACTTTTCAACTTCCTGTATGACTTATCTTTTTCCTTTCTCTATTTTCTTTACATTTTTTAACATTAAAATCTTGATCACTCATTATGAATCAGTTTAAATTGCAATTATTTAAGAGAACCCAGAATGCCAAACTCACCAGATAAGAACAATTTTGTACCGGCGGCCATATTGATTTTTTGAAAATACTGGACTCTTATTGGTTGGTTGTGTTATAGGGGATATTGAAAGGGACATTAAGTGATATAGTGGGATTCGTTTCTCAACCTCGTTTTATTTATTTTTTTCTGAAAAAATGGTGAATGTTTTCAAGTAAACAATTTTCTAAAGTTATAGACAATTCGATTACGAATCCAACGACATATATAACTCAATTTTTGTTAAAATGTGTTATAGCGGATTTCGTAACTCAGCGACACATATAATGTATGATGGTTAAATTTTCTTTTATAACATAACATCACCACCTTGGCAAACTGTAGGGCGGGCAACTTTTCCCCTCAGTTCAAAGATACTTCTATCTAAACAAAATATGTATGATGTCTTTTAAATTGTTTTGTTGAATTTATTATTGTTCAATCCATTATTGTACTGCGCAAAAAGAAGAAATAAATATACAAATGTCACATATCTTTGACGATATAGACTACAGTCAAGTTGACTGGTTGTACATCTAAATAAAAGAAAGTATTCTAGGTGAGTCAATAATAATAATAAACGAAATGATATTTACTTTCCCAGGCACACATGCCAGTCTCTCACAGCCGAATGCAAATAAAGCATTCCACCTTGAGCACCGAGCCACATGGTCGGCATAGCTGTCGTGGGTTTATCCAGGACCTCCTTCTCAGGGGAAGGTTGTGGGAGGTCTGTGAGAGGCGGATCATCTTCGTTGTTTTGATCATCTGTTATATTTTCTTCAGGGTTATTACTAGAATGCTGTGAGGAATCGTCACTATCTTTCTTTGCATCAGACGGAGATGTCATTTCTTCACCAACTGTAATCTACAGAAAAAATATGGAAAATTAAGAAAGTGGTGTAAACACTCAATACCAGATTCAAAAGCATGAAGCAAAAAACACATTCTTTTTCATGATTATTAAAACATTAAACCAAAGTTGTATCAAACATTATTCTACATTTTGTTTCTGGTAGTAAACATTATCCTACATTAGAATTCATAAACAAAAAATAAATCCAGAATTTGGTGTATGTTGCAATAAACTCGCCCATTGCACAATATCATTTATTTTATCACATTTTTTTTTAAAGATATATCTGGGTTTTGTTATAAACCCAAATACAACCTTATACACCTTTCATAGTAAGCTAAAAGCTTGTGTCGTGAAAGGGGTGTTTGCCGGCACCTGGGATCGAACCCCGGACGTTATTATTATTTTATAACTTTGTAATTATGTATGCTCTTAATGTGCAATAAAGTTAATTATTACTTTTATGTTGTGAATTTATTTTAATGTATAAAATGCTTGTTTTTTATCTCGCTCCTAATCTACACCAGAAATTATCATCACCATCATGTTGTTTTCCTTATGTGGTTGTTAGATATGATTTGAGTACCCTGTATCTCTCAACCAAGTCTACAATATAAGATTATGTCAAATGCATATTTTGATGGGACATACCAATGTAACAATACCAGCCGGAGGTTCAGTTGGATTAGTATTATTATTATTGAAGGCACAGAGAGCAGTCAGTGCACTACTGTTCTGCTGATCACCCGTATTAGTATCTGGCACAGTCGTATTGTCATTTATGTCTTCATAATCGGATGTGGAGAAGCCAGCCACAGATGCAATACAGAGAAGATGATCGTTGCATACACTGAATGTCGCTAAGAGATCTGCCGGATTATTTCCGTCGATAACCTGGTGAAAAATTAATGAAACTATAAATTATGAAATTTATACAAAGACACTTTGTAAGGAAAACCAATTGCATGTTTCAAATTTTGTATTTCTAATGTTGCATATAAAGCCACAAGAATAAATCAATGTAAATGGATATATTCAAAATATCACTCTATAAACGTCAAATGTGTGATTTGTAGAAAATACTAAAAAAATATGCTTCTTCAGTTCATATTAATGACAATATTTTATGGAGAATTTCTTCAAATATTTGACAGTGAAGTTAAGAAAATTTTGAATATACTCATTCTATAAGTATTTAGACGTTACAAATATGTATTTCTGAAAATATACTGATGTGAATCTGTTTTAACCAGTGTAAGTTAGATTTGATGGACACTGAAATAAAATAACACATTTGGCAAACAAAATATGCTTTACCGTAACTGTGCTGTTAGAATGAGTACTGGAACAAATCCACACGTATGAAGATAGATGGGTCTGTTGTGACTGAGCCCAGAATGATTTGTGACTCGTATTCTCAACGGGACTCTGCAATTGAAGCTCTGCATCCAAAGCACCCTTCATTTCTTCAGCTAAAGAAGAAGGACCACTTGTTTTTAGTTCTTCTATTTTAGCTACAGTTGTGATAGTTGAAGCTGGATTGGTACCACCACCTGATAGATTTACTCCAGCTCCACACCAGAATTTCATTCCGGGGTTACTTTCAGCCAAAGGTCTGAAAAAAAAATAGTTTAATTCAGATATAGGTGGCCAATACCTTACTGATAGAGATTAAAAACTTCCATAGAGATCTGGATCTTGTTTGTTTTCACAATACACCATTCCTGTGTCAATGACTACAGAGTATTACAATTTAATGAGAAAAGAATTGAACGAGAGATAATTAAATTTGGTACACTATGTCATGACACACCATTTTCAATATGGTCTTGTAAAGTTTTTTCAATAAAACTACATATGCTTCTCACACGTCTATAAACAAAAAATTGCTGACTCAAATGAGAGATGAAATGTATTGAATTTGACCATTCATAATCATTTGAAATCCCTAGGATTAATCTCAAAGCTCAACACGTAGGTTTTACAACAACTTAATACCTGCAGAATACTGGTACAGGCACAGGAACAGATGAAGAAGAAGATGTGGTGGTGGTTGGAGGAGTTGGTGCTTTATCTGGTCGACTAGGAAGACTCCAGCCATATGCCTGCATGCGCCCATCTTCCTTGCGGACATGTGCTCTCACCTAGTGACAAAATAACAAAACTATTAATAACAAGAATACAAAATATGACAGGTATAATAAAATTATAATATCTTTCAATACTATCATGTTTTCTTCCACTAATGGGGTAGTGAGTGAACCAACATCGCAAAAAAATATACAAGTTATTTTTTCCCTCAAATGGTAGTCGGTGGACAAACTGCGTGTAACAAGCACATCAAAATTAAGGCCTTCAGGATGCGTGGCGCACCTCATCATTGCTGAACTGACGATCGTAAATGTCTTAAATGTGATGTTTCACGAATGCCTGTAACAGGACACTCGTAAACTTTAAGTTTCGAGTTATTAAATCTACAGTTCTCCTTTAGTGCATTATTCATGTTTCATTGAGAATGTGTGTATCATTAGAGAGAACCGTATATTTCCAGGTATGCTAAGAGACACATGACGGGTGCTGTCCCAAAAAATATGGGTAACACGTCTCTCTGCTGAGTTAAAGATGTTTAATGTCTTATTCATAATCAAATTTTTATATGATAAGTGTGAAGGTTTATTTTATAAATATTATTTTACTCAATAGAATAATATAACCTCACGAAATTACCATTAAAAAATTGAAGAAGTATAAATATGTCAAGCACAGAATATTGTTGCTGATAGTTGGCTGCCAGTTGATTCATTATTTCTACCCCATAAGGGACACATATTAAACAAATAAAAGATTGTATATTATTAAGACACAAGTCTTCACCACATCAAAATAAGACTTATGCAGCATTGTCTTAATTTTGCAGACGAGAGAATGAAAATATTATTCAATTCAATGAACAAACATCTTCAATTGTTTTTATTGATATTATATTGTCTTTGCTTCATTGTAAACTATCTTATTAGGCGATTCATTTAGATCAAATAATAATAGTTTTTTTTAAACAACATATCATTTACATGAAGTGTGGCTGGCTTAATGTCAATAATGAACGAAAATTAAGCAATAAATGAACTCATAAACATAAATAATTTAAAGTTTGAAATAACACTGTTTTAATGTTTAAAAAAACTGTATGCAATGTTTACTACAAACACGCCTAGCGCTTTTATCAACTTGTTGGCGTCATCGGGGCTGATATATCTTGTATACTTTTTCTTAAACATAAGATGACTATTTCCATAAATCTTTAATGTAAATTAATGAATATATTATTTTGTCTAGAGAAGTTTGTTATGCAGATGGTAAAACAGAAGTAATCTTTTTGTGAATGCATAGCACACTATGTGGGATTCTATAGTAAATAGTTTGCCCTCTTAGTTTTTTTAAAAATATATTCCATTGCAAGGATTTTTACACAGAGCCGTACCCAGAATATCAAACAGATTCCAGAACATGTTTCTGCATAGTAAATTCCTAATGGGAAAAACACTCATGCAGTTTTCAAATCTGTTTTTGGCTTGCCCTTTTTAGACAAATCTATTTTCCATATCTTTCATTTGCTTAAAATCTCAAACTTATTTACTTGGTGTCTTCTCTCAAGGAATTCAAAATGTATTTTCTTACTTTTATAACCAGATTTCACAAAGATCTGCCAACCAATCTTTTCTACAATCTCACAGCGTTTATCATTCTTAAATCATGTCAATGAGTATCTTGTAAACATAATAAGCCATAAATAATTCTCCAATATACAAGCATGAGATATTCTCTACATTTATTTATTTCTAGACAGCCTTCAGAGTGTCAATTATGTGACACAGTACCTAAAGGGAACTGCCCAATTTGTTCTGCAATGCTTTTCCTCTATCATTCCAATCAATGACAACATTTTAAGACCTTTGTGTCAAGTCTACAAACTGAGAGTAACAAAGTGAATAATTAAGGTGATAAATGATTTCCTGATGGTAGTAGAGTCTTGGACTTTCAATCAAGAGACCCGAGTTCAATTCCACCTGCTGCCGACTAACTCCACTTTTACAACACAAAAGTATTGCTTTCTGTGACAGTTTATTTCAAATCCAGCTTCATCTTTAAAACAATCATTTATATAATATTCTTGTAAGAGATTGTCGTACATATATGTACATCACACAGTTCTCTTTACTTTGTTCTTGAATCTGCATAAATATTTCAACATTTAAGTAGACAGTTTTTGATAATATTGAACAATTTCCAGCCACACTTCATATAAATAGGTACATCAAAACAATTCGCAAGCATAAATTAGTAGAATAATAATAATAATGAAAACATTAGTTGGATACTTTTCTTGACAAATTATCTTGAGTAGAAATTATTAGAATTGTTGTTTAATAAAAAAAATAACTCTTACAGCCAGTTTCATAAAAAAAGTCCCTTTAAGAAAATATCCCAGATGTCAAAATTCTGTAAGTTACAATTAGAAATTTTATGTCCGCGAATACTTAAAGAGGCTTTTATTATGAAACTGGCCGCTACACCACCAAGAATTAAAATTAGTGGAAAGGTTTATGTAAAAGTAAAACAAATAATGCTCAAAATAACTTTTAATAATAAAATAATACTGAATAAATATGTGAGAAAGAAATATAACATAAAAAATAAAGAAAAAAATATATATCAAATAAATTTGACAATATTTCCATTTACGACTTGTAAACTTCAACGTAACAAATTTTTCCAAGTTAATGTATTTAATTAAAAGTATTTTGAAACATTATAGAAGAAATGATAATAACTAAAATAATAAGTATACATTTTTATAGAAAGGATAAAACATAAAATGGGGATATTCAATACAAAAGCAGGAGAAACAAAATAACTGCATGTCTAAGGGAAACTACCCTACAATGATTTTCGACCAAATTGAAAAATCGTCGATGCAAATTAAAAAATGACGCACATATGTATATTTTTATTTAGTTATACACTGAAAAAACTGTTTATTAAGGCAATATAATTATTGTTTGAACTTTTTATTGGTAAGTAAGTGATATTTTTTTTTATTTATTTATTTATTATTTATTTAATTTAATACACAACTTATATTTCGATACATTTATATTGATATTTTATTATATGTAGTTAACAATAAACACTTCCTATTTCCCAAGAAAAGATATATTTAAAAAGATATATCTGGGTTTTGTTTGTTATAAACCCAAATACAACCTTATACACCTTTCACAGTAAGCTACTAAAAGCTTGTGTCGTGAAAGTTAAAAAAATTTGAAAAATATATTATTCTTATAATTTAATATTTGATATTAAGAAGAGATAATTTATCCACCGACAGTTCTTGGTTGAAATTCAATATACATAATAAGAACTTTGAATAAAACAAAATATTTAAAAATTCTGCTGGTGACTTTAATAATTTGCAGGCCAGCTTGCAAAAACTTAGGCTCTCATTGTCATATCAAGCAGTTTATTTTAGAAATCGACGATATGGACATAACAATATGGACATAACAATATGTCCTTTCTGATGGCATATTTACCTATTTAAAAAGAAACACATTATGTTTTACAATATTCATAGACAAAAATACAATGTCACTGAGTATAACAATGCTAAATAGACTCAATATAATATGCGTTTCAAAAGATGTTACAGCAATGGCGGCCAGTAGAAATGATCCACATTACCTTTGACAGTAATATCATGATAAACTCTGACGTGGATACATTTATGTATCCGAGATTCTCGTTTAATCTATTTGTTAATTTATATATAATGACAATGTGGATGTAATGTCTTAGAATTGATGTATTGCAGTGTCCTTGAGGTGCACTGGCATGCAAATGACACTTTAATTTTGTTCAATAATAATAATAATACAATTTCTAGATGTGTAGTGCAGTTTCCCTTCGACACATCTCCAATATATTCAAGTAAGAATTAAACAAATTATTAATTTTTTATAAAATATGCCCTTTTAAAAAGGTGTTACATGAGGTATATAGGTACAATATATTATCTTTAATATTAATTTATACATAATTGTTAATTAAATAGCCAGATTTGTACGCATCATATTTATCTGTTTTGTCTAATATTCCGTGTATAATGAGAGAGATTTCTAATTAAAAATAATTAAAAAGTCGGGCTAATATTTAAGTAAGAATATAGAGAAATATTTTCAAATAAAATTTATATTATACCAGTAAAGAGTTAGATAAAATAGCAATCGGCTGACAAGAATATTTGAAATGTTTTTTTTCTCTAAATCAAATTATAAGTTATTTATTATAAGGTTTTTTTTGGGTATTCGAATTTGTGACTAGCATCCGGTAAAAAATATTTTTTAATCTGAACTTCGAAGTTTTTTTTTGGTATTAATTTCACTAGTAATTATGAGTAAATAAAACATTTAAATAGAATCTGTATATAACATTCACTAAAAATAGCATATTATACCATAAAGATATTTTACGATAATTATTTTATATACAATTATTTCTATGTTTAGCTACATAACCACACTATGTACAATAATTTTCATTATTTTAATGTGCTACTACGTAAGAGGTATATATTTAAAATCATTTAAACAAATTTTAATTGAAACATCAATGTAGTACAACAATATATTTAATCACTACAACATGATTAAAGTTTAGATTACGATTCCAGTATGAACTAAGTCAGTTTCACATAATATGTACCCCTTATTCTATATTGATTCAAACTTAAATAAGAACATTCCTAAATTTAATAATTAGGGTCACTTGAACTAAAATTCGTATTCTATATGATATTTTAAAGTTTATAGAATACCAATGTGCACTAACTAAAATTAGAATGTTTCTATTTTAGTTAGTGCACACTAAAAATGAAATAGAATAGGGGGTATTGTGTTGGGATAGATTTTACAGAAATTGCCATAAAATCATTAGTAATTAATTCAATCAAACCATCATGGCATCTCACACAAGTGGCTTAACCTTTAGACTAATTGCATTAAAAAAACACAACTCTTCCTCTCTGTACTAATGAAAGATAAGATGTTCAGGATAGGAAGCATACCTCATCGCTGAATGGAAGATGTAAACACCTTTTACAGGACACACGAAAAAAGCGGTCTTATTCTTGGCTGGAAAATCATTATCTCACAATAAAATGTAAAAATAACTTGTGTGCATACTGGCAAAATAATACATATTTATGTTTCAATTGTTTTTCAATGCATGCACAGAACAAGTCAAAACAAATGCATTTTAATGTCACATTCGACATTTGATAAACATTACAAGAGATTGAGAAATGCCAAAAAGCTTCATACAACTATAGATTTCTAATCAATTATATTTTTAATTGGCATCGTGTATTCATAGTTCTCTTGTAATTTAATTATATGTATTGGGCAAAAAGTTTAAGCCTATATATATGTGCCTACGGCAAGATTAAAGCCTTTTACTTTACACAGAATCAAAATTATGCAATCAAGCGTGTAAACAAAAAATAAATACATAGTACACACTCAACAAAAAATCTGAAAAATTTCGTACATATCAAATAAATATAAAATTAAATAAAAATCAAATAAATATCTGAGCACTTGTGAAATAATAAAATAATCTTAATTTCTCACGTATGGTAATGAAGAATTTTTTTAATATAAATATATGAGTATTCATTCATAAGATAATGTCTAAAAACTATTCTGACGTACTAGTGAAAAATGACATAAGTCTTAGTTAGTTTCAACAAAATACGGTTTTAATACATTAAACGCCATTAAGGAAAAATGAAAATTCTCATAAAAACTTTTTTGTGAGCGCCATGCCGGTCACCTACATACACGAATTATACGAGAACCGTGCACGGCGGCGCGTAAATGTAACTCAAACATATATCCTGCTTGAGGTCACCGGTGCCCCCCATGGCGTTTAATGTGTTAAGGTTAGAATTTCATTCTACTGTATGACCTATTATCTTTGAATTGTTTTATTGGAAGTTTCAATTCTGACAGTGAATTGTATATAATTTTGTTTATTTACAAATAAGTAAATGACAATTATACACTAATAAGGAAATTTTTGGCAATATATCTTAAATATCACTATTTACAAGTACGCCAGTACTAAAAAACTCTACGATTCATACTATACAACCAAATAGAGCCAAATGTCAATATTTACTTAATAAATTCATTGTCAATAGATTCTTCACGTTAAGAGTAATTTAAAAATGATAAATCCATTACTAGAATCATTGGTGTTAAGAATGATTTTAACAGTAAAAGAACATCAATATCTTTAACTGTTACCTTCAAAGAGCATATTTAGATTTCGACTGGAAAATGAGACCATGTTTTAAAAAAACATATTTTATGGCCTTTTTATACAACATTCTTAGCGCAACTATACATCTTTGTTCCTCAACAAATTGACTTTGCAAAAATAGTTTAACCACAATTTTTACAAAATACGGTTACAGATATTTGAAAGGTACAATTCCAATAAAAATATACTTTTACCACCTTAAACCAAAATGAACTGATACTGATCAAAACAGTAAGCAGTGAGTGACCAAAAGTGTGATACATAAGTTATCGACAACCGAGCACCGTAAACAGCACAATTACCTTAAACCACAACATAACCTCAAAATCTAACGAAATCATCCAGCTATATTACAATAGAATATTAAATTTGGCTCTACTCAATATTCATTACATTATATAGCCTAAATAACCATGCACACTATATTAAAATAGCACATTCGTAAATCACAGTGGAACATAATATTAAAATTTACGTCTAATTAAATAATATAATATACAATAAAACATAAACCAATACAGGATAGAAGGGGTATGTCAATTTTTTTCCCAAGCCTGATAACCAAACTTTGAGGCTGAGCCCTAATTTTTTTTGCAAAAAGTAAAGGAGAGCATGAAAATATTATTCGCACTCCGGGGAGGCTTTAAAAAAAGCTTGAGAACCCCAGATCTATACCATAGCGACATTTTGTTTAACATTTTGTATTTCCCACACGGGGACGGGAGTTAGACAGTGGACTCAGTGCATGTTACGCTCAAGTAGATCGTCCTCATTGTGCTTTAAAAAATAAACATTCAGGATTGATAGCAGTATTTCTGAACTCTGCTGTATTGATAATACATATTTTACGAAAATGTTAAAAAATATTGAACATTAAAATTCATTCTTAATTTTTATTATCAAATCTTCAGCCCCGATTTGCTTCAAATTACTTTTTGTTATATGTATTTAAAAAACAATAATTAGTATATAACAAATAAAATAAAATTATAAACATACATATTATTATGTACTTTCATAAACAAAAAAAAACAGCTTATATGTAGTTACCAATAAAATTTTAAACCTAACATTCGAATAGCAATACAAATTCATGTTATTTTTCTATAGTACTACAGATTACCATGATCTGTATCCAATGATAATTTTCAACATTTTGAGACAATTGACACAACATTAAATGTTGCTTAAAAATATAATATTGGCTTCAATCGAATAACATAAATGGTTGTCTTTTTCCTGCTTCTATACGACGTCAGCGAAAATATCATTTGAATTCTATGATTCTAGGATGTAATTTGGTACTGTTGATTTAACATATTTTTGTAATGTACCGTAGGAGGAATTGCACAAGGAAGCAAAAGTTGTGTACATGGATAGGTCGAGTGAACACTCCCTTCTCTTTATCTACCCCACAAGTAATGGGGCATGAGAGGATAAAAGACATATAGGGAACCAAATTTTATTTCGAGCTGTAAATTTTGCAAGTTGTACAAATGAAGTGTCAGGTTTACATTTTCATATATGAACTAAAATTTGGCAATAGTAATTTGGTAGGTATAATAATATGTGATGTTTGTCAAATTTGGACAATCTGTTGCATTATGCAAGAGAAATGTAATTTTTTTTATAGCATTTAATATATGTGTGAAAATCCCAGCCATATAAAATTATAAGTTTGAGTTGTAAAAAGAATTTGGGACAATGTGAAGCGTCGGCCATCTGAACTTGCACTAACACACGTTGCTATTGAAATCCCATAAATGAAAGAATTATTTGTTATTTGAAAAGGCTAAATTGTGCAAAGTATTATTGTAAATTGTTATGAACTGTACTCAACCTTAAAAATTAAAAAAGAAAATTTAAAAAAATTATATTTCTTTAGTAACATTCGTAATTTTACTAAATATGTTGCATCAACGGTCTCATAATGTAATTATTAAATTATACATTTCTAAAAAGAATAGGACAAACTAAATATTATAATAAATCACAATGCTTTGACGAACAGATGCGAATAGTACATCTTCATCCGATTAAATTAAAATACACCGATACTGGGATGCTTGGGAGATTCTACAATCCATCTTCATTCTGTTAAGAAAATAAAACATATAATAAGAAAAATAATATAAACAAAATAATAATAATAAAAAATAAAACAAAAAGTTAAAAACATTACGTATCAATAAATAAAATAATAAATAAGTACATATTCTCTATGGTATGTGAAATAAAGCAAAACATTGAAGATGATTAGTGCAAAAAGAGTGCAAAAGCAAATAAATATGAAAGTGCAGAGGAATTGAATGTCATTATGATATTAAATACAGTATACAGAGGAAAGGAAATGAAGATGAAACAAAAAAGTATGATACGAAATATAATATGAACTCCCACGGTGTTGCAATGTGATACAACAATGTTGCTAATCAATATCCTATGATTGCAAATTCATAGATATGTACCCTCACTACGAGATTTTACATCATAAGAGTGTGTGAAATGGTTGAAAAAATATGTTGCTGGCGGCTATATGACATTTGCTACGATTTATCTGAAGTCATTTTCACTTTGTTGTGATGTAACTAGCTTTATTTCTACAAAATGCTATTGCTCCAGGTGTAAAGTGGGTCTTTCTACAATGTTCAAAACAAACCTAGTAGAATTTATTAATGCATTAAAACAAATATTTCATCCCAATTATTAATTGAGTGATTTAGTATCAAAAGTGGAAAAAAACCTAAAATTACATTTCTTTTAACTAATGCAGAAATTATCCTTGTGTCGAGTTTTCTATAAAACTGCGTTTTTAAAAACAGTCAAATCCTATGAAACATGTGTGAAAAATAGAGCAAAATTAATATAATTATAGAAATCAGTCAAAATTTAATTAGTTTTTAGATTCTTATGACATTTTTCTATGAATGGATTTGTCCAGTTTCCATACTAAACCACAGAATCGACAAATGATATTGTCACACACACTATTTTAATGCAAAATTTGTACCAGAATAGAAAGACATTGTAAAAATTAAATGAAAAAATAAAACTAAGACATTGAAGAAACCTCAAAATGATAAGGAAGAAAAATTATTTGAAAAACTATCACCACATGCAAATAACGAGAAGAAGCGATGCGATAATAATACGAGAAATGAAGTGCCAAAAATAGTACATATTATTGAGAATTAATATTAATTTAAGAAATGTTAAACATACCTCCGTAATGAGATTGGTTAAAGTAGGAATGATGGTGGAGCGACGACGAAATATTCCTTATATTTGTTTAACCCGAACAAAGTAGATATACATAAACTAAAATGTTTTCAAATTCTAAGACACAGTGTGATAACTACGATCGACTGGCGTTTATTGATAACTTGAATTCGATATGAGAGCAATCTAATGTAATTAATAAATTCAAAATAAAATACGATCTACAGTTACATTTCCATTAAGTTAGGTTTTCAAATTAGATATTTTTGAAAAATCTTTCCTAGAGGAATTATAAATGTATGAATGTGGAGGAAGCAAAGGAAGTGTGTAAAGATAGATCTATTTGGCGTTCTGTTCTCTCTGCCTACCCCACTTGGGACACGGCGTGAGAGTATAGTATAGTAAATTATAACCATGTTGTTGTATTTTAAATTTATCAATTAAATTGCAAATGGATTTCCGCAGTGTATACACACCAAAACTATTGAAGAATTAGCAATATAATGTGTTAAAATAATATCATTATTGCACTCTCATGTTAGAATACAATGAGATGGTTGTAAATGAGTATTTTGGAAGGATTCAATGAATTACCAATTTCTTAAATAGCACAATCAAAGGAATTACATTTATAGAATGTAATTATAGAAGATTGCACAAACAATCAATTGAATAAAGAGGATCTGCAGGACATCCATGAAGCAGGACCGGAGGCGGTGAACTGGCTCTCAGCACTAGAGCCAAGACTGTAGAGGATACGACGCAGCCCACATGGGTTAAGATTTATTAACACCGGGCCATACGAAAAGTAAAGTAAGTAAGGGGAAATTAAGGTGCCGGCAAACTCTCCTTTCACGACATAAGCTTTTAGCTTATTATGAAAGGTGTATAAGGTTGTATTTGGGTTTATAACAAAACCCAGATATCTTTGAAAAAAAAATTTTAATTGAATAAAGGGGAAAACATTAAGCTTACAAATTAGCATATGGTCGTTTCAAATGTACTCTTGGTATTAAACAATAATTATGCTTGTAAATTTAGGTTATTCTACACTGCCAATTTTTAAATTAATGGACAATTTTATGGTTCGAATACAGATTTAAAGGATAGAGTGGATAAGGATTATTCTACTGCACCTCTCTAAGGCAGTGCAACTAGTGGACTCACTGAATGTACAGGTCCTCCTTTTTGGATAAAAAATAACACATTCAGAACAGATGAATGCCAGAAAGTTGAATCTAGCACTAAACTATGTCTTGTAAATGAAGTTTTAATATCTCATTGGAAAACCTTTGCCTTTGAATATTTTTTTCGGAGATTGAATTGATAGTTAAATATTGTTGTTTCTTGAGACTGTGTTTCAACTGAAGAATAATCATCAAAACCTTGCTTGGGGTCTTGGGCAATTGCCCAATACGCACCTGTTACAAATAACATAGAAAATAAAACATAGAAATTGATAATTAAAGTTTTTCCATGCAAGCTATTAAAAGTACAAAGAAGTGAATTAAATATTACTCTTTACCTGTCTATACTGATCTCTTCTCTCGTTCTTTTTCCGTTGCTGGGCGCGATCAGACGTAGACGAGTGGTGAGAGGACGTCTCAAGAAAATCCGAATGAGTCTTTGAATGTCTCATCCGTGCCGGACTGCCCGAAGGTCTGAATTGGGTAGAGAGCGGTCGTTGCGGCCGCTCATTGGAACTAGAAAACAAAATAAAAATATATTTACATGTACATACCAATTATATCATTATAGAAGTATTATCCGTAAGCGTGGTAGCCACATGTAACAAACATGCAGGTCATTCTGACCATGCCGATAAAATTGAGATATTCAGGATGAGGGGCACATCTCATCACTGTGAATTGAATATTTGAAATGTCTTACTTGTGGTGTTTAACAATTACCTGCCAATTTGTGGATTTTACAGTTTAACTTTAAGTTAACTTTAATTCAACTTTAAGTTAACCATCTGTCACTAATTCAACTCATTGTTAAATTGATTAATTTAAAAATTGTATTAAAAATTTAATACGTAAGTTTATGTGATTTGAAAGAGATGTCGGTTCTAATCAAGCCATGTTAGAGAATGTCAAATTTTATAAGTACCTGAAGAGTCTATTAAAAAAATTCCAAATGCTTTGCTTCTTCTCAATTGAGTCAGGCTTGTTTGCTCGTATCATTTCAGTGAGGCGTACAGCTTCCTGCAGCTCCATGAAACGTTCCTGTAGGAAACAAATGAAATAAACAATTAATATAATTTCTTTGCAGAAAAATAGGAAGGCATGGGACAGAATCAAGCGGCATGCCTATTGAAGATTAACAGATTAATTGACATCAACTTGTGTTACATTTTGAAACAATTGACAAGTAACAAAATTTACATTTTCATTGATGGATTGATGATACATAAAATCAACCTCGGTTTACGAGTTATACAGAACAAAAAAAATATAAATTATTTACTAAAATGAATAGTACTCAAGTGTTGTGTTACTAATGAGAATACATTTGATAAAGCAAAACCGGTTTCGCAGACTTCAAGTTTGCATCGTCAGGTCTACACTTACTATCAATGATATTACAAAAAATTATAATTTATTTCATTAATTTATTTCTTCTTTACCTTATATTGATTTCTTTCCATCAATACTCGAGCCATTTCTACACGAGTGAACTTCTTCCTCTGAGCCATTGGTACATCAGCTTCCTCATTCTCATTTCCTTCCTGAGATGTTTTGTTAACTCCCTCGTCGCGTATCTTCCGTAATTCCTCTTCCAGTTCCGCCACGTGGTCTCTCAGTCTTTGTCTGGCAATATTTAGAGATGCAACCTCCTCTCTTAATATCTCTTGTTCGCCCATCAGTTCGTCGACTCTTACAATGAGGTCATCTTTGACTATATTCAATGCATTCCTGAAAAAATACACATAATTATGACAAATACGTTTGCACGAAGATTGTTTTTTTTTTAACAGTATAAATTGCTTAGGATACAAGTGGTAAACTGCTGAGCAATGTGTCAAACATTGCAAAAATGTTACTGCACAATACCATTCTGGTACCGACACCTATGTATGCAAGCAAAACATGGACGTGATTGAAGAAGGAAGAAAGTGGAATAAATCTTAATTAACTAGACAATTTTTTTAAGATGTGTTGTTTGTGGAAAAACCACCGCAAGGAAATGTAGTGGAAATGCGATTTGTGAGAAGAATGGTTGGTAAAACATTGCATGATAGAGTGAGTCTTCTTCCTGGCACTGTCCCAACTTATTGCCGCTGAAGGCTGTTGGGGTCGGCTCTTCTCGTTCTGAGGTTGTACACTCTTCTGTTTCCTATATCCTCTTCATCCAGGCTATTTCTCCGCAGGATTCTATTGTTATTACTCACTGTGTCGGTGTTTAGGTAGTAGAATTCCATATTGAAATAAATAAAACAAGTGTTTTTATTTCAAGCTGGTTATTAAGTAGGATTATTAACATTGATAATTTAATACAGAAAAAAAACTCACTTTGTCGCCAACAACTCGTTGTTTTCTAATATGAGATTCTCAACTTCCTTGCCCATTCCTGCAATGAAACAAAATAATTATAATACATTCACGGAAAACAACATATTATGTGGCTTTGATTGATGTGGCAACTCTTAAATAATTCACATGTTATTAGACACACAATATTGCAAAGCTCGACAACATGCTGAAGAATGGATTTTTGAGATGGAAAATGCTATAAAAATAATAATATGCCCAATCCTAAACATATATAACATTACAGTATCTCTAAGAAAAGTAGTCAGTCAGTTTTTTCTCAGTAGCAAACATTGAATGAGAATGTCATTTTGTTTTAACTACAAAGCAATTTGTCACTGAATGAATGAAAAATGTCACGAGATGATCAATAATAACTTGGGGACAAAGACATGAACATAAAAGCAGAAATTTCATGATTCAAAACCAAACGAGACTTAATGTTCACCATACCGTCATGGCATCTTTCGCTAGTGGAGAAGCCAGTGGACTAGTTGCACGAAATAAACATACGGGCTGTCTTCTCCATGCCATAATAAAGGCATTCAGCATGAGTGGTGCTCTTCATTACTACTAAATTTAGAAAATATGTGACATTAAAAGAGTAAGAGACCAATTCTATTCAAGGGGCAGATAGAATTATTTCATCTTTATAATATATGCAGTTTAATTTCTTTAGCATATATTTTATTTCATTTAATAACCTAGATTCACCACCCTAGACAAATTACTTTATACATAAGGACATCACAAAGTTAAACATAGCTTTGGTTTAAGATGTTGCATATTTCTGCTTTGTTTTATAGTATGCAATTTTTGAAGTTCTTGTGTCACTCAATACCGCACAAAGGTAACATTGAACAATAAAATATTGAAGCAGTTGTGTTACACTTACCGAAATAATTGTCATTCACTGTTAGTTGGATAAGGGGGAAGATGGAATCCATAGATGATCCGATATGAAAGCGAAAAGACAAAGGAAAGAAACAAAAACATTAAATATAGTGATGTTAGATCAAATGACAGCAGTAAAATAAACAATAATGCAAATGCATGGGACAAACATAAATGTATCGTTATTGACATATGAACACCTTCCAGAGTTTGAATATAGAAATTTGATAAAAATAACCCCATTTTTTATTTAAAAAATATTGAAATTTGTGGTTGATGAGTATGTTAAAATGATATGAATTACTTTATAATATTTGTCTATGTAATCTACCTCTTGTCTTAAAAAGGTCACGACTAGTGAAAGTGTATTTAATACAAGATAATGTATTTTATAAAATTTGAATGACAAATTGCAAAGTAATTGAAAATATTGTTCCTAAGCTGTTACATAGTTTAGTGCTTAAAAAATAACTGCAAATGGTCGGCGAGCTATACTATTTTTCAAATTCCTCTGGAAAAGATGATCTCAAAGTTGCAGAAATTCCTAGAGCCTACCTTCTGAAATTTTAATTTTATTTTATTGTGTTATTTACAATTAATTTCAAAAGTTTTAAAGGCTTAAGAAGCAAACTAAAGGCATTGATAAAGATTAATGAATTAACGGTCAGCGTGGTGCAGAGGTAATACTCTTGCTTTTGAATCATGAGGTCCCGGATTTCAATCCTGGCTGGGGCAAAACGAAGTATAACCCTTTTCTAATTGTTCTAGGTGTTACATGTTTGTGTCATTGGTGCATTGTAAATGAATATCATATCATTAGTATGCACCTATAATACAAGATGTATTATAGGTGCATAATATCTGGTGGACATGCGCTGCTCATCATATGCAGAATTCAAAAGAACCGCACAAGACAGGGAGGAGTGGAGGAGAAGAATTAAAGAGATAATTGCTGCAAACCAATCCCAGGATTGAAACCAGAGAGAGAGAGATAATACAAGTCTCATATCTTAGTCCAGGACTGATAGTCATATAATGTTACGTTATGTTGGCTGGTGATCGATTTTTGCACTATCCATATCAAATTGATATCAAGACACATTAATATATTTAAAATTGCATAACTGTGTTCACATAGCAACAACAATACACTTTTTATACAATCATTAGTAGTTGTAGTAGTATCGTGTACAAAATATATAAATACTTAAGAGGGATTAAGGATTATCAAAATATGCTGATAGAGTTTACTCGTACATATGATAAAATTATTACCACTGTTAAACATAGTGCAAACATATCTGAGATTATAGTATCGACATTATTACAAAGAAGCTTGTGATATTAATTTGAAGACATAAGCAATGGTTCTATAGAATAAAATTTACATAATATGGGGATAAAAATTACGGCCCTATAAAAAATTTAGAATAACTGTTATTCTGTGTGTTATGTCAGGGTAAATTAATTACAAAATACATAACAACATAAATTATTGAATAGGTCCACCATGGAACATTTAGGTTCAATCAGGAATAACGCATAATACTACGATCTGTGAATAGGAAGCCGTGGCTAAAACATGCATTCGTTTAATAGTAAGGCCGATAGAATATTAACTAATGAATTATTTTGAGTTCAGGTGTACAAACAATGTGGACAACTGATCTAATCAGGACTAATAAAAATCAAAGTTAAACTCCAATTAATCAAAAAAAAAAATATGTGGAAAGGGTACAAAAACATAGAGGGTTGCAAATTTCCTCTATAAACAAAACTTGTGAAATTGCGACGGAATAAAAAGGGGATGTGGTATCTTAGATTGATCTAAGTGTATGTTTAAGCCAACATTTATGTATTTAGATGTTTCCTACCTCCTTGGTATAATCTAATCACAAAAAAAGTTTATTGAAAAAAAAAGTTAACATATTTTAGTGTACACTTTCTCTTATAAAAATGTGTTTGACTGTCCCTTACAGAACCTGGAATGCCACGATGGTTGTAATTTTTACTACGCAAAAATGTGTAGTGTGACTAGTATTGTGTCAAGATGAAAGCAGCTATGACAAACTGGCATGAAATGTATACATGTAATCACAGGCATTATTGTGAAGAACCTTATAGAATTGTCGACATCATGCTTCTGTCAACGGATATACAACAATATTGTTGTTGAGTTTAACATGGTTTATGGCTCAGCAACGTTTTGATAATGCAGCACAAGGATAATATGAATAAAGGTGAATATAATAATTAATGTAAATCTCATAGTAACCTGATGAAGCATATTCACCCGGATGGACCCAGCTGCCTGTAAATAAAAAACAAAACACAATATTTTAACAATTGCATCTAATTTTCACTTCAAGTATCTATTTTATTTTTTATTTATTCAAACTCAAAACATACATCGGATGATGACAACTATGCATATAATGTTGAATATAAAAAGGTAGTAAGACATTTCACTAAGCAGCCTGCCATTCAAAACCGAGTGTCACGATTAATTAAGATTATTTCAAGTTCATAAATTAACATATAATTATTTTTTTAAAAAGATATATCTGGGTTTTGTTATAAACTCAAATACAACCTTATATACCTTTCACAGTATGCTACTAAAAGCTTCTGTCGTGAAAGGGGAGTTTGCCGGTACCTGAGATTGAACCGCGGACCCCTTGTTCACGAGGCCGAGACTCTACCTCCAGGCTACCAACAAACTCAAACGTCAATATATACGTCAATCAATCGTCTTGCTCACATAATTATGTAGTCAACTCCACATTCACACAAACACACTTGAAAGTTAATACAGGACATGTAAAATAAAAGTTAATCAAAATGAAAATGATGGGGGTGGGGGGGAAGAGGATCACATACTTTTGCCTTTACCCCTTTCTTGAACAAATACTGAGTCAAGCTAGAGATATTAATATCTGTAAGTGCACTATTTGCAGGTCTACCCTAGGGTTTTTTCACACCCGCATTTGTGATTGCAGCTGGCAAACAAAACAATCTATGGGAATGTGAGTTAGATGCAACATGAAAACATTTTTTCTAAATGGTAACAGTTAGAACAGATACAAAAATTGAAGAAGACTCAATGTCGGGCCGGTTATTACAGAAGTCTAGGGAATTTCATTTATCTGACTCTACATCGAGGAAATCTGTTCATAGTGAGCAGCTGAAGGGGCCTACCAGGCTCATAGCACAGAGGAAAATCTTATATATGGAAGGCACACCACTAGAATCTGTTCTACTGCTACAACGACATACCTGTAATATCACCACCTTCATCATTCTCATTGAGATTGGAGTCTGCGTCGTGGAACGACAGTTCCTGGTACAGAGTGTTGCCACTACGCTGCTCTCTCTTTGTCTGTGATCTGCCAGAGACAACATTAGACTGGGGAGTGACGGGAGATGTAGCCTGGAAAATAAAAAAATAAATTAAAATATTATGAATTATTGCATAGTGTCATAGAGATCCTCCACTCGTTTCTGTAAGTTTTATAGCATCTTATTCACAAAACATCAGGTAAAAGACATTTTCGATTCAGCAATAATGAGTTTTGCCACTCATCCTGAAAGTCTTGATTTTTACGATATAGAGATGACGACCTTTATTATTATTGGACAACATTAAAGTGTCGTTTACGTGCCAAAGCACCTCAAGGACACCGTACAATTCATCAATTCTAGGACATTACATCCACATCATATTATAAATATAGACAAATACATAGATTAAATGAGAAGCTCGGATACATAAACGTATCCACGTCAGAAGTTCCATATTATATTGAGTTACATTAAATATTTTAGATACAATATGTATCCATGTCAAGAATGGAAAATAGAATACAATTTATTATGTTCATTATATACAGTTAGTCAGCTGACTAGTCCACTTGTTCACCCTACTTGACATTGACCAATTTATTTATTTACCATTGTTATTTGTTTTCCAGATACGCTAATGAAAAGTTATTTTAAGCCTTTTACACTCGCAAAAACTTTGATACAACGAAATTTATTTATTTCTTTACATAGTGGTTTTTGACAGTTGTATTGCTTATGAAAAATTATTAATAATTGCCTGACGGTTCCGAGTGCCAAACCAATAGCCTACAAATGACAAGAAAGAATTAAGACTCAAACTCAGACTCAGTAAAGAATGAATAAATAAATAAGACTGCACAATGTAATAATTATATAGAGACAATGGACGTAGAAGTAGGACCCAGAAGACCAGGCAGACCAGTGACCACCTGGATGTCCACAATTGCCAGGGACATGAAGGAGGCAAAGTTGCGCTCGGAGGACGCAGGGGACCGGAAAACTTGGAAGATGAGGATTAAGAGAGCCGACCCCAAGTAAATGGGATAAAGGCGAGGGTGAAGAAGAAGAAGAATGTAATAATTATATAGATATAAAAAAAATGAGGAATCCCACTATTTTCTGAAAGTATTCATAAATCACCAAACAATATATATTAATTTGTTGTCTGTGTGATGGTAAATATCTGGATAAATATCGGCTTCTGCAGTTGATAATAGAGGGCAAGATTGAGGGACGTCGTTGAGTGGGAAGGAGGCAGATGTCATGGCTGCGTAATATACGGCAATGGACCAGAATAACACAGATGGGAGAATTGGTCTGCACAGCGCGAGAGTGATCGCCAACATCAGGAGGACATGACACGGCACTGAAGTTTGATGGTATAGATAAATACAATACAATATTCATAAAATAAAATAATTAAAAACTCTACAGTATAAAATCATTACATTCATACTAGTACTTTATCAAGTCCAATAGTTTACTGACATTCTGTAATAATTCAAATTTTATAATCATTGCTTATCACTAAATAATGTTGTGTTGACAACATTACAAAACAAAATGTCAACAGCAGAATTATGATAACCATGACAATAGAAAATAATAATCACTGGCAATCAATCACCATAAGACAGTTGTTTACAAAATCACATTAATAAACAACAGCCAATTGTTTACAAACATCAAATTATGATATTCACTTGAATGTTGTTCTGCTCTGTCAAAATATGAAGAGCAGATTTACCATTTTGCTTATATTTTATCTCACAATGGTAAGACAGTTAGTTATGCCAATAAAGTGTTACTATTGTGATTCAAACAGAGGAAGAGATTGTATAGATCGTGTGAAGAGTATATATGTATGGAGAATGGACGGTGTATTTTGTGCCAAACACGAAGAGATAACATACGTGGAAAGACCAAGCGAACACCGTGTTAAAAGATACGGTGTATCAGATATTACGTTTCGCAATGTTGGATGTATAATTTGGCCTTACAAGCAGCGTATTTACACAGCAGTGTGCCATTGCGATACAGATTTATGCAACAAAACGACGCCTGAAATTGAACCGACATATATTTCTTTATTTCTACCAGTGTTAACACTGTTACTGAACAGAATGTACAAGTCCTTTTAAGAAGAATCAATATTGACACAAAAGGTGAACATTCAGAATATTGACAGTCCAGTTCCACACATCATTGATTTAATTGGTAATTCATAAAATTAACTACACTCTATCGATTCCACAAACAAATAACTTTAAAAAATACACGGTTCCCTTTATATAACATGATGCCTCTAACAGTGCGATTATAATATGGTATATTTCACTTTCTGTTGTGTATTTAAAGCATAATATAAATATAGCAAAATTACAAAAATGGCAATTTCTCCAATATAAGACTATTCGACTTGTCGAGTTGTGGAACTGAACCGTCGATATATACATACTGTGGACACTGAGTTTAGAATTAACACGATTACATAAATGATAATTTAAAAATCATATCAAGACGACAACGGCAATCCTAACTTGAAAAAATGAAAACAATGTTGTAAGAAACATTGCATCAAAGGTGAACCGGACTCAATATAACATACTTGAATTGAACAATTACGAAATGTATTAATTTATTAGTTTTAGAGAGTTGACTAATTATTGATAATGAATGACGAATTACAAAATGTGTATTTCAACTACCATATGTTGAGATAAAAATAAAAAATAACTGTCCTTATAAAGAACATTAATCATGATAGACAAAAATGGACAATATGCAAGATAATTCGATGCTACTTGTCACAGTATGATTCTTACCCCATACTAATAATACGGCAGACAGGCAGAACCATTTAGTTGAAAAACTATTCAACTTCAACACTGCTTATTTTGTTTGATTTTATGTAGCATATTATTAAATATTAATTTTCTAATTATTTTGACATTTTTGTCAACTGAAACTGGACGGAGATGAAATGTCAAATCTCAAGACTGAAATATTTTAAAAAATTTGTTCCGATCCTCATTTCAAATCATAATAGATCAATAAAGACCAAATCAACATGAATATTTATACACAAAGATGTTTAGATACAAAACTTATATTAATTATTTTATATTTTTAAATTTAAAAAAAAAACAATCACTGTATAATTTTCACTGTATATTTTTTGAGACTAGAAGTTTTTTGTCCATATTAATGGACATTTTATAAACTGTCATCAAATATTAATTATTTTAAACCATGAATTTAAGAAGACATCATGTCTATTCCAATATATACAATATTTGTAGTGGTTTAAAATACGCAAGAAGCTGTACATATATTTGGAATTTTCCTACATTTTATTTAATCTATATTTTACTGTAACTTTATACTGTATTAATATAAAATATCTGAGAGTGAATTTTATATCATAGTATATTTTACGTTTTTATACCTGACATTGGAAAGGCAACGTAAACAAATGCACAGCAATCAAAACAAGTGCTTTGACATTAATACTCATAGATAGATTGCATATTGAAAAATACTAATAGAATATAGAATAATAAAGGAACTATGTAAAGTATTTCAGATATAACTCACATTTCCTTTCCAGCGTCTTAATTAGTCAATTGATATAAATGTAATTTATTATAATATTTTATTAATAGTTTTAATAATAAATGGTAAAAATATAATAAAATGACATTTTATTCATCAAACATAAACTTCATTGAATTATACCATCACAATTGAGATAGCCAGCAGACTAATAACTGAATATAACAAATATGCAATTCATTCTCTTCCTGTCAATAGAATATGAGACATTAAGGATGGGTGGTAAATCTCAACAGCTGAATTGAAGATATTAAATGTCTTATACTGGATGGTTCACGAATACCCGTCTTTTACAGCACACTCAAAACTTGCAAAAAAAGAGTGGAAAACTTATTCTTTATTAGGTGGGATGTTTTGTAGTGATAAAAAACATTTTTCTCATATGACGTCGGTCGGTGGATGGCGCTGGTAGTAGCTGCCTGAAACCTCTGACGTCTCATTTTTCAAAATTTAATATTATTATCTCATAATTGTTCAAATTAACAAAATTTTCATACATTTTATTTGTGTCAATAGTTTTATAAAGTTTAATTTTTGGGTGTTATTATTTTTAAACTAGTTAAAAATTTCAAATTTAAAAATGTGAATTTGTGACAATTAATGATACCTTCAATTAGAACTCACATAAAATTCTCGGAGTCAATTTGTGAGATTCACAAGTGTTTTCAATAAATAAATAAAAATAATAGGCGCCCTTGAGACGGTCTAGGGACTGTTAAACGGCGTCAAAACAAAATCATCCATAATCATCATCATCAAAACAAACAAGATGGCGTACCAAATAATCAATTATTGGTTCTAAATGAAGGAGCATATTTATGTCATGTGCTCCTGAAGGATATTAAAGGGTAAGAGAGAAGAATTTTATATACCTATATCATTTTATCATTTTCCAGAAGTGCCACAGTTGGCAGAATAACTATTTAAAAGGCATCCATATGTTGATGTATTGAAAATGTAATTTTATTTTTACATGAAATGTTTTAAGGATACCTGCCTTTTGCATGTTGGACATTCAAAAATATAATATAGAAAAGAGTGGGAAACCAATTCTTTGAGGGAGAAGAAAGAGGTCACTTAGTTTTATGCCATAGATACTTGTGGATGGATAAAGAGGGAAAATTGAAAGTTATTCCAACTGACCTGATTCTGTTGTGTGACAGGATCTGTTTGATGAGCTCTCTCCATGGTCCGAACTGCAGCCAGTTCATCTTCCAGCGGTGGCGTAGGTGGAGAGGGGGACTCACTAACCGGTGTACCTCCCATACTCTCAGCATGCTCCATACTAGCACCGCCTTCCAAGCAGGCATAGCCAAATGATATAGGACCTGTAACAAGATTCATTTTATCTATTTGAGAACAGACATACACCTAATCACTTGTAAACAAGTGGATGGCTATTGAATAGAAAATTATCGTGAGTATTTGAGTATTTTTTGATCAATTTATTTATTTATTTATTCATCATTATCATAAAACATTTGAAAATACATATGGACAGAAATAATACACATAATCACAAAGCAAAGACAATGCATCAACCTACTCAACCCGCACTCATGATTTAACCCTTTGCTATATAATACCAAGCCCACAATGTTTGTCATTTATTACAAAAGTTATACAAAAAATGAAAATTGTAAGGAAAAATTGTTTTATTTTGAATTTTTTAAGAATCAGGGATACTTTGTATCATGTTTAAGGTACAGAGATTAACAAACTTTGAGAGTATAATTGGTTTGGAAATTTGATGTTATAAGAGAAATCCTCAGTTCATATTTATATCCCATATATTAGTAAAATACAGTTGTCTATAGTACTTTTCCCTTTATTTCAATAGTAAGATAGAACACACATATGTACACCAGTTTTTGTTTGCTATTTTTAGCATTTTTAATTAAAGCAACGAGATTCTGTTGGCTAGTTTGCTAGCCTCTTCATTTCTTACATGGCTTGAGTGTTTTATTTTATAGTTTACGCAAACGAGTGTTCTTGTATCAATCTTAGTACTATTTTTGTTATTTTTATTTTATTTCACAGTGATAGCACATAACAGACAACAATTACAAATTAAAGTGCTTAAAAGTAAAATCTTTCAGAGGTCAGCTATCATGCTGCTGATATATCTAACGCTTGAACACATTTTAGGTCTAATACGAAATTTATTCGAATGGAATCAAGTGCGTAAGTGCAACTTGACTATCTGTATAGATATACTTTGTTTTGTTTTTATATATTTTCTATCAAGATTCTTTAACAGATATCAATGTGTACAATAAGATACTGCTGTATGGTCATCTACATGTTTGTCATACTCTTCGTGTTTGATTTTTAAGTAGTACAGATGGTGCGTAGAAGTGGGGTAGCCTGTCTTATATAGGACACTGAAAATCTACTTCTTACCGCAGACTATGGGATACAATACATGTTTGTTATTTTTATTATTATAAAAATGTTGACGACATTATAAGCTTACCACTTGATCTCGACATGGGATTGAGTCCGACTCTATTCCTATTATCTCCTCTGTCACCAGCGGCACCTAGCAACAGTTTAGTCCTCTCCATATAATCTACGTGGGTCTTGAATAGCTCAGTGTATCTGTCATGTAATTTGGCATATTCCTAAACAAAACAATAATAATAACAACATTATCAATTGATACAACACACACAACATTTGAGATGGAGAGACATCATTGTAGATAAAATATATCGTAAACTCCCTCCCATGCCCTAATAGGATCTCAGAAGTCAGGAGATTTCTATTTATCCGTACTTTTAAACTAAACTTTTGTCTACATGAGTGCGCCACAGGTGAGCAGCCTGAGGAGTTGGTCGGTTAAAAATCATAACATAGGTATCTTTTATACTATGATTTACAACTTCATGTACCTCTCAAGAAGATGGAATTTCAATTTATTTTTAAACAATATAAAAATTGCACTAATATGAATGTATGACTGACCTTTTTTAGTTCATTCTCCTCTCAAGAAGATGGAATTTCAATTTATTTTTAAACAATATAAAAATTGCACTAATATGAATGTATGACTGACCTTTTTTAGTTCATTCTCCCTTTCTTCAAGTCGACTAGCGTGATCTAATGAATTCTTATGCTTAAGTTCTAGCATTCTCACAATGCTCTCAAGAGCTTCCAGTCGTCCTGTTAACTCCTTGCGTTCAGCTTCGGAGATATCTTCAAATTCTAGAAGCTGAAACAATTGTTAATAAATAAAAATGAAATACTTTTTTCTACGTGTGATATGTTTGATTACCGTACAAATCGAAGTTAGATAACATATTGAGAGACTCGTATGTTTGTAAATAAAGTTTTATCAATGTAAATAAATACTATCAAGACAATTTTGCAAGTGCAAACATTTTTTTATGTAAAAAACATACAGAAGATCTTCTCTGTGCCATAAAAAGTTAAATGGTTTAGGATGGTTGCATGTCTCAGGGTTGAATACAGGATGTTAAATGTTTTCAAAGTTAATTTGCATAAAAATGATTAAGTATTCAACAATATCTGTTTTGTTTTAGGTACAAGCAATGGTAATGAGGCCAACCTTTTGTTCAGCTTGTTTCCTCGCTCCCTTTTCCCTTTCATATTGTGTTACCAACTGTTCATTGTCTTCTCTAAGCAGTTCCAACTCTACATCATGTTCTTGATTACTTTGGTACGCAGCATCTAAACATTCTAACACATTCACTAACAAAGGCATTAAGGTTTTGACAACATCTTCATCGTATCGAGCTATCATTCTCTCGAACTCCCGATAAATGCTACCAGCCAAATTCTTTACTTTCTCCGACATGACCACGCGCGGATCTTCATGTGTCCCGTAGATTGTTTCGGCACCTAACCCACTGCCTGGATTGTCTTCTAAATTCATGGTGACTCAAATGTGTGGCGAGTGCACAATGAGATATGATGCGTAATAAAATGGTGTCCCCTATGCTAAATAATACATGTAATCACTTTAAATTTAAACAAGAACATAAATTAACGTAGTGGGTGCAATGTAAAATCCATTTATTTCGTGGAAATTTTACATTTTTAATTACAATCACCCATATGACAACTAGTCGTCGCCCGTCATCGAAATTGCACAACCATAGACAAACGGTGACAAAACGCTTGTAATTACAAAGACAAAGTCATAGATTTAGGATTGCCATTACAAAAAAAAATGTTGTTGAGCATTTCGGTGCTTAAGGGGTATTTACACCTGTTCACTTTCAGTGATCATTCTGGATGATAAATAAGTGTGCACTAGCTAGATCGCTAGTGATGATGGATGAAAGCGATTACTTTCCGACATAATTTTGATGAAAGATCCTTTGGAATTTATTAAGTTTAGGTAAACGTATCAAAACTTCCATTTTTTTAAAAAGTTCACTGAAATGACTATAAACAAGTTTTTTTCCTTTTATTTGTTTTTATTCTCATGTTGTCGAGAATTTTATTAACTACAGGCAACACGACCGTGAGTATTGGCACTTGGAAGCATAGGATAAACAAGCGTCAATAGACGTGGTGACTTTCGATGAACAGCGTTGACCTTGACACTCTGTATTATGATCCTATACTTTCACTGCTAAGTTTATACTCACGGTCATGTTACCTGCGGTTTGACTATTTCTGTCAAAAAAAAAAACAAAAAAAGCAGTTAATAAAAATGAAAATTGCTTGGTGAAAATTCTCGTAAGCACAAAACATTGCGTTCGTAGTGTCTATAATTCTGGCATCCAATAGTCATTTTTAAAGGGTGTGCAAACTTCTTCCCTCTTAGTTATAGCTCTGGATGATCTTTCAAATTTAAAAGGTGTTCATAGACGTTTCATCGCTAGAGATCACTAGCGATAACGGATGAAAAAGATTACCACCCGACATAATTATAATGAAAAGTCTTTTCACTCGAATAACCATAAATAAGTTTTTTTCTTATGATTCCTTTCATCAAAACTATATTGTAATCCCATTCATTCATTATCCCGAGTGATCAAAGTGAACAAGTATTAAGGCCCTTCAAGAAGTTTCTTATAAAAATAGTTAAATTTAACCATAAAATTCAAAATTAAAATACAAAAAAATACTGCCCATGTGTTTTTTTAAGTTGTCTTAAAATGGTATGTAAAGAAATTGACGAAAAATTGTTCGTGTGACCCGCGCTTTATACTATTTTCTATGGAATTAATCTGACATAGGATTGTTGACGTTTAGCATAATAATTCCGCAATTTTCAAATAACTAAATAATGAGCTTGTGGAATGTAAAAATATTGCTTATTATGCCATAAAATCGTTTATTTTCAATTTACATGCAAAAAGTAAAGAATTGTGAATATAATAATTATATTCCAGAGAGGTTTTGAGTTGATTTTCATTAAGCAAAATTAATTTTTGGGTTGAGTGTGAAATAATTCTTTGTAAATATTAACCAAAATATGAAAAATAATCGAGAAAGATTATTATATACTTAAAATCAGTTCAAGGGATAATATATGTTATAAGTATTACAAGAAAAACAATTAATATGCAAACACTTTTATTATCTTAATTAATATTACTTAATATAAAAAATAATATTGGGACTAGTACATATCATTATATTAACTTAGATGATTTTATCATATATTTTTACATATAAAAGTAATAAAATACCTTATTATATATTTATCTTAATAAAAATTCATAAATCTTCCATCGCCATATTGTAGAATCTCTCAGTTTACAAACACGTACCCTGGAGTCCCTGGTATAACAAAAAAATAACATTTCCAGTCCAGCGATGCCACCCATCCTGAATATCTTAACTTTATTAGCACAGAGAGGACAACTTGCATGTTTATTTTGTGTAGTTGGTTCGCTGGCTACCCTACTAATGATAGATGCCATTATGATAATATGGTTTAGTAGTAGTATAAACAGCCTTGTCATTTTAAAAAATGGCTAAAGCATATTAAGGCAAATTGTAAAAAACAAATAAAAATAGCTTTGCAAATATCAAAGCTTTATTGGCTATAATTTTAAAAAGTTTTATATGTCTTACAAAGTAACATTTTTGGACAAGCTTTTTACAACATTGAAGAAATCCAAATGAGACTCATTAATCCATTTTGCATTGACCAATTTATTTATTTATTATTTTTTACACACACTGACGAGAAGTTATTTTCGGGCCATTTACACTTGAAATAACTTCTATACAAATTTCTTTGTTTGTAAAAAATCTTTTTATAATTGCTTGACGATCCAATGGCCTGTGGAAAATAAGAAATAGTAAAGAATGAATAATATTATTAAATCTCATAATATGAAACATTAGTTAGATAGAGGATATCCTCTGTGATAAACTCGAGCATTTTGTAAAATTCTTTGTTAATGTTGTGATCCTATTATTGCTTGTTATTTTTGTTTAAATACTTTGTACAATAAAGTTTATTAATATTATAATTAATTGTAAGGTATTCCATTAAAATTGACTATAAAAATTCTAAAACTTATCATTCACCTCTCCTGTCTCCCTTAACTCATCTATTATGTTTGCAGCACCATGAAATGGTGAGAAAAATGGATCCAGCATCTACAATTTGCCAGAGCAATATTTAAATTACCTGAATATGTTTTAAGCATTTTGTAAAATCACGAGGCAGTTTGTAAAAAGAGTAATTCTACATAATGCCGATGACTTATATAATTATTACAACTTTCAATTATGATATTGCTTACAATTATATTAATTATGCTGAAGTAAGCTGAATGCACATCTTATAAAATAATTAGTGTGAACACATTGAGTATTATCTTTTTATTCTAATAAGAATATATTTTTAAATTTATGAATATTTAAAATACAAGCAAATATTGATTTAAAGCATGTTATAGACAGAATGTTGTGTGTTATCATATTGTGGGTACATTTAGGTACATATTTCTTTACTAATGTCATGCAGACTTTAATTAGATATCTAATTTTAACTGAATAAATCACACAACACTAGGAAAAGTGTCTGGATATTATGACAGAACACTAAGGGCGTTCCAGTAGATAATTGTGAAAATATAAGTTGCACAGAACTACGGTCACAGTACACACTGAGGTTGTAATGCAAAAAATTGTGTTTAAGAATATTTACTATTTTTTTTTTATTATTTAACCGGATTTGGATGCAGATGACAAAACCAACCAGAAACCTCAATTGGAGAACCATGTCTACACAATGCAACATTGTGTAAAATCTAATCGGAAGAAGTGATCGAAATCAAAAAGATGGTTGCTTCTAAGGTTTGCATAAAGTATCTCTCGATTGGTGGACCTTAAATCGTGACAGTGAGAATGGTGGAATTGGTGAACGTTGTCCATGGACACTGAAAGTGAGCCAGCCTAGAGCCAATTCGTAAGCATTGGGACACCTTTCTCACTTCTTCCGATTAGATTTTACACAATATTGCATTGTGTAGACATGGTTCTCTAATTGAGGTTTCTGATTGGTTTTGCAAAAAATTGTTTTGCAAAGAATAATATATGCTATGTCCTGCTTTTGAAAAAACACAAGTTTTATTTTGTAATAAGCTTTTTTCAATACTTTGACAAATTTAACTATCTGAAAACTTTATCAATGCAATCAAGAATTAAAAAAAAGTGTTTGCATGCAATATTTTTTCGCAATCAAACTGTGTTATTCTAATCAAAGTTTTTAACATAATTTAACTAGAAAATTACTCATCCTGATAATGTCAAGCTATTTTAACAAAATCGATCATGTTTTTTTTTTCAGTCACTTACAGTATATTTTTCACAATATGAATAATCGCAAAAAATTTTCAATGAGTTTTGTATGTTGACAAATTACATAATATATGTGATTTCTTATGAAATATTTGTATGCTTTACAATGGCCGTTGAAAAAGTTAGAAATATTGCAATCAATTTATTTGACATACTCTCATGCAAGTATTTTGAATATTCAATGATCTTTTTTGTAACATTAATTAATTACATTATTCATACAAATTTTTGAAAGATCATTTTCTTAACATACAGTAAAAAGTAAAAGCTAAATATATGAAAACGAACTTATTCACATAGGGTATTTTTATCTGCATTTATTTTGTGAAACACCACACAAAATTATAATTAAAATTTTTACTATTACCTAGAAAAACTTTAAATCATATTTTGTTGTTGTTAATAATAATTAACTTAATCAATATAAATACAAGACATTTTCATTCTATTGTTGCAATCAGATGTTTATGATTAATTCATGTTATACAAAGTAATAAATTTAAATTGTATTTCAAAATTGGTGGTCCCTACTCTGGTGGTTAAAGTCACACATTTTCCATTGAGAGATCAAAAAAGATAAAAAAATCTTGAATAAACATTACGATAAGCTATTACTGATTGCAACAAATGAACAAATAAAATAAAAGATTTCAAATTAATGTTTGACTTAATACTTGATTTTTTTTGATTAAGGTATATAATTTTTATACTTGAGATAAGTGTATTGTAACTTTATTTATATCTACGGGTAGTAACTATATATATTAAATATAATAGTTTGTATTTTCTTCCTCTACATATTCAAAAGTTCAGAAGATTGACAAGTCAATTTTTGTGGTTGTGCTGTTTCTTAGAATTATCAGTCTCATGTCGTTGGAATCTCGGATGGAATCTGTTCTTCAATCTGTGTGTTCTCGGCTGTCTATTCTCCTGAAAATATAATTAAAATAATAAATTTCATTCATTCATTCATAAATACCATCATGGAATTCCCACAAGTGGGGTAGTCAGTGGAACAATTGCTTGAAGTAAACATGCAGGTCATCTTCTTCGTGCCAATAAGTCAAGACATTCAGGATGGGCCTCATCGCTGAACTGAAGATTGCAAATGTCTTAAAAAGTGATGTTTTATGAATTCTTGCCTTGTATAAGACTTTACAAATTCTTGACTTTGACAGGACTCTCGTGGACTTGTAGAAAAGAGTGTGAGATCTATTATTTACCAGGGACATCAGGAACAAATTTATTATTATAATTTCTTCTATAATAAATTGAAATTAACTAAAATGTCAGTGGTAATTAACCTGCCATTTTTGTAATGTATTTTTGCCCAATAATTTATCTATTTATTAATTTTATTCATTTTGTACATCATCTTTTACATAAAAAAAATCAACAAAGCAATTTACACAAAAAATTTGATGATATGCAGTGGCGAGATTATCACTATATTAGTGATTTCTTCTATCTAACCATATATTAACAAAACACATAACAAAAAACAAAAATTATAAAGAATATGAAAAATTATCAAATGTATTTTATATTTTTTATAAAATATTTCACTACACTGTATTTAAAAAAAACACACACACAACAATCTATTTTTTTTTATCAAAAATAAATATAAATAAATATGAACACATACATACACACATATGCATGTCCATGTAATGAATAATTAATTATGGTCCACGAAAGTTGTTTATGTAGTGAATATTTTTGTAAAATAACTTTAAGTGTAAATTGTCTGATGCTATTGGCAAATTTTTTAAACTATTCTCACAAAATTTTCTTACCAATTCTTTTACTTTATGTTCAAGTCGTTTGATATCTTCTTCAGCAATGTCCAATTGGTTCTTCATTTTGACAATATTCACCTCAACGGATTCAAGTGAGTCATCCATGCCCATCATCTGCAATAAAAGAAAAATTTAAGATAATATTCAGGATCAAATAATGAAAAAAAAAATTGCAAATCACTCTTTTTATGGATTCGGTTATATAATAAAATTTGAGACATTGAAGGAGGCCCACCGACCACCCGGAGAGCGCAGAAGTCTGGGGACTTCCATTTATCCGAAGTCTAAAAATTATTTAACAAAACTGTGAAATATGTAAATAAAACTTAATTGGCTATAAGTCTATTCCCTCATGCCGCATTCCAAATGGTGTAGGCAGAGAGAACGGAACGCCATATAGATATGTCCCTTCATACTTCTTTCGCCTCCTCTATTACATTCATGCAACCTCTCATGCTCGCACATGGATTTCTCTTACTCAATACATCATCATCATCGCCCTCAACGCTCCTCTCGGGAGCACAGGGCAGAAACCAGCCTCCTCCATTCAGAGCGTCTCTGTGCCAATTGCGTCACCTCTTCCCACGACATTCCTTGCGCTCTGATATCGTTGTTATAGGAACGGTGTATTGTGAAAGAGGGACGCCCGGGCCGACGGAACCCCTGCGGACGGAAAAACAGTGCTCTTTTTGGCCAACTATCATTAGGCATTCTCAAAACATGTCCCAGCCAGGACCATCGTCTCTCCTGTATTACGGAGATTACAGGTCTCTGCTGGGTGCGCCGGCGCACAGCATCATTTGTAACATCATGTTCATACCATTTGACATCCAAAATCCTTCTAAGACACCCGTTTTCAAAGCTTAGTATCTTCCGCTCCTGAGCCTTGGTTAAGTGCCAAGACTCACAGCCATATAGAAGGATTGGGATGATGCACGCATTGAACAAGCGACATTTTGTCCTGATGCTGAGTCCAGACGCCTTCCAAACTTACTCAATACACACACATAATAATAATTAACAAGTTAAAATGTTACACGTAGTTCGCATTTTACTGGATTCTTACACCTGTCACTGTGTGATTGAAGATACTAAGAATATTACTAAACAGACATCTCATCTGCGCAACCAATAGATTGAGCAACTTCCTATTGGTGAGACACGGGAAAGGAGTTTCGATGCGTGCGATTCGTCCACTTAAACCAGCCGAAGCCGATTCGTAAGCATTATAACACTTTTCCTGTTTCCTACTAAAATGAGTTTGTACAATCTGTTGGTTATGCAGATGAAGTGTCTGTCGCGTAATATTCTTTAATAACAATAAAATTTTCAATCACCACAACTGTATTCGTTTGCCATATTAAAAATGTTTAAATTCTTTTATAATTTTTTTAAACAAACATTAATAATTCGCATAGCATTTTTTATACCTAGTTATAAATTGTCTAAGTTGTGAAACTAATGTTAGTGATTTCTTTAATTTATGTTTAATAATAATATATTTCACGATATTCAAACGAAATTAAGTGTATACCTATATACATAGATTTTGTTTTTACTGTTAATCTGATATAGAAATAAACCAGTTTTAAATGTGTAAAAAATGAATTTTAGTATGTGTATAATATCATTATTAATATAACTTAAATTCCATCAAGTTTTTTTATGAAAATAGTGTGCACAAGCTCAACACAAAACACGCTACAATTCAACATAATACAAAATGATATACGATAAAATGATGTTAGGATTGTTTGTTTTTCGTGTTTGAGTTCTTCTATTTATTATAAAATAAGTTTGCCTTGGATGAATAGCATTTTACCGGATATTTGGTAGGTAGTCGGTCAAAGAGCAAGGATAAACATTTGGAATTTGGATCTCTTCTATTGTAGACACTTGAACTAAGGCTGCGGATTAAATAATTTTAAAATGAAACACAATATTTAGTTATAGACCATTAAAGGTCACGTGGTCTTGTCTATGGATTTGCTTTTGCTTGGGGGGCAAGCAATCAGATTGCGCAAATCATCCTTGTAGGATGTTATGCCATAAGAGAAAAAAAAGAAAGTCAGACGACAAAATAATAACAAAATCGACACTGACAGTTTTTTTGATTATTAGGTATCTATTCTTTAGGCGCCTCACCTAATATTACACCGTAAACACTGTGAATGTGTTGTGTTGGGATGCCTGATGCCCCTCAATGATTTTTCTGTGACGTCATCCTTTAATGGTCTATTCCACTATTGACTTTATTTATTTTTGCGAGCCGGCTTTCAAGAGCTTCCGCTCTCTTTTGCCTGACGATGAGAGCGGAAGCTCTTGAAAGCCGGCTCGCATAAATAAATAAAGTCAATAATGGAATAACTACATATTGTGTTTCATTTTAAAATTATTAATATGAACTTCCACCAAGAACCGTCGGTCGATAAATTAAACTTTATGCGGATTAAATTTCCGACTTTTAATCGAAAGATTTCGCGTTCGATTCCACCGCCTTATTGACTAGTTCGACGTTTACGACCCAGTCATATTGCTTTATGTAAAGTTGCCTAGGGTGTATTGAAATTTATTTCTAATCTAGATTAATTTTCATTTTTTTTACTTATTAATTGTTGAAACGAACTTGTATTAACACTGTTTTAGAACTCTTAATTCTTTGTCTACATTAAAGGACTATTTCAAGAGAACTGTTTATTTTTATTGATAAATTCCAACTCTTCAAGTCATCGTAAACTGTTAGGTATTTTCTTATATTAAAGTACTTATCCAAGAATTTGAAACAAATTGCAAATCGCAGCATTAGTAGGTATTATAATAGTCTAAATACATACCGACTTATGTAGTAGGTAGCTATTAACAAATCATTATTTAACTTTCTATCTTTGAATGTCTTTACCTTCTCCAGTTTCAGAACTCTCTTATCCAAAAGGTCGTAGTCGAGATCTTCAGCTTCGAATGCTGTATTGTTTGAGTCTTCCTCTGTAAAAAGAAATCATTAAGTTGATTAGGAATCACTCGAAAAATACCATTTAGGTACCTAATTGACACAAAATTGTTTTGACTGGTTTCATAATTAGTTTGATACCGAGAGCTTCGCTATATAAATAAAAAGCTAAGATTTGTTTTATTCCTCTGTAGTTTTTTTTTTTCAAATCTATATTCTTAATATTTTTTTGATTAAAATAAACTTATATTCTTATGATACACAATTATCCACTTAAAGGCAAATTTTAACTTGTAACTTATAAAACCAATCAGATATCTCATTAGAGAACCATGTTTACACAATGTCACATTGTGCAAAATCTAATCGGAAGAAGTCAGAAAGGCATCCTAACGCATAAGCGAAATTTTCAGCAACATTACTTTTTGTAAACATGGTTCTCCAACCAAGCTGTCTTAAAGTAATTTTTGTGTCTGTCATGTCTGTCTTGTAAATGTCATTTATGTGTTGTGCCCAAATCCAGTTAAACAAGAAAAAAAGTAAATATTCAAAACACTTTTATTAATGCAAACAACAACTTTTATTCAAAGAATCATTGATAAAATAAATTATTTTCTTACCATTTTTCCTACAGCTCTGCTTGTCGCTCTGCAACGTAAATGAGTCTTTACATTTACAATGGTAACTTCCTCTTGTATTGAAGCAGAAATGATCGCATGGTTTATCCAATACACATTCGTCAATATCATGTTCGCAGTGTTTGCCAGTGAATCCGGAAAGACAGGCACATTTATTGGGACCTGAGCAGGTACCACCATTTTGACAGGGTTGGGAACACCAGGCTGAAAAAATAGATTTAAATTTTATTGAAAACTCTTAGAAATAGTACTATTATAATATATGTAATGTAGCATTGACCAAATGTGTTACGAAAAAGACATTCTGTACAATTTTTGGAACCGATGGTATTTTAGAAGATGCAATAAAGTTATCGTAGAAGCTAACACATACCTACTCCAACAGAATATCAACTATGTATTTAAGAATATTTTACGGAGAGATCCATTGCAGCATTTGAGAGAAGGATCCTCAGAACAATCTACGGTCCTGTGAGTGATCATAATGGCTGGCGTCGTCGATACAACAAAGAGCTTTATGACATGTATGAAGAGCCCGATGTGATCAGATCCATCAAGGTGGGGCGCTTAAAATGGGCTGGTCAAATAATCAGAATGGACGACGACAACCCTGTAAAATGCCTCACACTCTTCACACCACAAGGACGAAAAAGACCAGGAACGCTGAAACTGCGACGGATGGACTCTGTCTGCGCCGATGCATCCACACTGCAAATCACAATCTGGAAGACAAAAGCAAGACAGACGAGAGTGGAAGAGACTACTGGATTCAGCCAAGGCCCACTTAGGGCTGTCGAGCTCATGATGATGATTTAAGAATATTAGGTACTCAATAGACATCTAATCTATTCCACTGGATCAAGAAGGATCGCCACCTTACCTACTCATCTTGTAGCTACTGTCAATAAAGACTTGCTTCATCAACCTACACTGTTCTCTCTGTCTACCCTATTGTAGATACACCCATCTAAAATAAGTTCTTGCCCTAGCTGCCGCCTCGATTATAATCACCATGTAGATATTTCATAATCAAAACAAATATTGAATTTAACTGAACTGATTAAGTACATATATTACGTGCATTCCTTTTGAATATTACAAATTATTTTACAGACACCTTCGTGTTTGAAAATAATATCATATCAAATAAGTAATACGTACCTAAAGTAGGTACTCGTACCAAGGGATATTGTGTGCATTATATTGCAATGAGAAATGCAGGAAGGTATTAAAAACTAGTCGATTACTCAGTGGTTTCACTTGCAGAGCGTAACATCAGAATGCAAGGGAATACGAAGGATAACCGACGTAAGTTATTCAAAAACATCGACATGTTGAAATGTCGGTTGCCTATCAAGTTATTTGAAAACATCGACAAGATGAAATGTCGGTTGCCTATGAAGTTATTTAAAAACATCGACAAGATTAAATGTCGGTTGACTATGAAGTTATTTGAAAACATCGACAAGATGAAACGTCGGTTTGCCTATGAAGTTGGCAGATCGTGTTACTAGATCCTTTAACTCGTACTATGCAAGTAGACAAGAAAATTTCTATCTTTATGATTTTTTATGTCACATACCCTTTTTTCATTCATAATTTTCACATCCCCATAGCTTATTTACATAGATAATCCCAAGGGATGGACAATATAGGATTTTGAAAATAGTAGGAAAATGGGCGGTTTCAAGCATTGGGGCATTTGCCTCTGATTTTAGGTTACGTATTAGGGCTGGTATCATTTCATGCTACAGCATCGTGTACGAAAAATGCATATAATTACTTTTATGCTGATAAAATCGTCAAAATTTTTACGGATTATCATTTCTCTAACTAAAAATAATGTCATTTCTACTACGCCTACTATCTGATCACAGCATATACCACAAGTGAGATAGCCAGGAGGTCAGCCACGTACAATAAATATGCAAGCTGTTCATCCATGCCAACAAAAAAAGACATTCAAGATGGATGGCGAACATCATCGATAAATTTAAGATGTGAAAAGTCTTCATTTCCTCGAACGCCCGCCTTTTGTAGTACACTCGGAAACTTACGAAAAAGAGTTGAAAACCAATAGACCATTAAAGGTCACGTGGTCTTGTCTATGGATTTGCCTTTACTTGGGGGGCAAACAGTCAGATTGCGCAAATCATCCTTGTAGGATGTTATGCCATAAGAAAAAAAAAGAAAGTCAGACGACAAAATAATAACAAAATCGACACTGACAGTTTTTTTGATTATTAGGTATTCTTTAGGCGTTCCACCTAATATTACACCGTAATCGTCTGTTGTGTTGGGATGCCTGATGCCCCTCAATGATTTTTCTGTGATGTCATCCTTTAATGGTCTATTCCCCTCATTCCGGCAAAAACTGTCTGGAGAACTTATTAAAAAATTGAATGGAATATTGATTTGTGCTTAGATTGTAACTTATTTAATTTCACATAAATAAAGTATTATTATCTATTATTATTCATTGCCAGGTGCTTCGAAGAAAAGTCTAAAATAAATATTATTTTGATGCATTCATCTAATTTTAAATTTTACCGTAACGACGTAGGTATATTTACATCCAGACTTGATAATAATATTATTTATTCAGAGTCGATGTGTTTGTAAATACATACATAGGTGCACTCGACTTGCATTCACTTGGGTGGCAGATCTCGTATCGTTTGATTATGATATTCTGGTTTCATGCCATGTTTACACAATACCTATAATAAGAAATGAGAAAAGAAGAGTGTATATATTATGTACCTTTAATGCTTATTTTATTTTAATATGTAGGTGTAGGTATATAATACAATTCTCAGTACGGTGCACTGTGTAGAATAAAATTGTATCAGAATTAAATCAATTAAAAGTAAAACACTTACTTATTACTTATTGGTCACGAGCCGGCTTTCAAGTGTTTCAGTTCTCATCATCAGGCTAGCGTAAAGTAGACAATTCAAAAACGCCTGTGTAGAAACAGAAATGCGACGCTTTCTCAGTTTCAATGTTTTCATTTAACCAGGGTTAACTATTGTTTTGTGAGATTAGCGAGAAAAGCTTTTTCAAGCTACTTTTGCGTAAGCAAAGTGTCAAGTTGTAGAAGTCAAGTAATTAAGCAGGGTAGTATAAATGTTTTATTGATTGGACTTTTCTATACCAATCACCAGTTTATCACTAAGCGACTTTTAATCATTTCATATTCAACACGCAGAATGTATGTTAGTAGAATATTGTATAATCTTTTGTTCATATTATCGCTATACTCCGAAACCAAACAAGACAAAAGGCCTCAATTTTTAAGGGGCCCCTTTAGCAAAAACGATAAAACATTCAATTTTCAACAAGTTTGGTACACAAACTCTCAAAACTTGTTGACCCTACGAACATTTTGATTTGATAAAATATGAAAACAAATATAAATTACCAATATCAAACTTCAACTTTAAAAAAAAACTCAATTTTAGTTTCATAGTATTCGTTTATAAAAAAGCATATTTCTAAAAATACAATTCGGGAGTGTGTTTGGTACATAAATGCACGAGAATCCTACATATGTTTAATATATTTATTTTAATATTGAGAATATTTTGATAGTTATTACAATTATAGAACAAAAAAAATTTACTTTTTATTGTTTTTTTCATGGATATTGACTGACTTAAAAAATATATTTTTTGATAAAGTTTCTCATATTTGAAACAAAAAATCACCACATGAACTCAATTTTTTGTATACTAAAAAAAGTGTGCTAAAATCTTTAGTATTTATATGCTTGATATGATGAGTAAAAAAAATATATATTCTACAAATAATTTGTATTTTGATATAACAAAGAGTATCTAAATAAATCTCGTCAGTCTGCGATTTATTTATTTTTTAGTAAAAAACTAATAAGTATTGGTAAAAAATATTTGATTTTTTATTTTGTCAAATCAATATGTTCGCAAGGGTCAACAAGTTTTGGCAGTCTTTCAAAGAAAATGATAGCGTAATGGCGGGATTTTAAATGGCCAAAGAATCTCCTTATTTAACTTCTGGCTCAGTATAAAAGATGAATATTCTGTTCTGTCAAAAAAAGCCATAGACGTTCTATTACCATTCTGCACAACATATCTGTGCGAGAAAGGATTTTCAACATATACTTATCTGAAAGATAAATATAGAAACAGGTCAAATGCAGAACCTGATCTAAGACTGAAATTGTCAGATATTGAGCCAAACTTTCAATTGCTTTGTTCCATGAAACAGCCAAAAATATCCCATTAAGAGCTTTTTCAAAGGGAACATGTGCTGAAATAAGAACCAGTTTGTTAAATTTATTTTGTATTAAATTTTTATAGCTTATTTTAGTCTTATTAATATTTATCATTTTAGTCTTATCAATGTTTGTGCAATATGTAAAATAAATGTTCTACAAAATTTGATTGTTTTTGCCTATCATTAACGACTACATAGGGGGTTCGCCAAATTCTGATGGATTTTACTTTTGGTTCGCGAGGAGAAAAAGGTTGGGAAACACTGTTGTAGATAATTAAATGCATAATCTGCAAAATGTTTTTTTACATACCTACGCTTTGATTTTGCAAAAAAAATCTTCCATAATGAATGAGGAATGAAAGATCATAATATTATGTAAGTCAGATTCTGCAGTAAGAACGCGTGTTGAGCGCATTAAATAGGAGAGCGTGTATGGGGAACCGTATGAAAGTAATGAAATCAAAACGCCTACGCAAGGATAGGACAATTAATGCTTGCTCGATTTTTTCTGTTTTCTCCACAAAGGAAGCGACGTGATGTCAAGATCGTGCTACGCATTAAATAATCGCTGCGGAGAAGTTCATACTGACTAATGTTCCTACAGTCAATTGTTGTCTGTGAGTCTTCCGTAATAATAATAATAATTGTACGTTACAAGGAACACGTGACGGGCTGATGCTTCGATCTGCACACGGCACCACATCGTATGATTCTCATTCCCTTGAAGAATAACCGTTAAACGTGCCTGTTCCTCCTCGCGTCGCTTGCAAGCAAATTCAGTTACCTGCAGACCATGGCATAGGTTGGACGAAAGAAGGGTTTGTCCCTTCCCGCCTTAGTCGCGAACAGCGATGTGCGTAACTCCGACACAATAATAATACTAACAATAATTATGTAATAGTACTTAACTTCGTAATGTGATAAACAAGTGTGTTGCCCTCTGTTGTACGTAAAACAATTCTTATTGTGTGTCGTTAATAATGTACTTTAAATATCTGTGTTAGTTTTACGTGCGCGACCAATCTTACCGCCAATATCAAGGAACAATAGTAACGATTAATAATTAATAGTAATTAATAAATTGAATAATGTTATGGACAAGCTTATATTCTCTTTGAGTTATATATACATGGCGATTCATGTGGTGATAATGATAATAATTGGAAGTTTTGAGTATAATAACAATATATGTTGGTTTTGGGCGTGGTTTTTGCTGTTGCCGCCATTATTCATAACCGTGTGAAATTAGATAATCCATTGTTTCTGAACAAATATTCTATGTTAGGAATCATGAACAGTCACATAAACTGTTCTTTCTACTTTCCCAGTATTGTGAATTTGATTGAAACTGCGAATGTGTTCCTAAATCTTCAGCGTGTACAGCTTCACCTCGGATAGTCAGTATATCGCGTAGCGGTGATTTACCGATATAACTCGCATTACAATGTGAACTGGGTAATACTCTAGTAACTTCTCCGGTCCATACCCTTGTCAAAAGAGTGATTAAAAGACTAGCTGAGTATATCTGAAAGGAATATTGAAATAGTGACGCCTTCTTCCTTTGACACTGAGAATAGTGTTGTAACGTATAATATTGCTCTTATCACTTGAGAAGTAGTGATCTCTTCGTCCTGAGGACAGGATCGATCTGATTCTGACACCACCACACCCCTGTACGTCTTTGAGTATAACCAGCGACCGCCATAGTAGCATCAGGGTATGTTTCTTTCACGATCCTGCCATCTTCCGTCTATGAGTGCAAAATACGTTAACAATAACATACTTGTCTTTGTGTTATTCTTATCCTGCTCGCCAGTCTAACTGTAAGTGACTATATTACTACTGTATATGATGTATATATATTGATAATTTTTTCATAACTGAGTTCATATTATCATTGAACTATCTATATATTAATTTTCCGTTGTGTATATTAATTTTCCGTTGTGTAATAATTTAAGATTTTGAGTTTGAATGAAGAATGAATGATTCCAATTAAATATTTATAAATCACTTGATAAACCAGGTATTGATTTATATTGTAATACCAAGGATGGTGTATTTGATAATTGCCCTTGTTTGTTTTATTGTCTCAGTCCGAATATGGTATAACTTTCATAACTTTGTATATTGAACGGAATGTTATTCCCTACAAATTTACTTTGAAAATAACTGTCTTGTTATGTAATGTATATGTTTACACAATAAATGTAAATCACTTACCATCCGATATCTTTCTGTTGAGATCCATTTTATATATACCCGCCAGTAGATTCAATACTCTTAATAATACTAAAGTACATCTCTCCGCCTCCTTGTATATAGTCTTCCAATAACCTAGTTATACTTGGAGTAGTTATGTCACAAAGGTTCAATTCCTTGATCAACCAATGGATGAAAGACCCTATTATTTTACTATGAAAGCAACAAAGAGTTAAAGGAATGGCTCCACTGATGGAAATAATATATCCACTTTCTTGGAAAGGTCTGATGTACTTATGATAATCTTTGTTCCAATTGATATAATTTTTGATGGTTTTCTTGGAGATATTTATCTATAATTTTACTCAAGAAAAGATATAAGTAGAATCTTTGCAATATAAAGTATACTAACAGAAGAAACATTATTGCTGAAATTACCTATGTATTCTATAATGATATGATGACCATAAGAAAATGATGAAACCGAAGGATAAAGAATTCTCTGAACTTTACGTAAGTATAATATGTATAATTGAAGTATGTAACTGACACCCACACACAATGCATTCCTCTTGCACAGACTAAGTAGAATCATCCCTAGACATGAACTTGAGCCAATATATAATAATCTGTTTTTCTTACAAATATAACTGTAACATTCTTTATATACTTTCATAATATAATTAATTTTCTATGTGTTTCGCTTACGTACATTGCAAAATGTATGTAGCGAAGCTGGGGGTTACGAGCCAATTTATATACTTTTCTTATGTATAAATAGTGTTCAAATAATGTAAATTCATTTCTTTAAATATTTGATAATTTCTCTTATGATTAATTTTGTATTATGATATGATGCGATCGTCCTAGTGGACGAAATCGTGTTAATTTGTGAGCTCGTCCTTGGATGTAGCAATGTGGACGATATCGTATCAATTTGTGGGCTATGTCCGTGATTTAACAATTCGTATAATTGTTGGCCCGGAATTTTAAATGTATTGTGTGGTGAGGGTGTATAATTGTAAGGTTCAGAGTTCTTATCTTTAATGTGTAATAATGTGTATTGATATTAATTGAAAGTGTAATGATTTTGATGTGTGTATGTATATGAAAACAATTTTAAAAATGAAACAGGAATCGTAAAATAGATAATTTAAATGTTCGTATTTAAAATAAAAGTGGTTCTGTATATCGCGAATATGTTTGTAACGACGGTATTAGTAACTTGTAGCAGGAAGTACTGGGCGCGAGATGAAGTAAGGCGTCGATAAATTTGTCGCCGGACGTATGTCGTTGTATCGGGGTAATGTACCTTCGTGCGAAATACATCGCGCGCTAAGAAAAGATCGTATCAGTAGAGACCGATAATATTATTATACCGCAGTATACATACCTACCTAAACAACGTGTAGTATGTACCATCGCAAACCGACCAACATAACATAATGAATATTATAATAGTGTGTATCTATAATATCGAACGCCGTAAGGATGGATATAATATTATACCGTAGTTGTGCGTCGCGAGAAACGAGCGGTGTGCGAAAGGTGGTATACATAACTATGCAGCGTATAGTATGTACCTATACGTCGCAAGAGAGAAGGAGACATCATACAACCTACCTCAACATTGTAATAGAAATATTCACGCGCGAAACGGGAACTCCAAAATACTGGTAAAATGTATAGTTGAAAATAATAATATTGGAATGAAACGAAATATGTACCTACCTATACTGTAGTATGTATAGTGAACCATTTCGTACAAGGAACTTTGTTTTACCGATAAACAGAATTTTGTTGTTATGTTATTTTGATAGTAAATTCATTTTCGAACTGAGAATAAAAATCGATATTAAATTGAATTAAAATTTTTTGAAACAGTAAAATGTTGCATTTGGAATAAATATTTTTATTGAACTCTTGGAGAAATAATATTAAAGGAGCGTTGTTGTATAAAATTATGCGTAGTAGAGTTTTGATAAGAATATATGTGTGCGTACGTAGTGATGTGACGAAATAATAATGATGAATAATATTAAATAAATATTTTTGTTTTAAGAAAATTAAAGTTAAAAATAAATCGAAATGAATAATGTTAAACCTTCACGACCGTTCACGGAATTTGAAAAATAAATACACTTAACCCTTAGTGAAACATGACCGAATTTGTTAACCCTTTGTGAATAATAATTGAATTTTTTTTAATGTCAAGTATTAGTGAACTGTAACTGAATTTTTGAATTTAGTTAAGAAACAGTTAACCCTTTGATGACCATCGTTGAAAATTTTGACATTAACGTAAATAGTAGAATGATGTTTTGTAATTTTTTTTTTGAAATAAAGAAGTAACCATGTAACGATCTAGATTTTTTTTTGTTGAATATTAACCCTTTGTGTTCGGAATTTGTTATCTTTGTGAAGTAATTAATTTTCTTGAAATGTAATAATGTGACTTTTGCGGCTTATTACCATCGTGAAATATTGAAGTAACCTATGCCTTGTTTATTTGAGAACTGAGTCCGATTAGTGAATTATTCCGTTAAGGTAAACTAACGAACGCTCTTTGATAAAAAAATGAGTTATGTTTATGTAATATGTAAAGCCGTGATAGGAGAGATGTGTTTAAATACTTTTTTGTGACCTTTTTGTGTAATCAATATAGAGACGATGTTATCTGGATGTGTGAAAGATAAATCGCAATGCTCTTTTTGATGAATGTAGACAATGTGATTGCTAATCGTTCATGCCTATTATTTTGAAGTTTGAGTTTATATGACGTTTAATTCCGTGTAGGACACGTAGTAATCTCTTATGAATTGTAATTGGAAATGTTTGGATGTAGTATATCCTTGTTGAATTAAATAATTTTGTGACTTTGTGAAAAGTTGTTTATGTTGCTTGAATACATTGGAAAATGTGATAGAACATTTTGACATTGAACGGGTATGGCTTTTGAAGGACACAGAATAAAACCTGTAGTGGAATGTTGGCTACAGATATTCAATGGGATAATTTTGATTAATTGTATGTTAGTGAATAAAGATGATGTATGAATCTGTTTATGAAAGGTGAGCCCTGTATGAAGAAGTAAATGTTGAATTTGAATAATGATGTATATTAGAATTTATTGAACTTGTAACTTGTATATTGTGTAGCAAAGATCGAAAGTTGTTCAATGTATTTGTCATGTATTAAGCCTGTGTGAGGGTAGCTCCCTCTGAGATTATCTCTGTGTGAGAAATCTGTCTCTGTGTGAGAACTGTGTCGTATGTAATATGCGTAGAAGGATTTGACGCCAATAATGAATATCGGTTACTGTAAATGTGATTGCAGTTTTCGTGATTTACCATTATGTCATGTCTGCGTGTAAATTGTTTTTCTAATATGTATATGTCCTTATTATGTATGATTTCTTTCTGTGCTTTGCCAATATCTTTGTATGGTACATGGTACATGAAATCACTTGTATATGAGTGCTATTAAGCTTAATGGGTTAAATGAAGCGTAAATGTAGTATCTCTAATTCCATCTATACAAAATTGTTTATATCTATTTAAATTCCTTTATGTTGCTTTTCCCTTGTTGGATACATGTAACCGGAATCGAAAATGATGTAAACCAACTTCTTAAGTATGTAACTTTTGTTTTATATGTTTGTCATGTTTAAAATATTAACTTGTCGTCGATCGTAGTAAATGAATCCATTAATGAAACGTACGTATATTGAGAAATTGAAAGATAGAATTTTATCGCCAATGTAGAACGAACCGTATATTGAAACGTAATACAGATCCTGAGTTTCTTATAAGGTTGTATTGTAAAATGTTTAAAGTTGTTGTTTTCATAACCTGTGTTTTTCATATACATGCACATATGCACCTGTCTATATATATACACACCTCTATGTGCTAGTATATTGTTATGATTGTAGCTCTCAAACTTTTGATAGGAGCCCCGTACTAAAACAACCAATGTGAATTTTGTGTTATTATTAAGAAGTGTAAGTCAAAATATGAAAACAGTTCGCATCAATTTTGACTATGGGCAATTTACCGCGAGTGCTTAATAATAATAATTGAACGGGCTATAGGATGTAAGAAACATTGTAATAGTATATAAGCTACCATTTTTTGAATTGTTTGTCTGTAATTGGGTACCTATATAGTTGCTTATGTATCCAATGGTTCTCAACTTTTTATGTAACCAGTGGTACTCAACTTTTTTATGTGACCAGTGGTATTCAATCTTTTCATGTAACCAGTGGTTCTCAACAATTTTTGTAGTGGTTCTCAACTTTTTTTTGTATAATTGGGGAACTTGAAAATTTGTCGCTTCTCTTCAAATTTTCAAGAGGGGCCGAAAGGGAGAATGCTACGCATTAAATAATCGCTGCGGAGAAGTTCATACTGACTAATGTTCCTACAGTCAATTGTTGTCTGTGAGTCTTCCGTAATAATAATAATAATTGTACGTTACAAAGAACACGTGACGGGCTGATGCTTCGATCTGCACACGGCACCACATCGTATGATTCTCATTCCCTTGAAGAATAACCGTTAAACGTGCCTGTTCCTCCTCGCGTCGCTTGCAAGCAAATTCAGTTACCTGCAGACCATGGCATAGGTTGGACGAAAGAAGGGTTTGTCCCTTCCCGCCTTAGTCGCGAACAGCGATGTGCGTAACTCCGACACAATAATAATACTAACAATAATTATGTAATAGTACTTAACTTCGTAATGTGATAAACAAGTGTGTTGCCCTCTGTTGTACGTAAAACAATTCTTATTGTGTGTCGTTAATAATGTACTTTAAATATCTGTGTTAGTTTTACGTGCGCGACCAATCTTACCGCCAATATCAAGGAACAATAGTAACGATTAATAATTAATAGTAATTAATAAATTGAATAATGTTATGGACAAGCTTATATTCTCTTTGAGTTATATATACATGGCGATTCATGTGGTGATAATGATAATAATTGGAAGTTTTGAGTATAATAACAATATATGTTGGTTTTGGGCGTGGTTTTTGCTGTTGCCGCCATTATTCATAACCGTGTGAAATTAGATAATCCATTGTTTCTGAACAAATATTCTATGTTAGGAATCATGAACAGTCACATAAACTGTTCTTTCTACTTTCCCAGTATTGTGAATTTGATTGAAACTGCGAATGTGTTCCTAAATCTTCAGCGTGTACAGCTTCACCTCGGATAGTCAGTATATCGCGTAGCGGTGATTTACCGATATAACTCGCATTACAATGTGAACTGGGTAATACTCTAGTAACTTCTCCGGTCCATACCCTTGTCAAAAGAGTGATTAAAAGACTAGCTGAGTATATCTGAAAGGAATATTGAAATAGTGACGCCTTCTTCCTTTGACACTGAGAATAGTGTTGTAACGTATAATATTGCTCTTATCACTTGAGAAGTAGTGATCTCTTCGTCCTGAGGACAGGATCGATCTGATTCTGACACCACCACACCCCTGTACGTCTTTGAGTATAACCAGCGACCGCCATAGTAGCATCAGGGTATGTTTCTTTCACGATCCTGCCATCTTCCGTCTATGAGTGCAAAATACGTTAACAATAACATACTTGTCTTTGTGTTATTCTTATCCTGCTCGCCAGTCTAACTGTAAGTGACTATATTACTACTGTATATGATGTATATATATTGATAATTTTTTCATAACTGAGTTCATATTATCATTGAACTATCTATATATTAATTTTCCGTTGTGTATATTAATTTTCCGTTGTGTAATAATTTAAGATTTTGAGTTTGAATGAAGAATGAATGATTCCAATTAAATATTTATAAATCACTTGATAAACCAGGTATTGATTTATATTGTAATACCAAGGATGGTGTATTTGATAATTGCCCTTGTTTGTTTTATTGTCTCAGTCCGAATATGGTATAACTTTCATAACTTTGTATATTGAACGGAATGTTATTCCCTACAAATTTACTTTGAAAATAACTGTCTTGTTATGTAATGTATATGTTTACACAATAAATGTAAATCACTTACCATCCGATATCTTTCTGTTGAGATCCATTTTATATATACCCGCCAGTAGATTCAATACTCTTAATAATACTAAAGTACATCTCTCCGCCTCCTTGTATATAGTCTTCCAATAACCTAGTTATACTTGGAGTAGTTATGTCACAAAGGTTCAATTCCTTGATCAACCAATGGATGAAAGACCCTATTATTTTACTATGAAAGCAACAAAGAGTTAAAGGAATGGCTCCACTGATGGAAATAATATATCCACTTTCTTGGAAAGGTCTGATGTACTTATGATAATCTTTGTTCCAATTGATATAATTTTTGATGGTTTTCTTGGAGATATTTATCTATAATTTTACTCAAGAAAAGATATAAGTAGAATCTTTGCAATATAAAGTATACTAACAGAAGAAACATTATTGCTGAAATTACCTATGTATTCTATAATGATATGATGACCATAAGAAAATGATGAAACCGAAGGATAAAGAATTCTCTGAACTTTACGTAAGTATAATATGTATAATTGAAGTATGTAACTGACACCCACACACAATGCATTCCTCTTGCACAGACTAAGTAGAATCATCCCTAGACATGAACTTGAGCCAATATATAATAATCTGTTTTTCTTACAAATATAACTGTAACATTCTTTATATACTTTCATAATATAATTAATTTTCTATGTGTTTCGCTTACGTACATTGCAAAATGTATGTAGCGAAGCTGGGGGTTACGAGCCAATTTATATACTTTTCTTATGTATAAATAGTGTTCAAATAATGTAAATTCATTTCTTTAAATATTTGATAATTTCTCTTATGATTAATTTTGTATTATGATATGATGCGATCGTCCTAGTGGACGAAATCGTGTTAATTTGTGAGCTCGTCCTTGGATGTAGCAATGTGGACGATAACGTATCAATCGCTTTAATCTTGACCAAATTTTTTTTAACAATTTTGTATTTTTTTTATTGCTTTAACCTGAAAATGTTACACTGTTTCTTAAATTCTTGTTTTTTATTATATTAATGTTTGTGTCTTTTTTGATAGTGATTGTGCCTTTGTATACCTATACATGTATTGTATGTATATAGCAGTTTAACATGTAAAAGGCTTTGGCCGTCAATATAATTATGTAAAATAAAATAAAAAAAATCTTCCTGCAATTCAAAGAATTACTTATCTGAAATGTGAATATTTACTTTAAAATTAAAATCCAATTAGCCACCCATAGTTAAATCGTTTGGAATTCAGTTGCAAAGGTATTAATATTGTTTATTATCCTGTTTATAAAAAACGCTGCAAGTTGTAAACCGAACGATGCAGATTTAAAATACATTCAACTGTATGCGTACTCACGAAAAATTTCATATTTAGAGATAGCTAACTAGGCACGTCTAAAATTTATTCTGATTAAATATGTATATATGATATAGTTGAGTAGGTACTTACGTTCATTGCATCCATGACTCGGCTTCTTCTCTTCCATCCATCCTGGACAGCATACAAATACTGGAACCTTCACGTAGTTGGGTTTATATACAACTCGCTCGACTGTCTCGTAAACCAATCTAATAAAATGAGAAATATCAAAAAAATAAGAAATACCTAAAACGTAAAATTATGGTATTCCTGGTCAAACAGAAAGTATAGGAATAGTAACAGATTTCATAGGTCTTGATCAAAATATAAGATATCTTATTTTTAATTTCTTGCTTTATCTGTTTTAATCCTACAATATAAATAATTTGTCGCTTAACTCTAATAATTGATTATTTCTTTTGAAAAAAACTTTGCAAACTAGCCGGGATCGAACAGTAATGTAAAAGCTTCAAGCACCTTTTGTGATTAAATGAGAAATCAATCAACAATATGAATCTTCTCCTCTAAATATCTGTGACTCAACCAGAAATCGGACCCAAACAATATTTTTCACATAACTAACATGAAAACGACTGGATCGTGGAAAATGAAGGTAAATTTTGTATTTATTTGTTTATTCCTTTTAAAAATCATCATCATTATTTTACGACAATAATTACAAAACTAATTATAGAATACAACATATTGAGATGCATTGGCGACATTGTCACTATGTTGTGATTTCTTTCATCTAACCACGTTATGTTATAGTTATAGTTTACCAATTGTCCCTAGGCCTCTGTTATGCAGGCACTTGGACTCGTCATACATACATTCACAAAATTCATTACAATTTCAAACACAATCAATGAAAGAACAATCAAATTATAATTATTTAATTATTAATTATTATAATTATTTAATATAACAATATTTTAATTATTATATGTATGTTGACACATACATATAATAATTAAAATAAATATCAAATATTTGTCTGGGCTCATGGATATCAAATGATATACCTACCTACAAATAATATAAATAAATAATAAATACTTAAAACACTTAATATAGACATCATAATATGTAGAAGGGAATATGAATTAGGGAAGGAGGGGTTAGGGAACGGAAACTTAGTTAGAAGAGAACATTTTTCATACCCTGAGAATGTTTCAAATAAATAATTGGTACTGTGTATTGAAATTGCTAGAAGCCAATAGTTATTGGGTCACAATGGCAGGCTATGACTCGCTGCTAAGTTGGATGGAAATAATGATTGATCATTAAAATGATCATTTAGTCTATGTATAATTTGAATTTTTATAGTGTTTAATATTCAAAAGGTAAGCTAATTATAGTGTAAGTTGTAATTAAAATATAGAATGTACACTCACTTCACACCGTTGCACATTTGATCATTCTCACACTTCCTAGTAAATCTTTTATAAACCGGCTTGGAGTACGGCTCGGTCACTTTAATTGGCTTGTTCACTTCCTTGGTAGTCGTACAAACTCGCCTCCTGCAAATAAATGATAAAACACCTCCCGTAAATAACAATAATAAACTGTAATTAAATTCCACAACATCTTGATAAACATTACATATCTTCACTTGGAAATACACTAAAGGTAACGAATGCAACGTAACAATCTCTGTATAAATTTAACATATGAAACTATCAATTTCGCGTATTCAATTGTATAGTTTCATTTATGTTAAATTTATGTATTTGAATTCATGCAATGGTTGATTGTAAAAATAAAATTGATAATCATAGCTGCTGTCAACTCTCCTTCCTGCTCAGAGAAAAATAATTTGGTGACATTAGCGACATCTGGATTTGTATCAAGGTTTCAAGATTTGAACCCAAAAAATAATTGATATACATAGGAAGTTGATAGAAAAATATCTAGTACGTATGTAATGATGGGTTCAATTCTATCTACCTACACTCACAAGTATCTAGCATGCAGTACCTATACTAAGTATCTCAGAACGACACCTACACGTGAAGCTGTTTTAGTGGTTTATAAAGAGAAATTCGAGGTCTTTGGCATGTCTCTTCGTAGCTTAATTGGAAGCACAACTCGCGAAAAGGATGAAGTGCGGGTTCAAGTCCCGTCCAGAGCACTACCAAATAAGGTGATGTTGTCTTTCTTAAGACTTGATTTTCTTAAAATGGTAGTTTCATTATCGAAGCTATAAAATATACAAACGCTTATTGTAAATCGAAATAAATAAGACAAGTGTTTTATTCTACTATTGTTTTATTCTGTGAGAGAGACGTCTTTCGTCTTTCTATAAGGACATTGTCAATCTTATTGTAAAACTAACAACGATAATTACAACTTTGTAAATTAAGTTTCTTGTTTAAACTGTGTTCTGTGAATCCTTTAATTACTTTCGATAATTGCCAGTGGGGTTTTTAATAACACGAACAGGATTTGGAGGGCGTCTAGACTTAATATCAGATCAAAATGCCGCCTGTTCAATGTCCGATTTTCCTGACCCGGTTGTGGGTCTTGTTACCCAACCAAGGCTGAGAAGCGGAAGGTACTTAAATTCGAAAAATATTTTAGAAGACATCAAATGTCAGGTGGTATGAGCATATCACATATAATACTGTGTGCCAATGCACTAAACAAAAATCTATGGTTTCTTTGCTACAGGAGAGATAAGGTTTATGGCTGAATAATATTTTGAGAACATCCAATAAATATTGGCAATTAAAAATATTTATAAATATTCCATTTACAAAGTTTCCGACGACCGGGGCGTCCCATTTATAATATGCTATTCCAATGACACATTACATTTGAGTGGTGGGAAATTCTTGGGAAGGGCTCACTGAGTGGAGAAGGCTGATTTCAGTCATTATACTCCCGGTCTCAACTCGCAGACCCATTATAAACGGCCTTGTCCCGAAGGTGAAAAAGTGTGCCTGTCCAGGATCGGCCTTCACAGTCACCTTAGATGGCACCGTCGGCAAGAAACACAGTTTTATTTCATTCACTCTCTCAATAATACCCGGCAACGGGTACGAGGCATTATTATTATTATACTCCCGGATGGAGCGTTGAGGATCGGTTGAGTTAAATTCCCAGAAATATCCCAAATACGAAACATGTTTGTATTAAACAGTTTTGGATGACATGAGAACTGACATTCTTGAAACATCCAGGGGTAAGTGTTGGGAACCCCTCCCTTAATGTACAATGTATTAAACAGTTAATGTAGATTGGCAATAAGAGAATTCAAACCTGAGATAATCCGATCGAAAGTCTAAACCCCTATTTTCGTGTTGTTAGAAACTAGTTGGCACTAGTCCTCACTTCTTCTTCTTCAGACATAATTATATACTTTCTTTTGATATTCATTCGTTACTTGTCTTAATAAACAGTTATCAAACACCTCAAGACATGTCATGCAGCATCATCGACATTATAAAGTAAATACTTAAAGTGAAGAAAATGTCATGTGCGGAAAGGTAAATAGAGATGACTCACGCATTTCTTGCATCTAGTAAGTAGGTTCTTATCCACTGCATGTAAATAATAATTTGAGCAATTTTGTCGCTAAATATGCCACACAGGTAGAAAATCTGTAATTTCAATAAGATTTCAGAATCTTCACACAAATATATGAATCTGCTCGTATGTGTGTTGGTTTATGCTACATAAATATATTTTATGGCAAGGACGGCAAGAAAATGCGGAATATTGTAGAAACAGGATATTACATTATTATGACAGGACACATTATCGTGTCGAAACCCAGAAAAAAAACCAATCAAACTGATCTCCAGTACTGATGTGCAAAACGCACTGCAGGTGGAAATGCGTCAAAAATATCCTCCATAGTGCATGTGACAGAGCACAATGGACACTCCAACAAGTGTGGCATGTTCTGTGCTGCACCACAGTCATACGCTCCAGATTCGTTTTGTAGGAAGCCCCATCGTTCTCTATTGTCACGGCAGTATCCTATACCAGATCTTAGTCGATTCAGGGTTTTCCATGTCCTATAGTCTAGGTTGCCTCCTGCAGCAAGGTGTTACATAGTAATCCAAATTGTTCTTTTAGGTATAACTTTATATAATGTATTTAATTCTAAACGACGCGACGTGTTCGATATGTTCTGAACACTTCTGCTAATCCCTGTGCATATCTGTCCATATTAAATACACGCCATGCCCTACAAGTGCGGTAGCCAGTAGACTAATTGCACGTAATAAACATGTAACTTCTCTACATGACTGGTGGTATACCTTATCTCTGAATAAAAGACGCTAAAAATAATATCTTATTCGCTGTGTCACTGTGAAATAATGTAATCTAGTTGTTTATAATGATTATACATACACAGTCATAACATTCATAACGGGTTTAATAATATTATATGTCTGATGTTTAGGAAGTAGATATGTATAGCTAGTGAGCGGTGTATATTAAAGAGAATTTCATAATAATAATTAACTATTGACTAGGTCAGCAGTATATTCCTAATATTGCAAAGTTATTAGCAGACAGGCTCAATACTACAATATATAAATAATAATATGTAGTGAGATCATTACATTATTAGCCTTCGGCTATTTCAAGCTAACTATAGTCTATTTTGTATATATAACAAAACCTGGGAAAAAGACATATACTAATGTACCCACTCACACACACATGTACATATTATATACAGATCTCCATATAAGATTTATCTGAATAACAATAATATGTCGTATGGACGTAATGAGATTATTTTATGTTCCTTTGCAATTAGTTTGGTAAGTTTTGACTAGTGTAATATTGGTTCACAAATGGTGGTATTCCGACAAGGTACTCAGCAAGGAAAGCCTATTTATTTGAATTCCAAACTCACACTTTAATTAAAATAGTTGTGATTTTATTGCTGAACAAAGCATTTTTCGTCTTTTTAGGACACTGTTGCTTAATTTTTCGTTTATTTGATTCGTGTCCAAATTCTTGGTTTCTCTATGGATATTGGATTGATTTATTGAAATTCTAAAAGATAGATTTTTTTTACAAAACGTTGACTATGTATTATTTACTCATAACTTGAAATCAAGGGCGCTACATTGTAAATCTATTACACGAAACTCCAAGCAAACAAATCAAGTCAGGCGCCGAACGAGAAATGTCAATGCGGTATATCTTAGTGCAAAAATCTTGTAGGCTCTTTGGCAAAGGAACGTTCATTATTTAATAGTCTACTACTATGTTATAATATAAAAATAGATGTATCAATCCCTAACGTGTAGTTAATAATAGGCGTTCCGTGTAAAACCATTTACTTAATAGTGTGGCAAACTACCTATACTTATCTATCTGGCTAAGTTTACATATTATTCATACAACGATGATGAGATGTGTTGAATGAGATTTACAGGTACATATTTCAAATGAATTTGAAATAAGCAAGTATTTTTTTAAATAAGGCAATCTACCCTTTGGAGTGATTTGTGCCATTCTGTTTCGTTGAAATTAAACCTAGCTAGATAAGTGATAAGAATAGTCTAGTCTTATAAATCAGATTTTAATGTCATTGTAACTAAGGTACTTAGAGATTTGACGAAAGTGTCGAGATGAGACTCAGAGAATTACCAGGTAGAGGACCTTCTGTCGGAATAGACAAAAGATACTGCTTGTGCAGTGAAAATTCAAGCAGGAGATGATCGATGACTTTGGTTGGCCAGACCTAAATGAGGTGACCACCAATGCAGTCTACCGACTGTAAAATTTACCATTGAATCTATTAGGACAGAATGCCAAATGCATAAAAAAATATTTTTCTTAGATCCAAAGGTACAGTTATTATGTTTATTTTGTTTATCATTTTCAACATACATAAAACATTTAAAAATATTTCATTCATACTGAGCACAGTTACAAACAAAAAAAACGCGGCTTTGAATCGAGTTCCTCATTCAATACAAGGTATGTTCAATAATTGATTTTGATGGCGGACTCGGTTATTAAGGAAACATAATAATTGAAAGAAATGATTTATTCATAACATCGATATATGGTAATATGACGGGAACATGGTCAAGATAGTTAAAATCAATTCGCCATGGTAGAAATATTATAATGTAACATCATACATCATATTTATGTTGTATAGAAGCCTCGCTACGATAAATATCGATAATAATAACATCTATGTGTACCAAATACTATGATTTTGAGATAATAGTGATGTTGGATGGATTGTATCTTTAGCACCGTTTTACAATCCTTCAACCGCCTCAAGGACGCTGGTGGCTTTTATTTTGCTTCTAAAATCGGTGATGTTGCTCTGGCGCCGCAGATTGGCAGACAGCCTATTTCACAATATCACAGGACTTGTAACACTGAAAGGCTGTCATGGAATTGTGTGATCTTGTCTTCATCATTCTCATTAAGATTGGAGTCTGTGTAGTGGGGAATGGCAATTCGTGTTACAGAGTATTATTGCCATTATCCATTGACATAAATGTGCTCAAAAGATGTCGAAAATAATGGTTTGAAACAGGAAAACCCAACCCATACCCAATGTTATAAACCCAGATATAATCTTATACACCTTTCATTGTAAGCTAAAAGCTTGTGTCGTGAAAGGGGTGTTTGCCGGCACCTGAGAACGAACCGCGGACCTCATGATGTTCATGAGGCCGACATTCTACCTCCCTGGCTACCGACGAACTCAAGACGAAATACCCTTAAAATACACGTAGCAATGGGGCTGCTTATGTTATAAACAGATCACTTATTTGCAGCTTAGAAATTAATTATCGTCGAAGAAGTCGGGTTTAACGCTTGTAGCATAACAAAATAACAACATGGTAGCAATGGTGTTATAATCAGTTCGTTAAAAAATAATTTAATTTGTGTTGTAAATTTAATATCCAAAGAAATCTGCATTACAAATCTCGACGGGTGACGTCGCGGCAACACGTTTATAAGAACCTAACAAAAAATAAAAAGGCAATGGAGTCAAATTCCCTTCGCTGACAGTGGAAATCTGGTAAATTCTTTTTTATTTTATATTTTTAACACGTTCGTTAATTTATTTCTTTTTATTTTGCCTTCCGTTTCCAAGTCTGAATTGTACTTAAAGGAATAAAAAGTATATTAAATAATAAAACATAGGTATTTTTAAGACTGGCTACGGTCGAGGTATTATCAACAAACTTACTAAAATATTACAATAAATATATTATTAAAGTTTATAAGCAAAATTATTTGGTTGTGAGATGTGGACCATCAGCTAGAGTGAATGTATGGACGGTTGGCGGCCTTTGAGACGTGGTGCTACAGACGCATGCTGAAGATTCATTGGTCGGAACACGTCGAAAACGATGAGGTGAAGCAAAAAAAATAACTCCTCAAAAGAATCAGCCAGCAACGAGCTAACTGGATTGGCCGCAACATCAGACACCCAGGCCTGCTTATCACCATCGCGGAGGGCAAGACCATAGGCAGAAATGGCAGAGGACAATCAAGAGACACCTATATGGACTAACTGAAGAAGGACATGAACATATTATGTGCCATACACAGTTCAATATATTATATTGAACAAAAGAGACTAGCTGAAAATAGGGACGAATGGAGAAGAAAATCTAAACTCGTTGCAGACCAATCCAATGACTTATAATTCACTATATATCAGCATATTTATTTATTTATTCCTTTTGTAAACCATCATTGTATAAAAGTGTTAAATAAGAAATTTAAAAATCAAAAAAATACTAGGACGATATGCAGTGGCGAGATTATTGCTATGTAGTGATTTCGTCCACCTAATTTCGTCAAATTGGCATTTACACACCTAATCAAAATAAATACACTTTGAAAACATTATATACATGTAACACCCAGACCCAGGACAATTTGAAAAAGTCCATTCTTCATTTTTGTTCTGGCAGGGAATCGAACCCGGGACTTCGTGACTCAAAGGCAAGAACGTTAACTTCGCGCCACACCGACCACTGCATATACTAAAGGACTGTACAACAACAGATATTACAAAAATATATAGTTAAAAAAATATCCGCTCTTCGTGAGAACCGTGCTAAATTTTCTAACGATGAAAAAGGTGGATTTGATAATTTAGATTGATGTTGTGAAACCGATGTATATAATATGTTGTATAATGTACATCAGTTTATACATATACATTTTAAATGTATTACCAATCCTATATTTATCGTTTATTTTTTGCTGGCATCATACAATCGTTTTCGCCAACACATGTTTTTTTTTATCATTCTAAGAGTAGAATAAGTTTAATCACATATTTTCCCATTGGCAAGACTTAATAAGGTTGAATTCTTTGATTTTGTTTACTTTTTTTATATTTAACTTTGCGCTCCAACTGTCAAACTTTTTTTTCGATTTGCGATGCAAAAGTGGGTGCTAAAAAGCAGAAAGCTTCAGGAAATATTGGCCATATTTACTTTATACTTAATAAAATTGCTTTATATTGGCCATATTTACTTTATACTTAATAAAATTGCTTTATATCACCCATTTTTGCATGGGAAAAAAAGTTCTCACAATTAATACAATAATTAATATTAACTACACACAAGGGCTAGATGACATTTCGATATTTATATGTCATATGAATATCGAAATATCATCTAACCTTACCAAAATGAAAACAATATAACAAAACATAACTTCAAGTAATAAATCCAGAAAATAAACCAGATTAATATACAAATACAAAATCAGTTTTTTTGATCAAAAACTAGCCCAAGGCTTTTGCTCTGGGAAGGTTTTGGATCCATCTTAATATCAGCTTACTGCACTTGCTTGATCTTCTAGAATTACCTACAAATTTAGTTTTTGAAAAAAAGTTACCAATGAAATCGCTGTTCTTTCGTCTACAAGTTTTCCTATAGTGGAGTCCCTACTTAACAATAGACAGTTACTACGATATCAGTGACACCAGTGCATCAGAAATATCGCTAGAATAGGTGACCAATAATTCTTGCAAAGACCCTCTAAATGGTAAGACAAGTTTTTGCCTTGTGCTCCCAGGAAGAGATTTGAAGAACGAAGATTGATTATTTTTATATGGTATTGAATGAGTTGGTATTTATTTTGAAATAATTTCATATTCATTTCTGTAAAAACAAAACAAAAAATGGCATTAGTTTAACCTTTTTCAATTATCAAGTGGTTTTGACTTATAGACCATTAAAGGATGACGTCACAGAAAAATCATTGAGGGGCATCAGGCATCCCAACACAACACACGATTACGGTGTAATATTAGGTGGAACGCCTAAAGAATACCTAATAATCAAAAAAACTGTCAGTGTCGATTTTGTTATTATTTTGTCGTCTGACTTTCTTTTTTTTCTCTTATGGCATAATATCCTACAAGGATGATTTGCGCAATCTGACTGTTTGCCCCCCAAGCAAAAGCAAATCCATAGACAAGACCACGTGACCTTTAATGGTCTATAGAGTAATTGTAAAACATCGTATCATTGAGTTTATAATTCAAAATCAGGATTTTTTATAATTAAAAAGTAATAAAACTTAGATCGTTATTGTTTTTTTTATATATGTTTATATGCATTAGGAATTATATAAAAGACGCATTTAAAAAATTATATTTCATTACTTTTGTGCCAAACGAATTTAAATATTTCTACAACAATCGTCCAGTATGTGTTATGAAGCAATTAGCAATCAATTATTTCTTCATGAATAAGCCCCTTGTCTTGTCATAAAAAAAATATATAAAAGAAACAGATAAAATGCATTTGAGACCATATATAACGTATATCACGCATTTGATTATGTGGGTATTACGTGTGTTATCAATACATAATGAAAAACCCATGCAATTGAAATATGATATATCTTTTTATTATCAAAATGACTTCACACATGACCATTAAATATGAGTTTAACAATTAGAGATGCAATTAATATTCGGCTGCTATTAAAATTTACCCTCCGGTCAGATAATGCGTCTATATTGATAGCGTCTGTATCGTATATAGTGTATCTAATTCGTGAAGATTGTGGAATGAAAGCTAGGATAATAATGAAAGTGAACAAACTACGATAGCTTGGGTACGTAGAAAGAGTGAATGAGGATAGAATATAAAAAAATATGTATGGTATATGTTAGCAAACATGACCATCCGAGGATTAAATGGTCAGAGCATATAAACCAGATCACCCAGGACGGGCACGTGCAGAGCAAATTGAATTGGAGAGCACGCATGAAGAATTAATTGTATTTACGTATCAAAAATAGTAGGTACCATACATAAATTTTAACTAAAGGTACATGCTAACTCTTATACTTCATAACATTTTGTTTAAAACTCTTAATAAACTACTACTAGACCATCACAGTATATCTCACAAGTGGGGTAGCCAGCAGATCAGCTGCATGTAATAAACATGAAAGATGTCTTCTCCGTGCCAACAAAAATTAAGACATTTAGGATGGGTAGCAAACCTCATTGTTGAATTCAAGATGTATGTAAAATGTCTATATTTTTTTAGAACACCTGCTTTTTACAAGATACTCGAAAATTTACAGAAATGAACGGGAGATCAATTCTCTGCCGGGTGCTCCACGGATAGATTTCATAAAATTTCTATATCAATTTTATAAAGTTGAGAACTTAAACAGAAATACTATTACGCTATAAAGAATCGAGTAAAAAAACATCGTGATTGAATCATCATAATCGAATATTCGAACATATTTTTGCCGACAGTTTCCTCAAATACAGATCTGACATCATCAAATTTTTATGTGCACAAACTGACAACGGGTAGTCGAGGTTTAGAGTTTACTTGTTTTTTTTTTCTGTAATATTTATCATTTTTGGTGGGATGAGTCCATGTATATAATTTGAAATCTTATTTATAAAATAGTATTTATAATTTGCCGTATATATATATACAATTATTTGACCTTAATTTGTGATTTTTTTAACTAACTGACCATTTGTTTTTCTGTTTGACATTTAATATTTATATCATTTCAATTTTAAAATTATTTTTTTGAATTTAATTTCTTGACCAAATTTTTTTTAATTTTTTTTATAATTGCGTCAACGTTGTTCTATTATTTAATTGTACTCTTGTTTTGTGTCTAATTAATTGTTTTGTGTCTTTTTTAAAAGAAAAATACTTTTTGTATGCATGTATTGTATGTATACTAGTTTTTTACATGTAAAAGGCTTCGGCCGTGAATATCTGAATAAATATTTCCAATCGGATAGTTACCCGATAAAATTACAATTCATTACATCTTTGATTGACTTTGAATGATTCTCGCAATAAATATACTTATCAGTTATTCGATATGCATTTATAATATTTCTGACTAATTAAATAATGGACATGATGCATTTCTTGACCTATTTTTTTATCGCATTAACAAGATGTTCAGTAGGTATACATACCTTATAAATTAATTAACAATGCATAAAAGTGGACAATATCAGTTTGATATCCTGGAAAAAGCAGTCATCAACGAGAGAGATAAACATTGACATTATAATATACAGTATCACGGCATATTCCACAAGTGTGGTAAGCATGCAAACTGTCATCTCTGAGTCAACAACAAATTAGTAAGACATTTCGGGTGGGAAGTAAACGCTGAGTTTAAAATGAAAAATATCTGGTACTATATTATGACATGGTAGGCCCCACTGTGATAGGTATTCCATAGGTGATAGGTACACAAATGTGATAGGTATTTCATAGGAAAAGTAATATTCACGAAATTGTTGCCATATGTAGAATTATTTTTTGGTCACCATGTTTAATTATTTTTGGGCACCAAGCTTATCGACACTGGCAACACTTTGTCCCGTTATTTTTTGTTGTTGTTTTTGCGGTTTAGCAAGCACTAAAATAAAATGAAACCGGCAAAAAATAATCTATTTCAAATAGAAATTTCCTAAAGTTTTATATTCAAGTTACATTATAATAAAATTTATCTCGAAAACTAATTTACTATACCACCACGGCATATCCCACAAGTGGGGTAGCCAGCAGATCAGCTGCATATAAAACATGCAAGCTGTCTTCTCCGTGCCAATATAAAATTAAGACATTCAGGATGGGTGGCAAACCTCATCGCCGAATTAAAGATGTAAAATGTCTTATTTTTCGAACACCTGCCTTTTACAGGACACTCGAAAACTTATGGAGAAGAGTGGGAGACCAATTCTTTACCGGGTGCTCCACGGGATAGAATACTAATTTCCTAATTAAAATTAGCAAAAATAAAACTGGCAAAAAAAAAATCTTATTAGTATTGAAATTTCCTAAAGTTTATATTCAAATTAGATTTTATATTTGCCTGTTTTATTTTATTTTTGCAAATAAAAAAAAAGAAAATATTTCGCCAAAAAATCCAAATAATATTATTGAAGCAACAATTTTCCTCAATAAAAAAACTATATTTGACAGATATCTGACATTGGGGCCTACCATCTCAATGAGTTCCAACTTTCTTCTTTTTACCACCTGCCTTAAACAGGACACTGCAACACTTACGGAAAACAGCTGGAGATCAGTTATTTGCTGATGCTGCATTGGTACACAATAAGTATTTAATTATCAGTAGGTATGCACCCAATTAAGGAGTGCAAGATTTTTTATTGATAATATGGCGCCCTGATTTGCTCAATTATTGCGAGGACATCATGTTTGTACTAATTTATTAATTTAAAGTTCAAAGTAGATAATATACAAATACTTTGATTAAAAAAATGTCTCTGCATTTAAGAAGATCTCAATAACGACGTTAGTAAAATAATATAGGCTCAGTTCCCATTAGAATGAAAGATTCCATTATTTTCTATAATTATGATCCACTTGTTATCAGGTAATAATCGAGTATGCAAAAATATCCGCTTACTATAAGTTCCTATTGGTAGGAAATAAATTCGTTCTATGCTTTTTGATCCACTTGTTGCTAGATCCTATTGGTATGTAACAAAACCGCTCTATTCTTTGTGATTCACTTGTTACAAGATCCTATAACTATGAATAAATTCTGGTTTATTTTTTATGGTCCACTTATTATAAGTTCCTATAGGTCGAAAACAGATTCGTTCTATCCTATGTGATCCACTTGTTATGAATGATTTGAACCATTGGTTTGGTTTGCAACGAGTTTGGATTTTCTTCTCCATTCTTCTCTATTTTCAGCTAGTCTCTTTAATATGCTAGTATGTGCCACAGTTCATGTCCTTCTTCAGTTGGTCCATATAGATGTCTCTTGGTCGGCCTCTACCATTTCTGCCTTCGGTCTTGTCCTTCGCGATGGTGATGAGTAGGCCTGGGTTTCTGATTCTGTGGCCAATCCAGTTAGCTCGTTGTTGGCTGATTCTCTTAAGGAGTTGCCTTTTTTACTCTGGTTAACATTTCTATGTTTCCGACGTGTTCCGACCAATGAATCTTCAGCATGCGTCTGTAGCACCACATTTCAAAGGCCGCCAGCCGTCCGCTTTCACTCTTGCTGATGGTCCACGTCTCGCAACAATATAGCAGAATGCTCCATACAAAGGCTTTAGTAAGGTTCTTCCTAACGCTTGAATCAATATTTGGGGATTCCAATATCTGAGATTTTTTGTTAAAGCCAATTCTTACCTGGTTTATTCTGCTCACGATTTCCGATTTGGAGCGCCCATCCTGGTTAATTCTGCTTCCTAAGTACATGAATTCTCTTACTTGTTTGATGCTCACTCCATTTATGGCAATGTTCGCAATCGCTTCATCCCTTCCAACGACCATACATTTTGTTTTGTCTTTATTTATTTTCATGTTGTAACTATACTTTGAGGTATAGAACATAAGATTGATCTTCAGCCATAAAGAGAGCTTTGTAAAAAATGTTCTGTAATAATTAACGTAATTATATAAATAGAATGACATTCTGTTTATTTAATATCGTTCACCTGTAAATATTAATTTGATATGTTTCTGTGATAACAAATTCCAGGAATTTCTTCTGTTAACTGTTTATATGTATTATTTATTTATCGAAACAGATATAAATAGATAAGTAAAAACAAACAGCATCAGAAACATTGATATAACAAAACTGTTCAAATGTTTAGTCTCGCTTTAATCCATATCATTTATTATAAGGTTGGTGTTATTTAAATTAATGTTTTTATAATTATTTATTTTGCTTGTTAGTTACAGAAGCGAATTCAAGAACCATCGTGATTTAGGTCAAGTGGAATTTAATTGAAGGGCTGTACGTCAAGAAAAATTTAATTGACAGATTAAGTAAAAAAAAATCATGTTAAAGTAGTTGTACACTTGTGAATAATAAAACCTTAAGCCAACCTACTTGAATAATATGACCAATCAGATATCTCGATTGGAGAACTATGTTTACACAATGTAACATTATGAAAAATGTAATCGGAAGAAGTGAGAAAGACGTCCCAACGCTTGCGAATCGGCTCTAGGCTAGCTTAGGTGATCACTTTCGGTGTCCATGGACAACGTTCACCAATTCTACCATCCTCACTGTCACGATGTAAGGTCCGCCAATCGTTTAAACATTGTGTAAACATGGTTCTCCAATCGATATATCTGATTGGTTATGTCATCTGCACCCAAATCCGGTTAAACATTAAAAAAAATTAGTAAATATTCTAAAAATTGCTTGAATAATATAGCCCAAATTTATAAAAAAAAACGATAGCAAGCCAAAAAAGTATTGTGATAGGAGTAACGTGAATGTAGCGACCGATGTATTAATTAAGGTTTTTGTTTATTTATTCAGATATTCACGGCCGAAGCCTTTTACATGAAAAAAATACATACAATTGATGTATACAAAAAAACTGTTTTTTTTTAAAGACACAAATTAATTAATTTGATACAAAACAAGAGTACAATTAAATAATATAACGCTAGTATAACGCTAACCAAAGTTAAAATTTTAAAATAAAAAAAAATATTGGTCAATAAATTAATTTAAAAAAATTGAAATGATATAAACATAAAATGTCAAACAGAAAAACAATCAAATGGTCAGTAAGTCAAAACTCGCAAATCGAGGTTTAGAAAATCTTCTTCTTCTTCTTCGTGTCGGTCAGCAACGACAAATAATAAAAACACCAAATCCACATCTATACACTCCCATTTCCTCCCAGAAAGCAACGACCTCTCTTGCAGCTCCCCTAGGTGAGTTCGCCCCACGAATTCCTCCCAATGACACTGTTTAGAAAATATACTATACTATACCATCACGGCATATCCCACAAGTGGGGTAGCCAGCAGATCAGCTGCATGTAAGAAAATATACTAAATGTTTATTTTATTTTATAAAGTTTTATTTGCGTTTATCTCAAATCTGCATCTTATGAGTAGAACTATGTCACTATTCTAGCAAGCGTGCAATATTACAAAGACGTTGTTCAACGGGAGGTTTTAATAAAATAAAACACAGATTAAAATATTTATCTTAATAGTAATCTTATGCAAAGATATGAAACCTTTTGTTCCCATTTTTTATTTGCTGTCTGACATTAGGCATTATTTTTGTTTTGTACTTTTTATGTATTGTTTGTGTGGTTTTATATTATTTAACACCTCCGTGTTATTATTATTTGTAATTAAGTGATTCGGACACAGTGACTTTTAATACAGACTGGTAATTTAAAGGAAAATTGGTAATGCAACCAGTTAAATTTTGCGACCAATATAATTTCATGTCAATCAGTTTTAAACGAGCGTTGGTTCAAAATAATACATTTATATATCCCTTCAGTCTCTTGTTGTAAAAGTAGGTATATTTTGTAAAACTTTATTAATTATTTATTTATTAAAGTATAAACAAATTATATCCTTTTGAATGTTTTTTAAGTATTCTACAATGCACATCCGTTACTTGATTATTTAAATCGCGATCGATTTCGGTAAACCTATACCATTGACGAGCGATATGATACTATTACTCGCTAGTCAATGGTATAGGTTTACCGAAATCGATCGCGATTTAAATAATCAAGTAACGGATGTGTATTGTAGAATACTTAAAAAACATTCAAAATGTCTCGTAACTGTTACATAGTTAATCCTTCTAATTTTTGGTAGATACTGAGTTTTCTACTAAATGCCTTTGTACCGTATTAAAGAAATAAATAAATTTTAAAGTGGTAAGCTATTTGAAAAATTATACAAAAAATATTGAGATCTAGATGCAGTGGTTTAATGAAAATTATCTCACAAGTCATCAAAACCTTTCTTCAGTGTTTATTAGTTTATTTTTTTTGTATCCAGCATCGCCTTTCTGATTATACTATTACTGTTCACCAAGTAATCACAAGACCAAATTGTAAATTTATGCACGTTGCTGTGTCTTAATAATAATGGTTATAAAAGCTAGTTGATGTTATAATGTTTAAGTTGGTATACATGTGAGAATTTTTGTGATGTAAACGAAACTGTTGAACCATTTGGATCAATTAGATAACGATTAAAAAACAGATCAAGTTTCATGCAGTTTCATGAATTAGATATATTTATTATTTTTTTGCAAAAGGTTATAAATTAGACCGTTGGGAAGAGTGAGAAAAAGATTTATGTAGGTATAACTAGTATCAAACGGAAACTAGATGTAGGTACTAAATATCGAGGAAAATATCCCTTTACAGCATCTTCCACAAATGGAGTAAATATCAAAGAATCATTCCCTCACGGCATCTCCTATATATGGGGTACATATCAAAGATCCGTCCTTTCACGGCATCTCCCAAAAAATGGGGTAAATATCAAAGATCCGTCTGCTCACGGCATCTTCCACAAATGGAGTAAATATCAAAGAATCATTCCCTCACGGCATCTCCTATAAATGGGGTACATATCAAAGATCCGTCCTTTCACGGCGTCTTCCAAAAATGGGTTAAATATCAAATATCCGTCTGCTTACGGCAACTTCCACAAATGGAGTAAATATCAAAGAATCATTCCCTCACGGCATCTCCTATAAATGGGGTACATATCAAAGATCCGTCCTTTCACGCCGTCTTCCAAAAATGGGTTAAATATCAAATATCCGTCTGCTTACGGCAACTTCCACAAATGGGGTAAATATCAAAGAAGATGAGGACATGCTATATTTTTGAAAGCTTTGAAAAGCTCCGAGTGTTTTACCGTACTATATTATAACTTCACGCCGTATCCCAAGTGAGTTGGGCAGAGAGGACGGAATGTCACATAGATATATCACCTACATACTTCTTTTACTCCATATTCATAGAATTCCTCATACACGCAAGCTTTCTCAGCACTCGCCCGTTCATGAGAATTGGATCCACGTGATCGAGCCACGTAGTTCTAGGACGTCCGCGCCTTCTCACGTCCCCTCTGTCAGATTACCACAAAAATAGAAAGAGAAAAGTAAAAAAGCTTTGCTTTTTCTTTGGTGATGACAAACTTTTATCGATAGTTGATGTTACGAATAATAGTTTGGGGTGCAAGTGATGGTATATTTTTTAGGATTGCCTTCGGAATAAAAATAAAATTTCTTGTAATAAATAACAAGAAATTTATGATTACATTACCTAAGAACATGTTTTCTTCGGTCAATAACTTGAAGAATTTCATTAGTTTTTTTGTGATGATAATCTTGAAAATATAATGATAAACTTACCCACTGTGATACTTGATATGCGTGTAATTATATTGCCCTCTAAGCTCTGCGAAGTAAAGAAGTAGACAAAAACACAGCAGAAAATTCTTCGAAAACATGTTGTCTGCGTGTTTTTGTATTATCCTAACAAGAGATCGGTTCAAAGAAGATCTCAAGAAGATGTAGACGTTATTATCTGAAACAAAAAGTAAAAAAAAATACAAAAATTACATACTTTGGGTTAGTTGGAAAAGATCGTTCCTTTGCGATAAACTTGCCCTCTGTATAGGTATTGATTGCATTTTATTTGAATATACACCTACCTTCAATGTAAAAAAAAAAGAATGAATAATTAAAATTATAAATAAATAAATATAATTTGTTTGAGAATGTGTGGAAATAAAAGGTGAACAATAGATATGATTGAAAAAGAACGAAAGTGGAATAAATACTGAGGCTTTGAGATTGAGAAGAACGGTGGGTACAGCTATGAGAAAAAGGAGAATGAGGGTAATAGGAAAGTTCGATAAAGGGTGCCAACGATTCTGAATGCTTTTGTGATTTTTTTCAAATACTATACCATCACGGCATATCCCACAAGTAGGACAGCAAGCAGACCAGCTGGATGTACTAATAAACAGGCAAACTGTCCTCTCGGTACAAGCAAAAAAATAATATAGATGCACACCTAATCGCTGAGTTTATTGAAAATCCAAAATGATTTTTTAGTATTTCGAACACCTTATTTTAACAGGTCATTCGAAAACTAACGAAAAAGAGTTAGAGACCAATTTTATTTTTCCGGGTTGGCTGGAAGAAATCGCATATGCGATAAGCCTGCCTTTTGGTATTTTCTGTAGAAATATACTTGTATAATCCATATTTGGATACCATTTAAGTTTAATTGATTTCTTTATAAATTCTTTAAACAAACATTTTAGAAATCTCACTAAGAAAGTATAAAAGTTTAGTCCAATGTCGATCATCAGCTGTTGATAAGAATCCGAATTTTAATGCAAATTAGTAAATTAATTAATTAGACAGAAACACTTATATAAATAAAACAACAAAACATTTTTATAATATCCAGTTCTCAAATTGGACGCCTGATCAGACAATATAAATGACTAATAAAATTTTATGTTCGTAAATGTTCAGAAACTAGTTTGGGCAAAATTATTATACCCAGTTACTTTATATCAAACAAACTGTCAAAATATTTTTAAATGAATGATTTAAGTCTTAAGATCCTAAACTGAGTTAAGCATAAAATTAACGATTAATTACAGACTTTACTCTATGTCTTGAATATTTTGATAATTAACTGATGGATGGAGTTCGTCGGTAGCCTGGAGGTAGAGTCTCGGCCTTGTGAACACGGGGTCCGGGGTTCGATCCCAGGTGCCAGCAAACTCCCCTTTCACGACACAAGCTTTTAGCTTACATACTGTGAAAGGTGTATAAGGTTGTATTTGGGTTTATAACAAAACCCAGATATATCTTTTTTTTTTTTTAAAAAAGAGTGATATTAGTGATAGGTACTCGTAATTTTGCGACATGATTAACAGAAACGAGTTTTCTTGCTATATTTTTAAATTATCACTATTAATTTAAGTTCTGCGACCGGTCTTGACACGATAGTGTCATTGACGAGCACTTTGAAAAATTTTTTAATATATTTTTAAATAATCACTTTTAATTTAATTTTGCGACCGGTTTCGATACGTTAGTGTCAAGTCCTCGCCAATGATACTTATCTGTCGAAACCGGTCACGAAATTAAAATTGATAGTAATGATTTAAAAATATAGTAAGAAAACTCGTTTCTATTAATCAAGACATTTTTCAATTTGTCCTGGCTGGGAATCGAACCTGACACCTCGTCACTCAAAGGCAAAGATCGTTTCCTCTGCGCCTCACCGGCCGAAACACTTTTTGTAAGACTAATTAAAAGAAAAACATAGCTATTTATTTACATACAATATACAAGTAGGTAATATGTGTACATGTTCATAATATTAATTTATATTGAGTGTTACTCGTCTTATTATTAGCATAAGGTCAATAATCCGTTTGTTTATATTGACTGTGTATAACAGACAACAAAATTTATATAAAAAAACATCAAAGATTTGCACAGACGAGCAGCGTTAATCTAATATTTAACATAGTTAATCGTTTAACCGTTAACGTCAATAATCGTTATAAATATAAATATATGAATTAAAATACATTAAAATAAAACTTTTTCAGTGGAGCATCCGGCAAAACATTGGTCTTCCACTGTTTTTCATATAAGTTTTCGAGTGTCCTGTAATAGGCGGGTGTTTAAAATATAAATATATTTTACATCTTAAAATCAGCGTTGAGGTTTGTCACCCATCATGAATGTCATGCAGAGGACAGCTTGCATATTTATTGCACGAGGACCGGTCTGCTGGGTACTCCACTTGTAGGATATGCCCTGATGGTACTAATTAAAACGTCGGTAATCTCTTGGAAAAAGTTCCTAAAGGACGCCATTTTTTACCTTATTTTTGTAATTTAAGGCTAGTTAACGTTACTGTGACAATAATTGAGATTAACTTAAGAGATGAGCATTAATCACAGATTTAACGAAAGTTGATTAACCCGTTAATCGATAAAACACAGCTATGAAAATTTGAGTAAAATTTTAATGCAGATAATTTTACAATAAAGTTCCTATTAACAGAGATTATTTGAATAAAAATTAAATAAAAAAAGACATTAGATAAATTTTGTTATCTTAATGTTTTACTTTTCATTGCACAAAGGCAAAATGCATTAACCATATAACCAATGGCTACCACAGATAGGTATATGAAGTTTCTTTGCAAGATAATGCAAAAATTATGTTTAAAAAAAAATACATAAGTTGTCGAGGTCGCTCAATGGAATGTCTTTTTGTTTTTTTAGCACAGAGAAGATAGCAAGCATGTTTTCTTTATGCAGTATGTCTGCTGGCTGCCTCACTTGAAGTATATACCGTGAAAGTATAGATGGATAAATAGTTTTATAGTGTCTGTTTGAAAGTAAGTAGGTATATACGTTATGTTTTTTTTTTTTATCAAATATTGAATTAGGTCTATGTTTAAACCTAAATAGGTAGACACACTTCTAATTAATTACACAGTTTATAATAAAAATGTTTGTATTATGATGGTAAAGTATTGTATACATACTAGTTGTAAGATTCAATACAATCATGATCTTCTAATTTAGATCACAATATTATTTTCTCTACTGTACAAAAATATTATTTCAATACAAAATTAGCACGTTATTTGTCTTGATAAATAAAATAATTGATGTTTCTTATCTCTCATCACAGTATGTATGTTAGCGGACTCACTGCATATATTAAACATACGGATCGCCCTTTCTGTGTGTCATTAAAAATGATACATTCTAATTGGTGACGCAAACATCTATTTAATACGAAAATTAATAGTCATATTGATAATTTTTGTTGTTCTCCCTGTGGAGCACCCGGTATAGAATATGTCCCTCACTCTTTTCCTTAAATTTAGAGTGTCCTGTAAAAAACACGTATTCGAAAAAATCATTTAAATCTTAAATTAGGCTACAAGGTATGTCACCCTAAATGTCTTATTTTTGTTTTGTTGGTGCTGAGAGAACGGCTTGCATGTTTATTGCGTACAGCTGGTTTGCTGGTTACCCCATTTGTAAGATTTAGTAGTGGCTAGCTTACTAGAAAGAGTGTAACATCCTACCTTTTCCGAGAAATTCAAGTGATAATGTTTTCTTCTCGATTTGACAATGTTTAATGATATGTATGTGTGTGTGTTTTTTGACATATTTATATATATTTAAGTGTTATAAAAAAAACCCGGCTTATTGAAAATTGGTTATTTACATTATCAACTTATGGTCCCAAGTATGAAACAAATATTTATATTATTATAATTAAATATGCCAACGTTGATAGTAAAAAGTAATTAATTGTTTAAATTTAATAATATTTAGCACATATCTATTTCGTTAATTATTAGGTACACTTAGCAAGCGTTAGGTATAATAAATTATAAGTGATATATAAAAATTAACAATTCGGAAGATATTGCTAAAAGCGATAAACTCACCTACAGTGCGTTGAACTTATTTAATTTGTATTAGCATTTAGAAACAATTAATTATATTTGTTTATTTATGATTTTTTATGAATAAAGTAAGAGAAATTTTGACTTACCGATGAGATCTTTCAAAAGTTTTGACAGACGAAAAAAGTTCTGGGTGGTAATATATAAAACACATTAACTTTAACACAAAATTTCCTTCACAATAAACGATAATTACTTATTCTTCAGTTAGTTAATTCAAACTGTTAAACTTGAACACAAATATTTTATATTCACCACTGAAGTCGGGAAGAGTGAGTTAAATATAGTTGGAAATTGTTTTCCCAAAACGAAATAGAAAAAAAAATGAACTGAACTGTACGACGCGCGATGAAGCTTATATATATGTAATAGTACTTTGTTTGCAGTTTGTAAATAAAGAAAATGAACCGAGAACGATATTATAAGTATGTGTTATTTCGTTACGCGGGAACAACCTAATGCACCAGGAACATGTTGAGGACTGAGTATTGTGAGTTGAGATTGAGTTATATTGCAAAGCGCAATATACAACAAAATACAACATCGATGACAAGACAACGCATATATATATTGTACATACATATTATAATAATTATGTATAAACGCTAGACAGGAATTAGTGCTAAGATCAAACATCGTGAAAAGTTTAATTATTTATTTTTTTATATCAAACTTAAAGTGCAGATAAAATAACATAATAAACAAAACAATAATTTACATAATAAACAAGACAATAATATTGTTTGACAAATTATTTAAACTTTAATTATTTTTTTGTACTAACAAGTTAAGTTTTATTCAGGAATACTTATAATATAATTAAATCAATTTATGTGCATGCTTATAACTGGGGTTGAAGAAGGAAGGAGGGGAAGGGGCATAGTGTCAATAAGATGGAGCGACCAAATTAAGGAGGCCACACAGAGCTCACTACACGGGGCCTTGCACATGGCGGAGGATCGCTCAAGATGGAGACAGATGGTCTACAGAACGACGCATGATGGTCACGATCCTCAGGATTGAGGGACCGACGGAGATGATGATGTGCATGGTGCTATAAGCTGTATTTTTTGTCATTGTCTGGCACATTGTCATTCTTATTGTTTTTTTTTTAATACAACATGAAAAAGGCTCTGCCGTGTAAAAATGCAAATAAATAAATAATTGAACAAAATAAAAGACAATTACAACTTAAGTTGTAAATACAAAATGTTTGTTTAAAAAGCAAGTAAAATAAGGTAATAGGTACCTAATTAAATTGTAAAATAAACGATAAATAATTATATATTTAAGTATATATGTATATGTAAAAGAACATAAAAGAGATAAGAATAACGATGAGATAAATTCATTTGCCGGTGAGCATTTTTAAGAGGGGAAGGGAAAGGGAACTGCAGGGCTACTCTTGACAAAACTAAACACGATCTTAATCTAGTCTTGATCATACGACGCACGAAGTGACTATTGGCCAAAAATACACGCAAACCGATCGCGCGTTAGCGGTAGTGCAGTGTTTTTGACCATAGTTCCTTCGTGCGTCGTATGATCAAGATCAAGACTAGATTAAGATCGTGTTTAGTTTTGTCAAGAGTAGCCCTGCTGTTCCTTTGGAATCATTTGGAATTTGTTCCACGGACCAGATCTGTTGACATAACTTTATTTATCGGATATTTCAGGAGTCCAAGGACTCCTATTTATCCGTTTAGGTGACAATTTATTTATATTTCAACTCTCTTCAGTCATGGATCAGATCTCTAACAATTGGGGGTAACATCTCTTATAAGTGGGGTAGCCAGCGGAACAACTGCCTGTAATAAAAATTCAGGTTGTCCTGTCTGCGCCAAAAAAAGTTATGACATTCAGCATGGACGGATGCATATACCTCATCGCTTAATCGAAGACGTTTTATTTATTTATTTATTCATTATTTACTGTACTTTGATAACAAACAATCACATTTTATCAATGTACAGTAAAGAATGAATAAATAAATAAATAAATAAAAGGTATACATTCAAGTTAGATATAAATACTTTATTCAATCAATATCAATGTACAAACGTTGAGACAATATATCACCAATTGGTTACAATTAAGTTGCAGCAGCCTCGCTAGGTTGCCCTGTATCGAGGCGTGCTGCGTGAAAAAATATTTAAAAAAAAAACATACAATCAATACATCTCACAAAAAAAACAAAAAAATAATCACATCAGCAAATTAATAAATCAATAACAAATGAATAAATAAATGAATGAATAAAAGAACAAATGTACAAACGAACAAATGAATAAATGAACAAATGAATAAATAATAGGTAAAAATAAATAAATATATACAAAATTAATAAATAACTCAATAAATAAATAAAGTAGTAAAAGAACAAATGTACAAACGAATAAATACAATCAATATACAGAGGGCGAGTTTATCGCAATTGCTCAATCTCTTCCAACTAACCCAAATATCATTTACATCTAATACCGTGATGTTTTATGAATACCTGCCTTTTACAGGACACTCTTAAACTTATAGAAAAGAGCAGAAGAATTGTTCTTTGCCAGGGACTTCACGGGATGGTATGTAACATTAATAAAAACATTATTTAGCTTTGACAATTTACTATTTCTTGTTTGTTTTAAAACTGTTTATGTTTGTAATTTTGTTTATTTTAAACTTAAGTAATCAAATTATCATTCGATAGAACTTGTGTAGAGTAAGCATTAGATGAATTTTTTATTTTATGTGTAATATGGAATATTTGTAATTCTCATATATGTATATAAGTTTAATTCCTCGACATAACATTTTTATGACATTGCAAAGCTTGGATGGATGAAATGGAGATCTGTTTCTGGTGTACTTTGTGACAAGAAAATGCCAATAAAAATCAAGGGTCAGGTGTACAAAACTGTGGTCAGACCAACCATTACTTATTCATCTGAATGTTGGGCCCTAAAATATAATCACGCCCAGACTCTACACACCAATGAAATGAAAATGCTCAGATGGGCTGGTGGTGTAACAAGGATGGATAGGGTGAGAAATGTCCATATCCGTTGTAGTTTCAAAGTCGCTCCCATCGGTGAAAAAATAACCGAAAACCGATTAAGATGCTACGGGCACATCTTGAGACAACCACAGGATAACATGATTAAAAAGACGATGGACGTGGAAGTAGGACCCAGAAGACCAGGCAGACCAGTGACCACCTGGATGTCCACAATTGCCAGGGACATGGAGGAGGCAAAGTTGCGCGCGGAGGATGCAGGGAACCGGAAAACTTGGAAGATGAGGACTAGGAGAGCCGACCCCAAGTACCTAAATGGGGTAAAGGCGAGGGCGAAGAAGAAGAAGAAGTTTAATCCGTTGAATTGTTTAGTAATTAATAGAATTTTAGTGTATTTTCAAGTAAATATGTAATATATATGTATTGATTTATTCATTTATTTTATTCTTCTTCCACATCACCATTTATATATATAACAAAATAAACAAAGCAGTGTACGTAAGAAAAAATGTGATGATGTGCAGTGTCGAGATTATCCACTATATAATGATTTCTTCCATCTAACCATATCACATTAACACTGAACAGAAATACAAATAATAATAACAAAAACACAAACAATAAGAAAAATAGCTACATAAATTAGATTGAGAAAAAAACCACAATCCACACACCTAACACTCCAAAGGGATCGTGCACTATAAGGAAGGGGTTAGAAGATAATAAACACTTCTTGACGGCGTATTTAAACCCATTAAAAGATTGAGATATTCTATGAGAAAAAGGGACATTATTCCAGCAACGAGCACCGCATACTGAGAATGATTGAGATTAGAAATTGATGTTATGTGTAGGAATTGCCAGAAGACGCTCGTTGTTGGAACGCAGTGGTAGACCATAGTTCGCTGTAGTTATAGTTGTTATGTTTTAAAATAATGAGTCAAATATTTTTTGCAGTATAACAATAATAATAATAAACGCCGCCGTGGGCCGCCCTAGAAGAAGCTGGTGGAGCAGGTGTCAAACTTGTGTATTAAAAGGCTTGGTTTGGAGTGGCCAAAGGTCCTGGAAGCGGCGGTGGACAGGGATCTCTGGAGGAGGTACCTAGGCGCATTGGGCCCCCAACCCATCTAGGACAAGGGGAAGAAGATGTATGTATGTTATAATAAACTTTATTGTACAAAATATTTGGATATAATCAATAAGGTTTCAACATGGTGTAAACAATAATTTTGCACAATGGGTGAATTTTTCGCAGGAACGCGAAATCTTCCAACTAACCCAAGTATACTTATTTGTCTAATGATAGAATGAAACTGTCAAGCCAATCACTGACATTTCACCATATAAATAAATGAATAAATAAAAAAACATTTTACCTACCTGCTGAAAGAGTAATAAAGGTAAGTAAATATGGTCACAATAAATGCTTTTTTTAATATAATAATTTATACATTCTTCCTCTTTTGTGACCATTGTCAACTGATTATTCAAAATAAGCGATGTCATTGATTCAAAACTCAAAATCCATTTAAAGTGTGTACGTAGGCGTCATCATTACATAGGTAGTGTCATTATTATTTTCGCTATTATATCACTTCGTATGAATTTGCATAGATTAATATTATTAGATAGAAAATTCTCAATCCTTTATATGGATTCGTTATGTTTTACGGTGACAAAAGTAGCGGAACTACAGCGAGATCTAATCATTAATTTTACATATATCGGGACTTGAAAAATACCTATATCTGCCTATTACCTCATACAATATACTCCTTAAACCTCACTCCAATAGACTTAACACTTTATCCATTCCTTGGAAGGTTTTTTTTAATTGTTACTTTTTAAGTGATGTGAATGAGATAATCTTTGACTTTTTACATCTAATCCAGTGTTTCCCAACGTTCTTTATGCCATGGCCCACCGTAGTCTTTTCAAAAGTCATATGCCCCACCGGCCTCTTTATTAATTAAACTTATAAATTTAATTTAAATTTCTAATCTAAATTTCTGATTGGTTTTGTCATCTGCACCCAAATCCGGTTAAACAATAAAAAAATAGTAAATATTCTAAACATTTGTTGCTGACTGGTCGAACTAGCAGCCGATACAGTATTGAACTAAATTGTTCCGGCGCCATTTAGACGTGAGATCGCGATCTGTTTGAGAACTGAAAAATGAGATTCCAAAAAGATGGTTGATTCTATGGTTTGCATAAAGCGTCTCTCGATTGGTGGACCTTAAATCGTGACAGTGAGAATGGTGGAATTGGTGAACGTTGTCCATGGACACCGAAAGTGATCACTTAAGCCAGCCTAGAGCCAATTCCTAAGCGTTGGGACACCTTTCTCACTTCTTCCGATTAGATTTTACACAATGTTGCATTGTGTAGACATGGTTCTCCAATCGAGGTTTCTGATTGGTTATAAATTTATAGTTGATAATATGTGGATACGCGGTATCCCACCTTGGGAAACACTGATCTAATCCATTCAAATTTTGAAGTCAAAATCATTTTTTTCCTTTTTGTCTTATATTGGTATTTATTTTGTAAAACTCTACGTGCCAACAAAAAATAAAAAATCAGGACTGCTGGCATGCATCATCGCTGAATTGTAGATGTTAATTGTCTTATATGTGAATAATCTTTTACAGAACACGAGATAACTCACAGGAAATATAGGAGACCTCTTCTTTACTGGGAATCCCACGGAGTTTTTATATATTGTACGTAAATAATTATCGATTTTTCGCATTATTCCTGGCGATTACAATATATTTCATTACAGGTATAAATAAATAATACATTACAATTATCTATAAATAAATATGCGAAAAGAATCGTAGGAACTTGTTTCAGCTATATAACTTCACACATAATATACATTTTATATCACTATTTACGGGTATATATTGATGTCCTCAATCTGTCAAATAAAATGTAGAAATATATCTTTCTAATATATATTATTCTTGTATAAACCTTAATATAAATATTATTAAATCTGATCGTTTGTAATTAGTCAATAAATAGTTAAGCTGATAGGTACTAGATACAATATAGAAGGAAATAATACAGTATGACCAACATTAGAAAATCATTATTAAAATGTCAAATCGAGAAAAGACACGGAGATTTCTACAACGACTGGCGTTAACATTGTGCAACTTTCGTTATTGCGATAGAAAATAAGGTATTTACTCATTTAATTATTTTATAATTAACATTTCCCTATACAGAGCTTTCGATATTGTGGCTAAACAGCAGTACTCGCATGAATATAATATATTATTCGACTTGGTTAAATGAACATATTATTTCTAATATGAAGGTAATGTTAACCCCGACTTAATGAAAACCTTACAATACATTTTTTCCTCTCCTCTTACAAAATGCTCGAAAACTGACAAAAAAGATTTTGAGAATTACTCTTTACCGGCCTATCGACGAACTTTAAATTAAGTTGTAAATTCAATGTATGACAAAAATTGGACTGTCAGATACCTCAGTCTGCAGATTATGTTCCGAGGATAATGAAACACCTTTCCACATCCTCTGTAATTATGATTCCCTCGCTCGTAAACGAAGTCACATCCTCGGAGGACCATTGCTAGACTCTGAGAAAGTAAGGCTTCTCACACCAAGACAAATTGTCAGTGACATGACGTATGTAGGTTTTGAGAGTGAGATATGACACAGAGGGATGTCATAATAGATCTACTATGGTCGCAGTGACACAAGGAATACAAGGTCCCTTGACCTTTATTTAAAAAAATCATTGTAACCTTGTAATTTACAAGCATATACTTATGTCCATTTTCTTTGATTTTTTCACACTTTTCGGCATTTCTAAGTTAAAAAGTTAAATAAAACGTCTACGATTTTCAAAAACTTAAACTTCTTTATCATCATCATCATCATCTCCCTCAACGCTCCTCTCGGAAGCACAGGGCAGAACCCACCCTCCTCCATTCAGAGCGTATCTGTGCCAATTGCGTCACCTCTTTCCACGACATTCCTTGCGCTCTGATATCGTTGTCATAGGAACGGTGTATTGTGAAAGAGGGACGCCCGGGCCGACGGAACCCCTACGGACGGAAGAACAGTGCTCTTTCTTATACACACTTTTTTACATACAAACTTTTTTATACACGCTTATTATTGTGTATTAAATAAGTGTGTTTAAAAAAGTTTAAGTTTTTCAAATTCATTTAATATGGATACACAAAAAGTGACGGATTACATTGAAAATATTAAAAATATGCTATTTTTTATTATTTCAATAACTAATCTCTTAGAAGTTTTTGCAGTATGCGAGTTGTGTTTTGTTTTATAATAACTCAACGTTAATGCACTTTTGTGTATAGAAGACAATATAGTTATAAAAAACTTTATACCGCAAACTCCTTTAATTCATTGTGAACTTAATAAAGTGTTTCAATAACCGTGGGCGAGCCTTGAGGTTGAGTCGATATAATATTATTAGTGCTTACCAGAGATGTGCAAAATACTTTCAAAAAAGTATTTAAATACAAAATACAAATACTTTTGAATTTTTGTATTTCAAATACAAAATACTAAATACTTTTTCAAAATGGTATTTAAGTACAAAATACAAAATACGTATTTTCAATACTTATTTAAAATACTTTTTACAAATAGTCGAACAAGGTGTTAGACAGGTGTATTCAATATTTCCAGCACTCTTTAACTGTTGTATAGAGCGAGCCATTGATGAATTGATAGAAGAAATGAAGAACTGGACAAGAGTATAGATAAATGGAGAAAGGGTTGACATGATTCGATATAGCATTGCTTACAGATAATGAAGATAGTATAGTACCAATGATTCGTTGTGAAATTTCGTTAATATTTTTCTGTGTGAATTTTAATTCAAATAAATAAAAAGGTATTATGTAAAAGTATTTTGTGTAAAATACAAAATACTCAAAAAAAGTATTTCAAATAAAATAAAAAATACTTTTTACAAAAAGGTATTTGAAATACAAAATGAAAATACGTATTTTGTATTTGTATTTTAAGTACTTTTATTTCAAATACGTCACATCTCTGGTGCTTACACACTGCATCGTAATATCAGGGACGGCAGACGAGGGATAGAAATACTAAAAATAAAACACTTATATGAAGGTTCTTCCGCAGTGACTTTGTTAATCGCGAGCCGGCTTTGAAGAACTCTCGCTCTCATCATCATACTAACGTAGAGTGAAGAAATTATATTCGTGTACTTACATGTTCCAAATGATGTTTTTTTTAAATAAAAGCAGAGATAATGTAAGTTAGTTAGTTACCAAAAAATACCTGGATGACACAATGCAATAGAATCCTGCGGAGAAATGGCCTGGATGAAGACGATATAAGAAACAGAAGAGTGTACAACCTCAGAACGAGAAGAGCCGACCCCAACAGCCTTCAGCGGCAATAAGTTGGGACAGTGCCAGGAAGAAGAAGATAATTTAAGTTAGTGGTAATGAGAGGGGAAGCTCTTCAAAGCTGGCTCACGATTCATTAAGTCACTGTGGAAATACTTAAATACAAGTGTTTTATTTATTTTATTTATATAACATGAACTTCCAACAACTAACGTTAATCGACAATATTCACTTTTAGATAGAAATATTATTAAATTTTTCTTTGTGGAGATCGTACTGATTTTTTTTAATGCAACCTATAAATGATAAATACCTTTGAGTAATTCAAACAAAACACCGCTCATTTCAAGCCAGTTTGCACTAAGCTCCAGAGAAACAGAAGTGGTGTTCCGATGTTCACGAATCGGCTTTAGCTGGTTTAATTAGTGATATTTATAAACAGAACTTTTATCAATACTATCGATCTCTATTTCGAATAATAATGGTAGCTATACGCCTTCAAATTTAAAAATAGTATAAAAGCATGGCATTAAAAATCACCAAAGAAGGCACTGTAAAAAAGAGGTGATCATGGATTTATTTGGTTTCCCCACCCTTTAACGAAATTCTGGTTGAAAATAAGTAACAAAAAATAATAAATTCACATTAAATTTTCCCAACCTCTCTCCTTAGCGAATTCATTGCTACGGTATGCATTCCTTCACCGTCATTTTTCAACCACGTGTAGATATACCTCATATAGCACCTTGGTATTATTCAATATTCTGCTCCTGGATATAATAAGGTATTTTATTGGACCATGAATTTCTCTCAATACTATGTACATACAACTTCCCGATACATGCTAGTAGTAGTAGTACAGGTTTGCAATAAGCTCAAGGCGTTTTAAGACCCTACTAAAAGTCCTCAACGTTCAAACGAATAATAATGTTATTTCGTGAGCATGATGTGAATTGAATTGCAAGTCGCAGATTGCGGCTACCAGTTGTATTATAGAGCAAAGGTACATAAAGAAATTTATAGGTACTTACAAAAATCAGCAGATGTAATAATTCAAGTATAAAAAAAACATACCAGCTTTACCAAGAAGAACAGAACCAGGACGGAGAAGAATCTCTTGGCTGCTCAATTTGAGACGATGGTTCGGATATAGCGCCACATCGCTGTTCATGGCCACAGTAAAAAAAGTTGGAAATAGCACTGCTAATTGCCAACCTTGGCAAAGAAAATACTTTGGTTTATTTTTATTAATTTCATACAATATATAAAATAAATATTATATGTATTTATTACTGTGTTTGCTTCTCTCGGCTAGAGGGACATCGATGGGGTGTAGACAAAAGATTGCACATACGGGGGTATTCTGTCCCACCAACCCTTCAGGCTGTCCTGTATGACACCTTCATTGTGGGCAACATTTTTTAATGCAGAATTTCGGATAAATGGAAGTCCTCAGACTCATACGATAACAGGGAGAACGAACAGTGGATCCTCCTGCCTGACAACCTTTGCAATAAACTGTGTTTGTTTCTCTCGGCTAGAGGAACGTTGAAGGAGTGTATTCAAAACATTCCACACACGGAAGTGTTTTGGCCAGCTAGCTTTTCAAGATATCCACAATACTCCCTTCGGTATGGAAAGGATTTGTCCCCAAACTTCTGCGATACCCTGATGGATCGTGGATCTCCTTCAATGCCAACCATTGCAAAGAAAATGACACCTAGATTAGAAGTAAGTGGGTATACTCCAGCTTGACACTTAATTAAATTTTTATAATTAAAGGTGGTGATATTATTTTTAATTGAAAATCCAATATATCCAAACCAATTGAACACCGAGAAAGGAACTAAATATCGATTACGTTAGCACAAAATTACGCAAGAGAATAAACTATAACAGAAATATTCAAAATATACCAATTCCCTTACTGGCCTACTGAATATGCCAAGTATTATGTTACACATATATTTGGTTTTATCCTAGAATAATACATACATACATTACAATGTTATTATTGACACTGTAAAAGTACCTACCAGTAGCTCAGTACAAGCAGTAGTAATAGTATTTGATACGTATCTTTCGTGAACAAGGCACGATTTGTGCGAGAGAATCTAGGTATAATATTACCTACGTACAATAAAATATTTTAATACTATTTCAACATTACATACCTGAATGGTGGATAGAGATAGGTTCACGTTATTTTTATATTCAACTATGAAATCTATGAAAAATCACAAACGTACTTATTTTCCTTTTTGTGAATTCTGTTATGCGAGAATGTCTGCACGTGGGTGAGATAAGTCATATCTTCTATAGTCTTATGGCTCTAGTGCCGTCAGCCAGTCTATATCGCCTCCGATCTTGCTTCATAAATGTACCGGAGATCCTAGCTAATTTTTTTAAGATGACAGTATTGCACTACATGTCTCACCATTTGCACATTTCCACAATCATACACAGCAGGTAAGTGTTAATGGTCAAATGACTTAACAAACAAACCGATAAGAAAGGTCCTTTTGAGGACCAAAATAACAAACAAAATAGTAGAAAAAATCTTATGAAAACGGTTCTTTCGTTCTAGTAAATGAGAAACCTCATCATTTATTTAGACACCTTTATCTGATGGTAAAAGCAATCTTAAAGTTTTGAAAATAAGGATCTCAAAGCCTCAAATTAATTCTCGGTTGATTCTTTATCTTCGGATTTGACGACTTAGCTATAAGCTGTGCTGCCAGCCTTCTGAATTTCATTTCGTCTGTTTCCAATGATTGGATTGTCCAAGAGTTAACTCAGCTTTCAAGTACCCACTATTGTGCCCAGTTTTTACCAACTCTCCTTGAAAACAAATCACATTATTACTCTATATTAAATTCTGCTGATAACTTCCTATATTATGTTCATTACTCATTATAATGTATAGTAAAAAATTTCCGCTAGCTATTCTTAATGTAAAATATTTCACAATTGAATAAATGACTTGACAGATAGGAGAATAATTTAAATATTTAGTCTCGTCTGTTTGTTGAATCTTCATAATTACGTGAATGAATGAAAGAAATAAATAGTAAATTATTACGTAATGCTTTTTACATGATGATTTGTGCAGCTAGCTCTTCAATGTTTACTACGGACAAATACGTGATTTGCTTACCAAAGACTTAAATGATTATGCCCATTCAAAGACGATAACCATTCGAAGAAAACGAAAGAATACTTTGTAAAATAAATGCAAATATGCTACATTAAAGCAAAGAGTAATAGAATTTGTTTTTATTTAAAAAAAAAAATTACACTAATGCGAAGAACCGGCCTGAATGAAGATGAAATACGGAACAGAAGAATAATACTCATGCTACCTTAAGACGAGAAGGGCCCACCACAACAGCCTTCAGCGGCAATTAGATGGGACAGTACCAGGAAAAAGAAGAAGACACAAATCAAATAATTTTTATTTAGGTATACCTAGATGCCAAAACGTATTTGTGTTGTTTATTTTCATTTGTTTATTTTCATTTGTTTATTATTTGCTGTACATCGATAACAAGCAATGTAAATATATTAATAATCAATAGAATAAATGTAATACAAAGAGCGATAAATTGAAAAAAAAAACATAGTACAGCGAGTTTATTGCAGAGCCGTAAGTTTATTCCAGAATTAATGTGTGCCTATGAGGTGTTCACTTTGGCGAATATCGCCAGGCGAATTTCGTTTGAATTTAAAACAAAATTCGCCAGACACCAATTGATAGTCACAACTGTTCACACAGTCCACCGATATAGAAACGATCTGTCAGATGCCCTTTGATTTTGACGTTGTTTTCAAAATGGCGGAAGTCGAGATGGAGATCGCGAAGTGTTTATTATTAGTTGAAAATGTAGTCATAAGGTCATAAGGCGTCTTTTAATTAAGGAAACAAACGTCACAAACCAACAACAAAGATAACAACTGTCACGAAGCAGGAAACATTATAAAATTTATAGGTTATAAAGTTTTTACCATAGATACGGACGCCGCGCACATCTACGCATGCGCGAATCGCTCCACCAAATTAAAAAGTTGAAAGGTGGTCAACTTGAGACGATATCGTTTTCACTAATTTTTATCGTTTCAGACTAGCTGTCATTTTTGTTAAAGGAAACACAATTGTTAAAGGAAAATCTTGACCTCCTCTTGCCACTAATTTAACGTATATTCAATCTTTCTTTGACGCGCGGAACTGTGCCGTCACTTTGGAAAGTGTCGCATGTCATTCCTTTACTCAAAAAAAGAACACTTGATGCCGACGACGCAACCAACTACCGACCAATCTCTAATCTTCCATTTCTATCCAAGGTGCTTGAGCGAGTCATAGCGTCCCAGCTTACAGCCTACCTTGAGAGTAACGATTTGTATCAAAAGCACCAATTCGCATACAGAAAACACCACTCTACCGAATCCGCCCTCACAAGACTGACATCTGACTTGATTGCGGGCGTTGCATCAGGAAACATCGGTCTGGTAACGGTCCTTGACATGAGCGCCGCCTTCGACACCGTAGAACATGAAATGCTCCTTCAATGTCTGGAGATCGAATACAATCTTAACGGCACCGTCTTAGAATGGCTACGCTCCTACCTGACCAATAGAAGGTGGTCTGTAAGAGTCGAATCTGGCTCAACTGATGAAGATATCGTAACTCAAGGAGTTCCACAAGGATCGGTTCTGGGTCCAGTACTTTTCATATTATACATAGGATGCATTGATCGCCTGCTGGAAGAGTGTGGCCTGCGAAACTATGCATACGCTGACGATCGTGTCCTCGTAGGCTTCTGTAGCCCGGATCACAGAGACAACTTGGTAGCTACCACTGTCCAGTGTGTGGCAAAACTCTCGAACTTAATGGCCCAGAGACGTCTTAAATTGAATCCAACTAAGACGGAATTTATGTGGGTCGCCTCTCCTGGACGGCAACATCTCTTAGACACCAAACCGATCTCTGTCTCCGGCACTGATATAACACCATCGCGCACCATATCTGTTCTCGGCGTCCTACTGGATGGAGCACTCTCTATGGAGGCTCAAGTGTCAAAGACAGTGAGCACAGCTTTCTTTCATATTCGCCAACTGTACCTAGTATCAAGACACTTATCTGTAGACGCGGTTAAGAGTCTAGTCGCCGCCTTCGTCGTCTCCCGTCTAGACTATTGTAACATCATATGTACAGGACTGCCCCAGATCCTTCTGAATCGTCTCCAAATGGCCTTTAATGCTGCTGCCAGGACCATCTATAGAGAGAACAAGCGCTGCCACATCACACCACTGCTTAAGGAGCTACACTGGCTTAGAGTCCCAGAGAGAGTAGAGTTCAAGCTGTGCCTCACGGTCCACAAAGCCTTGAACGGCACAGCACCTCTATGCCTCGCTGAGCTATGTCCCCTCGACGAAACTCTGAGGCGACCACTGCGATCAGCTTCCACCGCTGTTAACAAACTTGTGGAGCCCAACAGGGCAAACACTTCCAAATTCGCAGAGAGGAGCTTTAGCGTTGCGGGGCCAACTGCCTGGAACCGATTACCAGCGGATTTAAGAAAGAACCAGCCCACTGCAACGTTCAGGAGTAAGCTGAAAACACTGCTTTTCAAGAAAAGTCATGGCGCCCTTGAGATGGTCACGGATCATTAAACGGCGCCAAATATAAATTGTCTTTATTATTATTATTATTATTTGTTCACACGGTTCAAATGGCTGACGATATTTTGGCGTCCTGGCGATATTCGCCATATGTGAATACCACATAAAACGTTATTATAATTTATATTATTTTAAAATTATTTCATTTTAATTATGACGGATAGGCGTCACACACACTATGCAGAAATCACGAGCAAAATGCAATGAAAAGGATTTTAGAATAATAACACCATGCATATTGTTATGCGGTAAAGTATAATAATATATAAAATAAAATCCTTTATAGGAAATAATACCTACAAGAATATTGTAAAGTCCACAATATGATTGGCAGGTTTCATTATGGCATAGCTACACATAATATACTCATAACTTACCTATACAATACCAGCTACAAGACTGTTTTGTATGTATATACTATAAGGCTTAAACGAAGACAGAATTTCAATAAGAACATTTGTATATTCTCTATTTCTATTAATTATTGCGGTCAATTCCTAAGCAGCAATTTTTTTATATATTCTTTTCTTTTTTAAAAAGATATATCTGGGTTTTTTGTAATAAACCCAAATACAACCTTATACACATTTCACAGTAAGCTAAAAGCTTGTGTCGTGAAAGGGTAGTCTGCCATTCCACTCGAGGATTTTGTATGTAATGCTAAATATAATATTATGTACATTGAATTGTACAACTGTTGTTTTATTTTGTGTGAATAAAATAATTAAATATTTTTATGGGACTTATTTATTATTATTATTATTATTTATTATTATTTTATACTTCACTGTACATTTTAATATAAACTTTGACAATACCTCAAAAGAGTGTAGCTCTTTAGTTGATTTAATGAACTCATTGTTATTGGCCCGTTGCATTAAAGACGCAACACGAATTACGAAAAACTCGTCCTCTTGTATTGATAATATTTTTACAGATGTTGATGTCAAACAAACTCAAATATTGAACTTTGTGAGATCAGATCACTTAGGACAAATAATAAATTGTAATTTAAAAACAAAAATAAGTAACAAAAACACTAATCAAAAGTTTTTCTATAAGCGAAATTACAGTGAAGAATCTGTAAAAAAATTTCTTGAGTCTATTAACAATTTTATACCTAACACCCCTCTCTCTTCGAATTGTTGTGCAAATGTCCAATTTGATGAATTATTTGAATCGTTAGTTTTAGAAACAAATCATCATTTTCCAATTAGAAAAATAAAATTAAAGGTGAATCATAAATCGTTCGATAACTGGGCTACTCCTGGTATTATAGTTTCTAGGAAACATCTATTTGAATTGTATAGCAAGAAAAGATTTGACGACTCAGAGCTACTGAAAGATAATATAAGAACCTACAGCAGGGTATTCAGAAAGGTCTGTGGTGAAGCAAAAAAAAATTATCTAGCTAATAAAATTAAAAATGCAAAAAATCCCATTAAAACCACATGGGAGATAATTAAGCATGAAACTGGCCGAGATAGAAAAATTGATGACGATGAACTAAACTTAATTGACGAATCTCAGAAATTAAAAACTTCCAATCAGTTCAATGATTTCTTTGTAAATATAGCATCTTCCATTACCCAAAATATATCGACAGAAAACGCGATGAAATATTTAGTTCGAACTCGTAAACCCGAGACTGTTTTTAAATTTAGAAACGTCACAGAAAGGGAAATAATAAAATTGTGTAAAAAGATTAAATCAAAGAATTCAGATGATCTATGGCACATGTCTACATATTTTCTAAAATTAATTATTGACGGACTTGCTTCGAGAATTACTAAAATTATTAATGAATGTCTTGAACAAGGCGTATTTCCAGAAAAATTAAAAAAGTCAAGAGTTATTCCAGTTTATAAGAAGGGTGACAAAACTGACCCAAGTAACCATAGACCGATCTCAATACTGCCTGTTTTAAGTAAAATATTTGAGAGGGTTGTCTCTGAGCAGCTCACCCACTACCTTGTCGAAAATAATATAATACACCCCCAACAATTTGGCTTCCAGAAGGGCAAAAGCACATCCGATGGTATAGCTTATCTTGTTCAAACGGTCCTCGACTCACTGGACAAAAGGTCGGATGCTTATGGAATATTCTGTGATCTTTCCAAAGCCTTCGACTGCGTCAACCATGATATTCTTGTCAATAAGCTTAATTATTATGGAATTGACAGTAATGAAATTAACTTTTTTAAATCTTACCTCGAGAATCGTGAGCAGGTGACTGAAATGGATGGTGTGCGGTCCAACGGAGCCCAAGTAAATCGTGGTGTTCCACAAGGCTCTATACTGGGGCCAATACTGTTTCTTGTTTATGTGAATGACCTACCAGAATGTGTCTCCAAGGACCAAACTATGATAATGTTTGCCGATGATACATCTATAATAATTAAGGAAAATAACAACAAGAATACAGCACTTGCCAATACACTCAAGGCATTAGATGACGTGGGTGAGTGGTTTAGAGATAACGGACTCGCACTTAATGTGACGAAAACGGGTGCAATTCATTTTTCCTTGAAAAGAAACGTAGATAATAATCCAGTCATGTCCGGTCTCTCCCAGCGCAAGCTGGAAGTAGTAAATTATATAAAATTCCTCGGCGTAATGATTGACTCAAGGCTACAGTGGACACCGCACATTGAAACAATATCTGGGAAGCTTTGTTCAGCAGTTTATGCTATAAAAAAAATTAAGGATACTTGTGGCGAGGTGGCAGCTAAATCAGTATATTTTGCCTACTTCCAGAGCATTATGTCGTACGGAGTGTTATTCTGGGGCAGGGGGGCTGATTGGAGCAGAATTTTCAAACTTCAAAAGCGTGCAATTAGGGGATTAAAAGGGTTGGGGCCAAGAGAGTCGTGCAAGGAACACTTTAAGGAACTTGGCATACTCACGCTCCCTGGCATTTACATCTACGAATGCTTGCTATACGCACGTAAAAATATGCCCAACACCCCTCTCAACTTGGAGTACCATGGTTATGACACTCGCTCAAAAAGAAGTATCCGACCTATAGAGCACAGGTTGGCAAAATTGTCCAAAAGCTTTGTCTGTCTCAGTGTGCGCCTGTTCAACAAGCTGCCACAAGAAATAAAGTCCGTGAAGGATGAAAAAAAATTTCAAGGAGTAGTGAAGTTGTACCTCGTTGAAAAAGCTTTTTACTGTGTCGACGAAATGCTGAATTGAACCATATACATTCATTTCAGCATGGAAATAATTTCCCGATGTTTTTTGTTTTTATTTGATCAATGATGATTGATGATGGAATCTGTATTGAATACTGTTTGACGAAATGCTAACAGAGCCCTTTACACTCTGCTTAGCAATGATATTATGTTTTTGATCTATGATTCTGTATTTTTTTTTGTATGTATATCTAATTTATTGTATGATCCTGTCTTCTGTAAATTGACGAGTCCAAGTACCAAAAATTTTGGTCTAAGGACGATAAACAACAATAAACAATAAACAATTGGTTAAATTATTTCAAAATATCAGTTATTCAATGTACAGAGGATGAGTTTATCGCTAGAATGTGACGTCTTCCAACTTACCCGGATTCCAAATACCCGTGTTTAAATAGGTGTTTTATTTTGTACCTAGTTTAAATATCCTCTTCCATAGCACGGCATATAGCATCGTTTACTGCTGCAGAAGGTTCAGCATTGTTACAATATTTCCAAGACATTTCTCTCGATTAATAAAGAGATAAAAACAGAATGAAATTCAACACACGAACTATCTTATAAGGCTAAGAAAAGACAACATTATCTTATTTGGTAGCGCTCAAACATTTTTTTCGTGAGGTGCATTTTTCAATTAGCAAAGTTACCTTTATGAAAACTTAATTGGACGAAGCGCATCTTGTGAAAAGGATGCGTTGAGGGTTAAAGTCTCTTCCGGGGCAGAATTTTGTAAAGGTCATTTGTCTCGTTCAGTTATCAACATAGTATTAAGCCAAAAAATTTGTTTTAAAGCAGATTATATGAAATTCAGATAATTATTCATTTTAAATATTGTTCAAATTTCATGTATTTCTTTACAGTACCTACATCGCCAGAGGTTTTCTGAATATTATTTATTTTGTTCGCATTAATTATTGTAGTGAACACGAAAACATCCTGAGGCGAATCCTTATTTCTCAGTACGTACAAAAATATTTCGATTTATTTTATGTTGAACAAGTAAAATCAGGTTATTGTTCCTTCGGGCATTTGAGGAATTTCAAATATTTAAGCTTTGTAACAAAACAATACAGAAAGTTGAATTCTTTGAATCACCGTTTCATACACCGGTTTAATAAATTAATTTTTGAATATTTTTTCAACAGCGATTTTTTTCTTTTTCGTGTTATAGATCATCGATCTATTTGTTTGACAGTAATTGCCGTCTCTTGTGAAGCTGAAGACCAGCTGTCTTTTCATCTCTTTGGTGGTCTTCCTCGGGGCCGTCAACTGACTGGTGTTTCCTTTGCAGCTATGCAGATTATATTTAGAACATTTTTTGATCATATACCTTAATTATTATCATGACGAAATATTTCTAGGAATGAAGTTTTTAGGTGTGTTTATTTATAAAACAATCTTTGATATTCTAATCAAGTACCTGCGTATAATGTAATTATTTTGACGTAGGATAAACTCACATCTAAAATATGACTCATTATGTAATAAATTTAAACAGTTTAAACTAGATTTCAAATATAAATACCTTACAATGTTTGCTCCTCGAGATTACATATTAAAATTGAGATAAATATTGGATACATATAATAATATTATGTTTGATACAAAGGCGTGCCTATTTTTACATAGGGAGTTTGGGTTTCCAGTGTAAATAAATTTCTATTGGGCGTGGGATCCTATATGAACATTATTTTTCCATACTTTATTGATACGTTTTTGCGAGTTTTGTATTAATAATTAACCATATCATAAGACAACATATGTAAATTTAATAAATGAAACTATCATATATAAGGCTAAGAAAAGACAACGTCACATTGTCACCAATAAATAAATATGAAATATTATTGTGGGCATATATTTAAAAGAAACATCTCTAGCATTAGCTTTTGTGCAATATCAGGAAAACCACTAAAACCCATATCAGAGAAGAACAATAGTTTTTAAACAGGTAACTTACTTAATAACTTACTAGTCAGCCATCTTTCAAAAGGGGCATTGAAGAGAGTGTAGCTTAAAAGATTCCCACAACGGCGGTTTTAGCCGATCGGTCCTTCAGACCTGCCCAATGGCCCGCCCGTGAGGACAATTTTGGTTTGAATGTGCGGATAAATAGGAGTCTATGACTCCTGAAATATCCGGGTGTGAGGTGGATCTCTCTTCAATAGTCAGCCATCTCTCCATTGCTGGATAAAGGACTCTTCCAAACGTCGCGATCCTGTGCCCTCTGTATCCATTTCCTTCCCGCGATTGGAGTAATGTCGTCAGTCCATCTCTTTTGTGGTCTGCCGATGCTTCTTTTAAACAGGTTAGTACCCTCTATATGAATTAAATCATATTTATTATAAAAGTAGATTAAGACATGTTTCAAGTCACTGAAAGTACTAAATGTAAATGATTATTTCAATTGATTTAAGACGAACTTCTACAAAGTACCGTCGATCGACAATATTGAATATACGTAATTCGATGATATAGGTATACAAAGAGCTTTATCATTACCATGGATCATTCAGAACATACCGATCCATTTTGATACACATCGATCTGTCGAATATAAATGTTTAAAGCTTTAGACTGTAGGATTATGTAAACATTGGAGGTTGCAAGAAGCTAAGCTTAATAGAACATTAAAATTCCTTGATCTTGATGCGTTTGTTCCTGCATAACATTAGTAAAATAAGATATTTATAATGTAAACAAGTTGCTTATATTAATAACCGAGAAATGAAAAATAAATTTCTCTAAAGATATATTTTGATGGTAATAACTTATGGTTATTATTGTTTATCAAATATCTCATCTGTATTTAGGGATTATTTGAAGTATTTTGTATAAATCATCTATACAATAATAATTTCTGTTTTGAATTCTATGCCCAATAAATTTACTATATTTTGTAAGACTATTTGAAGTCGTAGAGAAACATCACGATATTCATTTGATTAGGTCGAAAAAAGCAACGTAACGAGGTCTTTGTTCATTGATGGACCCATAGTAATTGATGAGAAAAAAAATTGATAGAGCACAATGTTATTTAAGGAAGCAAAAAAAATAATTTGAGTTTTACTATTTTTAATTATAAGTACCTAAAGTAACTAGTTTGACAATGACTCTGTAAGTCACAAGTACAGTCCAACGACTCCTATTTATCCGTTTAGGTGACGATTTATTAATATTTTAATTCTCTCTAATTTAATACCACTATGTCAGTGTTGGCATCTCCGATCCTACCACGTCAGTGGGCGGGGGACCCGGCTGACGTAGCAGATCTGGGGTCGACCTATGGATATCCATCTAGTGTCTCTCGTACCTTCTTCCTGGACACTCCTTCACCAGATGTTGGATTGTTTTGGACTGAGCTCCACAGCCGCTCTCAAGAGACTCTCTCTTACCCCATTTCCACATTAGGTAGTTGCAGCAGCTTTGACCCGTGTGAATTCCCCAGACTTTAAAAAATCTACAATGTAATTTGATCTTTTCTGTCCGTCTTTCAAGGAAAATGGATAATATTATGTATGAAGCTTATCGTTACATACCAAGAAAATTCGGATGTTGCGTTTGTTAGTAGGTGCATGTCTTGTATACAATATTAATATTAGGTATTATTTTGTTTTATAAGCAATAATTTACATCAGATCAATGCGTTTACTAACAAAATGTGTTATTTGTAAACATCTGCAACCGACATTAAAGATTAATGTTATATTGAGTTGTGCATATAGGTGTTAGGTATTATTATATTTTCTTAAAATACCCATGTATTATTATTATATTCAAGTATAACATTATGTATAAATGGAAATCAAAACGATTAAATCAGAATAGCGAAATTCAAACAGTTTTAGTTGCGACAAAGACATTTTATACTTAAAAAGGTATTTTATATCTACATATCTCTTCGCCTTTCAAATTCGCCTTTCACAGGGTAAAAATCAGCCTCCTTCATTCAGAACGTCTTTGGGTTTATTGGGTGAACTCTTTTCACGACTTTCCTAGCGCTCTGATGTCATTGTTAATCTTTTAGACAAAGAAAACTGTGCTTTTTTTGCCCAACTATTATTGGCAATTTCAAAGCATGACCCAACCAGGACATAGATCTGCAGATGAAAGAATAACTAAATGCCTCGGGAAAAAAGATATGAAGTCGGAAAAATAGAAGAATATTCAGGACAAAGGCGCTTGGAATGATCGACAAGAAAGTTTAGAAAACTTGGAGATGTATTATGTAGTGCACGCCATAGAAAATAAAATATCGAATACCAGAGACAACTAACAGTTAAGAACGTAACTAAAACATATGAAGACAATAAGCATCCTCAGTTCAGCAATGAGGTATATCATCCAACAGTCCTTAATGTCAAAGTTTCATAAAGAGGGCGAACTTCTTATTTGGATTACCTACGTATCTTCGGTTCACTGATTACCTCATTTGCGGAAGATGTTGTGATGGTAGATATATATAGATGACTTTACAGAGAAAAGAGGGTTTATAAAGAATAACTATTTTATTTTCATTTAACATACATAGGTAACTATTACAAAGTATGCAATGGATACTTAATTTTTTTTTTTTAATTTTATTTATTCAGTAAGGATCAGACAGTTGAAACAATTAGTATCGACATTAAAAGACAACAATAAACAAACCAATATTAAGATCCCCTTTTTACCAATGGAATAAACATAAATTTGAGACTTAAAATGATAAAACACATAAATGTAAAATAAATGTGAAAATGTAAAATGCACGGAACTCAAAATAGGTATTAATGTGATTTGCGCTGGACTTACAAATAATTTACATTGAGTTCAATACACTAATATTGTATTAAATAAATATTTACGGTGTATGTAAACGAGTTAAACTGTGAGTTATTGCAAGTGTTGATATCAAGGAGAGAAAAAGATTGATTACTTCTCCCGGCTAAGATCGCAGCAATAATAATGCAGTATGTATTACATTATACATATTGTATAGTAGGTACATACAGTCTCAGTACAGTACAATAGCAATGAGTGTTCATTGCGGTGCGCCTCAGCAAATATAATTACAAGTAGATACCTGGGTACTTTATGGAAAAAAAAACCAGAAAGGCCATCAATTAGATGTTAGTTATTTTAAGTTTTTAAACTGTATTATTTCCACAATTATTACCATCACGCCGCTTCTATTTCAAGGTTGGAAGAAAGGATCGACCGGCACTTATTCCTATTTTTGCATACACTTTTCGCTTCCTTCACGGTCATATAATTTCTAATGCATGCACTCACATTGTTTGTCCTGGAGGATCTGCTTTATATGAGATTGTAACTTAATCTTCAAGCGGCCACGTTTTTGTGCACTAGTCCACTCAGGCGTATATATTTTCTTTCTCATTCTGTCCTGATTTACGTGCCCTAATCACCGCAGTTTGTTCATTTTCATTCATGCTTATTATCACAGATTTCATTCCACAATATTGACGAATTACACTATTGCGCACTCTGTCTCTTAGACTTTTAGCACACATTCTTCTCAATGACCTCATTTCGACTGCATTTATCCTTCTTCAGCCATGTCCAAGTATTTATTCCTGTGGATTTATTACCTCACGTCCTTAATTTCTTTGACTTTTTTTTCCTCTCTAGATAACAAAACTATAATAGTCTTTCTAACAGTCAAAGTTTTATAGGTTAATAATGAAGAGTGTTGAGAGAAATTTTGAAAGGGTCTATTTTACTTACATGCTTAGTGTTGGCGGTCAATATCATCATTAATGTCTTCCCCATTTCATGATAACATCATCTATTTCACAACATAATACGTTGATTCTTGTATTTTAAACATTGTCACGCAATGTCGTGCCGCTAATTTCAAATTTAGTCTTAAATTTTTTGCCATGAGCAAAAATTTAATTCAATCTAGGTATAGGTAACAAAAAAAAGCCATATTGTAAAATATACGACAAAAATTAATTAAGTATTCAAATTTGATGGTAGGTATAATATTAGAAGAATGATAATGGGATTATCTCCGGGCTACAAGCACCTAATTAATTAACTAGCCTGTATCGATTTTAAAGCGTCTAAAATTCGCGTCATGCAACCCCGAGGGTAACATACATAATATATTTACCAAATTTACTAAAGTTCATATCAATAAATTGTAGATTTCTTTGTTGACGACAAACAAATATGTGATTTATCAAGGTTGTATGTTGTGAATGAACTCACGGCTTATCCCAAAAAGGGCAAGAGTAAAACCATCACTATCATTATCGTCGTCGTCACCATCACGCCACTTTCCTTTTGGGGTAGGCTGAAAGGATTGAGTGCTATTTACTCTTATGCTCGCATACCCTTTTTTGTTGCATCACTGTTATGCAATTCTTCATGCATGTTCTCTTATTCGAAATTGGTGCTCAACACAGATCATTCCTGAAGGATCTGGTTTATATGCTTCTTATGACCATTTAATCCTCGAAAGCCACGATTTCAAACCCACTTTTCTCAGCCATGTATATTTTATTTGTCATTCTTTTCTAACTCATCCTATCCACGTTCCCAAATCACCATAGTCCACTTTCATTCTTGAATGTAAGTGTTTTTGGTATTAGATATTTTTTTAACTATTAAATTAAAATCTCAAGAAAAATTGATTATAAATAATTGATTTAAACCCAATCTAAAAGATGTTGCTAATAGTGTTTAAAAATTTCTAGATATATTTAAGTCCATCTAATTAAAAGTATAAAAATATATTTGACTATTTTATCCTGCCTTCTACTGAAAATACTAATATCACATACCTACACAAGTTTTTATTCAAAATGAGACAGTAACACTTCAACTCAAATTGTAATTTATGTAAACAAATTTAATCCTAATTGTGTGATAAAGAAAATAATAAAGATATAATATTATTAGTATTATTATAGTTTGAAGCCAAAACGATTTAACATAATGTTGTATTTTCGTTCATAATAATATTATATATTTGTAATATTTATTACAAACAGTAATGCCCATTTAAAGTCTCCATTACAAAAATGATAATATTCATATTTTATTATTCTATATTTAACATTACTTGTATGATATATCTACAACTAATGTTAATTTTCAGAGTTTTCTATCGTTAACTAAAATTTAACTTTGTTAATCGGTCATACTCATTCGTCGTATCACGATTGGATTACTGCAATGCCATCCTCGCAAATCTTCCACAATATCAACTCCAGAGAATTCAGTCCGTTTTTAATGCAGCTGCACGTTTCATTTATCAACTGAATCGCTCTTCACACATATCTGCCACCCTTCAATCTCTTCACTGGCTTAGATGTCCGGAGAGAGTTGAATTTAAAGTGTGTTTGACAGTATTTAAGGCACTTCATGCTATAGCCCCAGAATATATCATGGAACTCTGTGGTAGACAGGCGTTAAGTCATAGACAGACAACACTTAGGTCTTGTCAAGATATAACAACTAAATTGGAGGTGACCAGTACTCTATCGAAACCAGTGTACGTGGAGCGTGCTTTTGCAATATCTGCACCTGTAGTCTGGAACAGGCTTCCACAAACGATCAGAGAAACGCAGGACATATCTCGTTTCAAGAACCAACTGAAAACTTATCTATTCAAGAAACCTCACGGAATAATTCAAGCACAACCTTAGTTAGCAAAGAGCGCCCTTGAGGTGGATTTTTTTCACAAAACGGCGCTTTACAAATCATCCAAATAATAATAATAATAAATACTAACTTTACTCTTTATTACCATCGTCCGCTGTTTACCTCACTTGTGAGTTATCCCACGGTATAACTCACAAGTGAGGTAAACAGCGGACTAAGTACAAGTAATAAAATTGCGGATTTTCCTCTCCGTGCCAATAAAGGAATGATACATTCAGGAAAAGTAGCATGCATGCTCATCGCTGCATTGTCTCACGGAGTCTGGTTAGTCATTCATCACTTGAAGAAATAGTGTCTTCGTTATGTCATTATTTTTTCATATGAAACGATTTTCAGTTAGTTTGGTGGCCACCCCACTTATGAGATAAGCCGTGAGGTAGAGATATATAAATAGAGAGCTTTCTTTGGCCTATGATAGTTTTCATTTTCTTAGGAAAGTATTGCTGGGGGATCCCCTCGCCAAAAAATTAACGAATCGAGTATCATGAAAAATAATGATATTCAATAAACATTATGTATGTAAACATTTTATATTTTCAGTTCAGCGATGAAGTATGCCTCCCACCTTGAATGTCTCAACTTTCCCAACATGTATTAGATATAGTTAGTTTTTTTTTATATATACTTTTATTAATAAAAAATATGTTAACAAAGTCTATATTATTTGCCTAATCCCTTATGGGGATTTTGAGCTGTGATCTTAAATATCTTACATTGCAATAATAAAATTAAACAATCAAAAAATAAATATTGTACATATAGATACTTTGTTTATACCTATAATAAACTATCCGCCCCACAAAGTCCAGAACTCGCTACCCCATTATTGTGGGAAATGCCGTGAGGATATGAACGAATGAATGAATTAACGGATTAACTTGTTAATCGTTAATGCCTCACTTTGAATATTGTACATTATTAATAAATTAACGGTTAATAATAATAATTAATAAATTAACGGAATAACTTCAAAAAAGATATTTTTATTTTTAACATATTATTATTATTCATAAAATAATTCTTCGCCAAAAATGTGTAAATTCATTATCACGATTACAGATAATGTGCGATACCCACTCGTCATTTTATCAATTGCCAATTAATTTTGCTCTGTCGAAAATATTACAAAACGCAATCTGGTAAAACGCGAAGTTGTTTTTTTTTTTCGTAATATGTGAATGGTTTAGAGTCAAAGTGGATAAACTAAATATGTAATTTTTTTTAACTAAGTATTCAAAAACACTCTTCTTGTTGAATTCTATAAAATTGCATTTTCTACAATTCTACTAGATTTATGTAAAAAATAGCGGAGAAAATCAATGTTAATAAGTCAATCTAAATTTAATAAGTTTTTGGATTCTCCTGACTTTTTTTTATCCTAAACGGATTCGTCCAGTTACGATACCAAACTACACAAGTGTTAAATATAATGTCAAAAATAATGGTAAGGTTACTTTTTCTATGTATTACTAGCTGGTGAAACCGATTACGCTCAAGAATATATACTATTACTTGCCGTGTTGATGCTTAAATACTATGTCTTCACATAAACAATATATTCTTTAAAATACCATTTTATACAATGCAAGATTTATTTTGGGAAAATTGAGATAAACAGTTGGTTTTACATATGGTTGAGTTTTTAACAAATAAAATCTTAAATAAATTGTAAACAACCAGATTTACTGAGAATGAGTTTGTAAGTCGAAACCAGGTTACTTTTATTAATAATACTACTACTACTATACCATCACGGCATATCCCACAAGTGGGGTAGCCAGCAGACCAGCTGCATATAAAACATGCAAGCTGTCTTCTCCGTGCCAATACAAAGTCAAGACACTCAGGATGGGGGGCAAACCTCATCGCTGAATTTAAGATTTAAGATGGAAGAAATCACTATATAGTGATAATCTCGCCACTGCACATCATCACATTTTTACTTGTGTATATTGCTTTGTTTTATTTGTTATATGAATGATGATGTGCAAGAAGAATAAAATAAATAAATAAATAAATAAAGTGTCTTATTTTCGAACACCTACATATTAATAATAAATTCAGTAAAACTTGTTTATATAAAATAATATGGAATTTTACAAAATAAAAGTCAACTCAATCGATGAATTTTTTATATTATTATTTTTATATATTAACTTGAAATGTCTTGAAGCATGAGTGTTACGCAGAGGTCATTATTTTTTCCACTCTTTTTCGAATGAATGACTATATACCGGATACATTAACATACAAACAAGTACATTTAATCGCTATTAATATAATTTATATCGCGTGAATATTAATGATATTGACCGGAGTGTCAAAATATGAGGTGTATTGTATTTTGTATTTAATGATATTAATATTTGATTGATGACAATATCAAGGATTAGCTTGATAACTTATAATCCATTTATATTTTAAATAACATTAAAATTGACCAGTTGCTATTTACAATGACTAGTCTTATTATTAGACTCGGATATCGCCAATTCGCCAAAAAGAGCACTGTTCTTTCACCCACAAGCATAAGGGCTCCGATGGCATGGACATCCCTTTTTCACAAATCACCATTTCTATGACAACACCATCAGGTTGGTTTCTGCCATGTGCTTCCGAGAGAAGTGCTAAAGACCAAAGGCAATTATTGTACTTGTGAAAAAAAATCTCTGTGTCGATATATTGTAGGGAAAAGATGAAAATCGGGATTTAAGATGATCGATTCATTGATGAAGAAATAATCTTAGACTTTAAACAAACATCACTCACAAGTCAGTCATCTCTCCACTGCTGGATGTAAGCCTTTTCTAAAAGGCCTTCTCGTCAATGTTCTCACTTATGAGTACTATATCGTCGGCAAACACATTGTTTAAAAAAACTTACTGCGTGCATTGAATATACAGGTCAAATTTTCGTCCCAAAATAAGTAAGTTATTGGTGATTATTCAGGATTGGTGACACTTCATCACTGCTAAATTGACTTTGCTTAATGTCATGCACGTGATATTTTTACGAATACCTGTCATTTTTTATTTAAAAAAAAAGATATATCTGGGTTTCGTTATAAACCCAAATACAACCTTATACACCTTTCACAGTAAGCTAAAAGCTTGTGTCGTAAAAGGGGAGTTTGCCACGGACCCCTTGTTCATGAGGCCGAGACTCTACCTCCAGGCTACCGACGAACTCTTTTGATGATGACGAAATTTATAAGATAATCGAAAGTTTTGAATGTAATTAATCTCTTTCTCCATGGGTTATATTAGAGTTGCAATTATTTGTACCGCATGATTGCGGGATCAGGCTCTATTCCGTTTTTTTCCGCCACGTGTTTTTGTCCTATGTGGCGTTATGGGTGATAACAAACAAATTCTAGCTTCTTGCGTTTGAGTCTACTTCTCGGGATTTCTAGTTGTTGGGCTTTATTGCAAGCGTTGTCGTTTAGGGTTTACTGGATAATGTTGTACAACAACAAGTCCACCTTTTGACTGATCGCTGTTGGTGCATTATTATATACTTTTATGTGTATTTTTCTTCTGATTGTACCGTATCCAATGTGTGGTCAACAAAGATTTATTATTATTTTGTGGTTTAAGATAATATCGTCTTATAATACGGCAAGCCACTGTAGTATAATAATACTTTGCTGTAATGAATATTTTTTTGCTGTTGTCAATATTATTTATTATTAATGGTACCTAATCGCCTTGTCAAATTTTCAAATGTCTTGTAATTATTAGCCATAAATGAGTTACCTACCTACCAAACAAGTTATTTTATAGATTATGCACTAACATTCACATTTAAGCTTATTTATTTATCTTTAGAGTGGTTTTACACGGTTTTGCTCAGGAAATAGATGATGATCTTAATGAATCTTATTTATAAAATAGTATTTATAATTTGCTGTATATATATACAATTATTTGACCTTAATTTGCGATTTTTTTAACTAACTGACCATTTGTTTTTCTGTTTGACATTTAATATTTATATCATTTCAATTTTAAAATTATTTTTTTGGAAATTAATTTCTTGACCAAATTTCTTTTTTATTTTTTTTTATAAATTGAGTCAACGTTATTCTATTATTTAATTGTACTCTTGTTTTGTCTCTAATTAATTGTATGTGACTTTTATAAAAGAAAAATACTCTTTGTATGCATGTATTGTATGTATACTAAATTTTTTACATGTAAAAGGCTTCGGCCGTGAATATCTGAATAAATAAATAAATAAATAAATAAATGATGATGTTTCTGGATTATTTTGTTTTGACGCCGTTTAACAGTCCCTAGGCCATCTCAAGGGCACCGGTGAAAAATGTAGTTTTCAATTTGCTTCTGAAGCTGATAAATAGACTAAATAGACATCAAATCGTCAAATTGTCGACCGAAGGTGCCTACTTTGTGGAAGTTCATGTTAAATTAATGAAAATAAAACACTTGTCACAGTGGAAGTACTTAATATAAGTGTTTATAATATAAGTGTTTTATTTTTATTAATTTCACAAATTAACACTAGTTGGTAGCATAAGTATTTTATTTAAAAAATTTGAGGTAATTATTTGCAAACTGGCAGCATCATGATTTAAATACTTTTACAGACAGACAGACAGTTTTATCCGTGCTCTATCATGATATCAACAATATATTTAATTTAAAGGATATAAGGCTTCGTATAGAGTGTAATATTTTACCTTTGTTTATCATAACTATGCAGTTCATTTAAGAAACTACATATATTTATACACAAACGGGATTAAATATTTGTGTTAATTTATGAGGTGTACCTCATATTCTGAATGTATAGATTTTTTGATATCTAGAGAACGGCTTGCATGATTATTACATTTAGTTGGTCAACTGGTTTTTTCACTTGTGGGAAACGTCGTGATAGTTTCTATGAATGAAAAAAATAATGAAATTTCGTGTATGGGAAGGGAGCACTCAAAAATCAAAGTTATTCACCTTCTTTCAACACCTTTTCGATTCTCTATTCTGTCCTTAAAATGAAGGGTAGAAATTAGTTTCCCTTCTTTTACTGAAGGATTAAATCACTTGCTGAAAGCAAATATCTAAAAAATATTCATATTTAAAATATGGCAGCTTTTTATGAACGCACCATTATATTGTTCAATATAACATGTTAATAATAATAATAATAATAAAAAGATGATTTGTATTTGGCGCTGTTTCATGGTCCGTGACCATCTCAAGAGCGCCGTGGCTTTTTAGTCAAGTTGGAAGCATCTTCTAGGTCAAACATGAAGTTCATGTAACGCTGCTGCCACTGCAGAGGACTCTCTATCTTTATTGGCATCAGTTCTCTGCCTCAGGCCATCCCATATCTTGGTCGTGGTGTCGTACATCTCTATGTTCTTGGGATGACGAAGAGTGTAGATTTTCTCAACAGCCGACTCGAAGTCCTTCTTTTCGAGCGTTCCACTTTGGTTGACATAAAAAAAAACGTTGCACACATAGAGAAGCTTCTTCTTACGGAGATCTGAGATAGGCATCGTGGTAGACAAAACAGTATTTTTGTCTCTTTCACCCGCTGTGTTGTTGCGAGTAGTCGGTGTTGTTATCCTTCTTTGTTACACTACTGGACATACACTGATCACTACACGCTGGCACTTGTATAGAGTGATTCCCGGAAGGGGTCGGTTTTTTTAACACGTGTTTTGGCAATAGAAGCGGGAATGTAACACAAAATGATGACTTGTTTAAGTTTTGAAGAGACAATCAACAATAATGAATATTAATTTATTTCGAGTTTTGATGAAATTTAAGAGATGATGAGATGCAAAAACTACGCGGTTTTGAAATGTTAGCGTGCACAAGAAAGTTCAGCACTATGGGACCGATATCTTTCGTAAAATCAAATTATTTAAATGAGCGGTTTGATTTGCGTGGTGGCAGCCAGACGGCGCGCAACCCACTGTTACAATCAATGACTTTTAATATAGACTGGAGATTCAAATGAAAAATTGGTAATGCAATCAATCAAATTGCGACCAACATAATAATATTATAATACTTATAAATCAGACTAAATCGAGCATTGGTTCCAAAGATACGTTCTTGAAATCTCCTTCGAGTCCTTCGTTGTAGAAGCGTTTATAAAAATATGTCACTGTTGCTACAACATTTATATTGATGCTTGGTAATTGGTATATTAGAAGTGCGCCTTTTTTATAAAGATAAACAAATTGTCACCTAAATGGATAAATACATAGGAGTCCTTGGACTCCTGAAATATCCGACAAATAAAATTATTTCAACATCATCAGTCTATTAGGTCAATGGTTACAATATGGAGTATGGTAATAATGCGTTATTTGCGAGTAATGTAAACACATTCAACAATAATTTCTTTACGCAGCTACGAAGAAAGGATCATAATGAATGCTGTCGACAGTTCTTTTGTCTGAATTGAAAATAATTATTTAAGTTTATGTTAAGTACGTAAATAATAAATCATCGAATTCACATTTAACGACGATGTAATAAAATATGCATCGTAAGTGAAGAATAAGTCACCCAATCGTGTTTGTAAGTTTTCGAGTGTCGTGTAAACCGTAGAAGTTCGTAAAACCTAAAACCCGACATCTGAAATTATTATTACTGACAATAAGATGATTCTAATAATGATCATTACACCTGAAGGCCAATGCGATCCTAGAAGAAAACCTTAAACGATATCCAAACGATAACACAACTACAATATATCTTCGATTTTTCTTATGAATTCTGCATACCTACGTCACGTTAAAGATATTAATTTCTTCTTCTTAATCTTCGATTTAACGATGACGCTTGCCATCCATCCTGATTTTTTTAATATTTTTTTTATGGCATGGGGAGGATAATTTGCATGTTTATTACATGTGGTCGGTTCAATGGTTACCCTTATTGTATTAATTGGCAATAAATCTACATTTTATTGTCAATTAATCGAGATATTTAATTGCCAATTTATTGCTCTGCGACGTTTGAGCCTCGCCTATTCATTTTATATAAATTATGGATTGCGCCGTTTATGTCTGCGTTAGTTTTAAGGCAGAATTACAACCTAAATTGGAAAAATTACGAAATGTTGATACTTGTTACATCTTTGATCTGAAAATATCTGACTGCAAAACTACCCAAAGAATTTAACTAAGTTTGATTACCGTTTGTCAAAGACGAGATTTCCATGCCTTATCACTCGTCTATAATCATGTTTATACTCTACGTTTTCACAATATCATATCAAGGAAATATTTGAGTTTCTGTCGAGGCATAGCTAACCTTAACGATCCAATAGCGAGTGACTTCTGGTGATACCAGCTCATACCATAATCTTTTTTGTGAACTCCTTTTCAGTTCATGTAGCTCGCTGTTGTAGTAGTAGATATACTTATATTTGAGGGGTGAAGAAACAATGTCAAATTTATCCATTTATCACAAATATATTTTACAACTAACGGAAAAGATTGGAAGACCAATTATTCTTCGCCGAATGCTCTACAGAACAGCTTATTTAGAAATCTCGCAATAAAGATATACCCATATTCGTTAAAAGTGCAGAACCATTATTTTATGGCTATACGACCTCATAATAATTATGACTTGACACGAACACAGCATAGAATATCTTTTCATTTTTGTTTTATTTATAAATACCTACCAATTCGTGGTGCACATACTATGATCGTACCAATATAAATAAGTCTATATAAAATATGACTGCAATAAATATAACTTATGTTTTACAATACTTACTTTAGTTTTACATTTATAAGATGCAAATTCGTCCATCTCATTACGAAATCACACACAAATGGAGCAGCCGGCGGACTTACTGTTTGTAATAAAGATACAAGTTATTATCTCTGTGCCAATAAAGCTTAGGCATTCGGAAAGACACTGAAAACTTAAAACGTGATGTTTTAGAAATAACTTCCTTTTATAGGGTACTCAAACACTTACAGAAAATATTGGGAAGCATATTCTTCACTGGGGAATCTATGGGTAAGATGCAAACCCATATATTTGTGAGTAGGTACATACTTGAGTTTCGTACATGGGGTATTTTATTTCAGATCAAGATCACCTATCTAAAGGGCTTCGGAACGTTTAGTTTAAAACTTTTTCTATTTCTTGATTGGTAGACTTTACCTAAAATCCTAAACATGTCTGAATTACATTAAATTATTTTTCCATTATCCGAAAGAAATTAATGTTGTCTACTTAAGACAATGAAATTCACATATATTTATTTATTTATTTATTCATTCTTTACTGTAAATTGATTACAAACAATTAAATAAAAGATAAACAATCAGGCTAGATACAGTCAATATACAGAGGGTGAGTTTATCGCAAAGGCGCGATCTCTTCCAACCAACTCAAAAAACTTATATTGAGTTTATAATGGGTTCAGCTTAGAATTAAAAGAGCTTTCGTATCAAGCAATTACTCACTGATATCGAATGTGATATGTATTAGTTTATGTTTACAATAATTATATAGGAACCATCAATCGATTTTAAATATGTCAGTTACTATAAAATAAGTATTGTGAAATATGGTTTGTTATTGCAATATAAGGACTGTGAGTGTAAATAAATCTACCGAGACATTTTATTACCAATTTATTACCCTGCTATGTCTGAGCCCCGCCTTTTCGTTTTCTTGCATTGTAGAAATATTGTAAAAGCAATATCTATTAATGATTCAGCGGTTCTTGACCAACAAGTCTCATGCATCTATGATTCAGCGATGAGGTATGTCACCTATACTAAAAGTCTTATTGGCACGAGGAGGACAACTTGCATGTCAATTACAAGCCGATAGTCCGCTGGAAATTCCATGATAACATGAATGAAAGAAAATGTCTATCCCATCATCTAGACATCGCATTCTAGCGATAAACTCGCCCTCTGTACATTTAATTGTGTAACTGATATTTTTATGATACTTTGTGTTTATTTGAAATATTGTAGCCAATGTACAGTGAAGAATAAAATAAATTAATGATTTACTCCGCGCGTTTTACAGAGCCCTATTTCAAAATATTATTATTTCTTGAGGTTCTCGCTGTGATTCTGACAAATTTGTTATTCTGTGTTTGTGGGTTTACAGCCGCATATTTCTTGGATTTGCATTCTATGTTTTGACCCGCGTGCTGGGGCCATCTTCAGGAATTTCTGACTATGCCTTCTCTTTTCTTGCATCGTTTGTGCTTCTGTTTTCCGTAACAGGATCATCTTCAGAAAACAGAAGCACACACGATGTAAGGAGAGAAAAACATAATAACAAATCCCTGAAGATGGCCACAGCAGGCGGGTCGAACGTATATCCCACAAATACGCGGCTGCAAAGATAGAAGAGCAATTTTCAAATGTATTCTTTAAATAATCTTCCAATTTAATGTCCCTTTTAGAAATACCAGACAATCTGTAACTTTTCACGAGTCTTATACTAGAAATAACTATACGTACGAGTACCATACTCCAATAAACAGACTTCATAGACTTGGTAATCTGGTTGGTGAGAACACAGATGTTTTTGCTGACAGTTTCCTCAAATACAGATCTGACATGATCAAATTTTTATGTGCACAAACTGACAATGGGTATTCGAGGTTTAGAGTTTGCTTGTTTTTTTTCTCTGTAATATTTTTCATTTTTGGTGGGATGAGTCCATGTATATAATTTGAATTCTTATTTATAAAATAGTATTTATAATTTGCTGTATATATATACAATCATTTGACCTTAATTTGCGATTTTTTTAACTAACTGACCATTTGTTTTTCTGTTTGACATTTAATATTTATATCATTTCAATTTTAGAATTATTTTTTGAAATTAATTTCTTGACCGAATTTCTTTTTTAGTTTTTTTAAATTGAGTCAACGTTACTCTATTATTTAATTGTATTCTTGTTTTGTGTCTAATTAATTGTTTTGTGTCTTTTTTAAAAGAAAAATACTTTTTGTATGCATGTATTGTATGTAGGTATACTAATTTTTTTTACATGTAAAAGGCTTCGGCCGTGAATATCTGAATAAATAAATAAATAAGTTGTATTTATATAAGTACAATGATGTCAAGACGTCGTGTAACACTATCGCTCGTGTAGCTAAAGGTGATGCTTTATAATAAAAGACTGTAATATGCAAATAATTATGCACTCTGTAATTTGAATGCACTACTTAAAATATTCTGAGTGAATACAGTAAGTCTTTCTTTGTATTTTCTATACAAGATATTATTTATTGCAATGTTATCATGTTCATTAAAATAAGCTCTTTGACCTACTGCACTGTATTGATGTCTTACATTCTAAATTTCTCATACACGAGAAGAAAAAATCGAAGGGAAATCTATAGAATAGATTTATTTTATCATATTTATTTATTTATTTCTTTTATTCTTCACAGTTCATTGTTTGCAATAATGCAAATTAAAATAGTTATCATAGAAAATATCAGTTATACAATTCAATGAACAGAGGGCGAGCTTACACTGAGAAAAATACTAACGAAATTTCACAACGAATCATTGGTACGTACTATCAAATTAGGACCAGAGATCGTACAAACGATTCACTAGTACGAATCTATAATATTAACTCTTCGCAAACAAGTTGTTGGTAAATTTACCAATGATTTGTTTGCGAAGAGTTAATATTATAGATTTATACCAATGAATCGTTTGTACGATCTCTGGTCCTAATCTGATAGTACTGTACCAATGATTCGTTTTGAGTATTTTTCTCAGTGTATCACATAGATTTATTTTATACAGTGATATAAGCCGTTAACAAAAGATTGTATTACTTTGTTTACTTACTTATGCAGCTATTTCTGTCCACTGCTGAACATAAGCCTCTCCTATATGAGTAAAGGGATCTCTGTCCTAAGTTCCCTGGTTGCAAGTTATGTTACAACAAAATATTAATATAAAAAGGAAATAACAATAACATACAACTAAAAAAAACGTAATTCCATTAACTATTCATTTATATCTTTACAGCATTTACTTCATTTAGAATAGGCAGCAGACTTTCTGCATGTAATAAGCATGTAGATTGTCAGCAGTAAAAATAAGATATAAGGATGGGTGGAATGCCTCATCGCTTGAATTGTTAATGTTTTTTTATTGATTGTTCATAATGTTAGATTTGTCTGTGATTGCATTTCATTCTCCTTAGAGGAGCATCGAAGACGTAAATGTAGGATAAAATATTCCCACGAGGCTGTTTTTTTGGCCTGTCAGCCCTTCAGGCTGCCTTTTAGGACCAGTCCACGAGGACAAAAGTTTTGCTTAGCCCCCGGCTTCTGAGATATCCGGGCATGGGAGGGAGTCTACAATGTAGATGTTTTATCTTATATCTAAGGTTTTATGAACATCTTTTACAACCTGTCAGAAAACGAAAAAAAGAGTGGATGACAAATTGAAACATACCTACCATTTGAAGTATTTTAATGATAAAACTACGTATTAATCGATTTGTTTTGGAGTAATAAACAATCAATATTGGCAAGTTTGACGGCGTTAATTGTGATATATTAAAGTTGGACGATAAAGAATGCATGTTAATAACACTAAATTGCATACATAAAGATAATATGAGAAATATACATAAATCAATAAATAATTAGAATTGTCATATTGTATACAAAAAACAAGACGGATATACCTACTTAGATGTTTTATTAGTTTGTATCAAATTACAAGCTTACATCAGTTCATTCCATCTATATATTTCTTTTGTATTGAATTATTATGTCCAAACAACCAATCAAAATAATATTACTTCGTGAATAAGTGCAACGAAACAGTAGAACACCTTGAATGCGGAATGTTTCGATGCAAATATTTTCTCAACCATACCAGGGAAGTAAAGTTGTGTTCACAATACAATTATTGTTTACAATTTTATTTCTCAAAAACAATTCATACAGATCGAGCCGACCCTAATTGATATAATATGAATCTTGAAACATGGGTACCTGTAAACGCGATGATAGACACATACAATGCACTAAAGATTCCTATACGTAGGTACATGTAACACCCAAATCCAGAAGAATTTAAAAAAGTGTTCAGAATATTTACTAACTAGATTATAGGACATGCAAAATCTGGAATCGAATGAGATCTGGTATGGGAAATTGTTGTGAGAATAGGGAACGATGAGGCTTCTTACAGGACGATTCCTGAGCGTGTGATTGCAGTGTAGCGCAGATCATGCCACACTTATTGGAGTGTTCGTTGTGTCTTATCGCATGCACTATTCAGAATATTTTTTGAGTCATCTCCACGCGTTGTGCGTTTCACACAGGACTGACCCCCTAGACAAACACGCACTTGGCGATCGACTACAAACGAATTTTCGACAATAACTACAACAATAGCGCATAATTACACGGTACGTGTAGGTAGATTGTTGAAAAGTTCACCAGTAGTCGATCGCTAAGTACGGATTGTGTACGGCCCCGGAGATCAGATTGATTGGTTTTCTGAGTTTCGAGACGATTTTTTTTATAATTATTTAGCCGGATTTGGACACAACGCGTAGATAATAAAACCATGTCGTTGTTGGAGAACCATGTTTATTTGAAAAACGTTGTTCTTCATTTTGTCCTGGCCGGGAATTAAACTCGGAACCTCGTGACATTCTTTTCTCTTTTCTTTTCAATCATCAAAAGAGCTTTCTCTTTTCTTTTCAATCATTAGAAGAGATTTTTTACTCCTACGATTCTCTTCTCCTCCCATATTCTCTATTCTAGGGTTATACGTGTCCATCTGCCGCACTCTCTTCTTACTATATGGCTAGTGCATAACCTCTTACTTTATCAATTATTATATTTACAATCTTTTGATTAGTGAGCGCTCATTGTACTGCAATATTATTTGCTTGTTATCCTCGATTGATATGATAATCATAATATGACCACAGTGCATTTCTTTTTGTTCACATGTATGCTTAATGAAATTTATTACTTTTTAATGATTCGATAATAAAATTTAGATAAAATAAAGTTTGAAATGTTGCAGCAATAATTGAGTGGTATGAACATTTTCATTGTTAACGATTTGTGAAATTGTTGTTCTGTTAGCTGTAGGTACAATTTATTATTATTTTGTATTGCAAATGCCAATGACCACGATGAAATGGAAACTGGAATAAATGAATCATTATTTGATAATTTGATATTATTTACACTTTGATCAAGACAATAAGGAGTGTTCAGTAATGTGTAACTCAAAATGAATTTATTAAATTCCTCTGAAATGACCTCTTTTTAGATTTATTTTTATGTATCAATACAATGTGATTTTTTTTTTATTATATTTATTTTATTTTATAATTTGATCTTTCAGCCATATGTAACATCTTGTACCACATTATGTTCAATATATTTTCTAAGATGGTATGGTTTCTCAAAACAATAAGAGCACATTTGATATTATACTTCATATGTTTCGTTAGGTGTCAAGATATAGTACAAAGTTAATTAAAATGCTTTGTTTGTGATCAACAATATTTGGTTTAGGTTTGACTTCCAGTTTAGGCCATCAATCAAACTCAATAATATTCATTCATAGCAATAACAAGTGTACTATTTTTTTTTTATTTCTTATGTTTACCTATATAAAACAGATTATTTCTAGTTTTTTGTTCTAAACTCAAATACAACCTTATACACCTTTCACAGTAAGCTAAAAGCTTGTGTCGTGAAAGGGGAGTTTGCTGATACCTTGGATCGATCTGCGGATCTCTTGAGCATGAGTCTCTAGCATGTCTTTAAATATTACAAACATAAATAGAAAATGTAGTATTTTTTCAGCTGCAATGTTCTTGGGTCGATAAGAGTAAGAAGGCAAACCTCTCATATAATGTGTATGTATTTTTTGGTAAACAAGTGTGTGTGATTATGTGTATAAGTGGATAAATAAATAATAAAGAAATATCTATAATAGATTTTTTTGCATTATATTGAATAGGTGCACTAGTTCCAGAGATAACAAATTGTTTTACCAGTAATCGCAACAATACACTAAAGTTTTCCGTTTAAACAAGTTTATCTTTACACATGTTCGAATCGAATGGTGTGAATAACTGCAGACGATTGCAAACAGTTCTCTAGGAAGTCCACCAAACGATGAAGGGATAGCTGGGCATCCACCTTCCAGAAGTAGGCTCCGAGAACCACAGGACACAGTCCTAACTGTAGCATAAGAAGAAGTGATATTTAGTAAGCTTACTCTTAATGTGAATGTTCTTTGCGCGTATACTCGTAGACCAGTCTATTTAAAATTGTATAGGCTTTCGTTTTATTTAATGGAACGAAAATTGTATCGTCATGTTAAAAAAACTATTTTTCTCTTGGAATCAATAATTAATTTTTCTGGTAATATTTCCTCAAAATTTCCTCAATGAACAGGATTTCACAATGTAACATACGATTGTTTGTTCGTTACGAATCCATACCAAATAATATAAAATTATCCGAGTTTATTTATGAGAAATAATAATAACAACATTGTGGATGTTACAATGATGCAAATCGCGAGTATTCTTGGCCACATAAAGGGATATTAATAAACTAGTGCAATTTTATCCGGCATCACGCGGATATAAACATCATGAGACAAATTAACATTTGCAGATATGTATCACAACCATTTCCCAGCTAATTTTACGTGTGTTGCAGTGATTTGGCGAAAAATGGGGAAATTATTAAAAAGTAGTTACCTCTAGTCAATAGTCTACATGATGGATGAATTGGGCAAATGCCCGGGGCTAAGGTGCGATAGAAATAGCAATAAAGAAATACCATTTATTTGTCAAAATTCTTGTTCCAAAATTTTGAGAATATGACTAATCTCGAATTGGTATATCAAATTGAAAATTTGATGACAGGACAACTGAAACTCCTACATCAAATTGTCTCAGGGGCCCCACAAAAGCTATTACAGTCTCTGGATATGGATAATGTTTTTAGCCTTAAAGATGAGACTATATAATGAATTACTTTTTCACCTTACCTTACCTCAAGTCTCCTTTTTGTGTCCAGCATTTTATGAAGGTCTCACTTTTGTATTGCCATAATCTTCTGTTGAACGTCCAGCTTTCCTCCGAGTGCTGACTTGCTATCTTAACATTTTTATATTTACAATCTTCATTCCACCAAAAAAGTACGTCATATAACATATTAACATATACATATATACGAAAGACTTGATTTGGAGTGGCCAGAGGTCCTGGAAGCAGTGGTGGACAGGGATCTCTGGAGGAGGTACCTAGGCGCAATGGACCCACGACCCAACTAGGACAAGAGGAAGAAGATGTATGTATGTTTATACTACGTAAAATATTTAATGTCAATGGTATGATACTCGCATTATTCCGGGCTTTCCATCATTTGAGACATTACTACATGAAGGAAGATAGTAAGTATTATTATTATTACCACAGAACGATACGATGTTACGAATATTATTGGTGAAACCGGTTATTATATCTGTACATGAGTTAAGTGACCATTAATCATTATCTTATATAATAGGTATAGTATAAATATGTACACGCAAATATTGCAGTCAGACATACATATTATATTGTTTGTTGATTTCTCGTTACAATAATAACATTTAGTCCTTGCTTAAAAATGACGTTGTTATTCAGACTTCCTTTTAAAGGTTGTTATTTTTTTTAATACTGCATAACGGGATGTGTCTTAAATTGAATTAATATACCTATTATAAATAACCGCAATGATACGGAACCGAAGAGCCTTATGAACTTAATTAATTATTCACTGTTGATATGATATTTTATTCAGGGCAATTGACGAGTTAAATAATTGATGACGATATTGCCGTTACATGAAAGAAAATAACTATAAAAAGATAAAGATGATGGATTGACCTGAAAAAGTTTTGATAATTTCATTGAACAACTTTTAGAAAAGCTGCCTTTTTGTGATGACTGTGTAGAGGAACCGGGAGAAATCTGCAAGTTGTGCGAAGTGTGTCCTTTAAACGAATAAGTCTTCAAGTTAATTATCAAAATATCGTGTTAAATTTCTGCCATATCTAAGATAACAATAAATTTATTTGATTGATTTTCACTATAGCTTTTTCATGTAATATATATATTGATTGATTGTTGTAAAATATGTTTAAGCCTTACTAATGTAAAAGGCTAAAAGCCGTTGATGATAGAAATAAATAAATAAATAAATAATCTCGCCACAGCATATCATCTCATTACTATAAATTTTTGTTTAATTTAAATTTATTATGATAATGTACATAAAGAATCAATAAATAAATGACAACAAATATACTGCAGCACAACGAATGGTGAAACGAAATGACTAGTAAGTAATCTCACGTTTTTCAATTTCAGATGAGTTGTGACTTAATAAAAAAAGATATTTATTTTAAAACTCAAATTAATAGGACAAAGAGAAAAGTTTATGGCGTAAAAAGATACAGGCAAAGTCACCATAGAAATCTGTGAAGAGAGAATGGCAATTTTGATAGATTTTTTTAACTCAGAACTTGATTTATAGTGTTTTTTTGGAAGGACGATAATCCTTGTTGAATCATTTTACAAGAATTTGTATGTCTAATAATATTTGACAAACAAACACTGTTTTTTATTCTACAGGGTTCTCAATAACTTGGAGGATTTATGTACATGTACGTCGTTTCTATATAATAAATATACACTTTGTGCTCCTGAGAATGTTGTTAAGGGACAAAAGAAGACATCTTATATGAATTACCAATGTACACCTGAAAATAAGATGCTGCTGATTGAGCCAAGTGGAAGCAACTTATTCATAAATACCACCCAAGGCTAGAGGACACCAAGCCCTACGTGCGCGAGACAATCCATGTCCCAAGTGTGATAGAGTTTGCCTGTCTCGAATTGCCCTATTTTGTTATCTAGGATGGCATAGCAGAATGGAAGCTGCACAGCCGGATCCACCGTGAACTTTCAGCGCTTACAATATTCTCTTTATCGAGTTGTTGGCATTATTGTATATATGTACATACGATGTTGAATTTGTAATGTACTATTGCAATAATAATTTATTGTTGGTCTCTATCCTATTGTGATACAACGTTAAAAGTTGATAGGTCTGATTTTTACAAAAATGTTTCACTAGACATGTCATCTTTTAATCTATTTTTTTATCACACCAAAGAAATATTAAATTAATATCATTATTGACAACAAAAAATATAAATGTTAATATGAACATTCAATGATTAAATCTGCTGACAACAACTATATTTTTTTTTATTTATTTTAAAAAATGAGCAACATACAAAAAAAAATATAATATATTAAAGATTCAACATAATTATCAGCCCATCTTTGATATCATGGTCCTTTTTAAATGCCAGTACAGTACAAAACACAGAAAGAGAAAAAACCAAAACAAAACAAATATATCATTCCTGTCTATTGTGGCTTCTGAAAAGGCTCCTGGACATATAGAATACGTCCACGAACCTCACTTTCACCAAATTTTTGTATGTGGTAAGGCATCGGTGTATTGCTCTTTAAAATGTGCTCCAGTGAAGTTTGCTTTCTCGGACGTATTAACTTTTGCCATAATATCACCACAGACTTGATCATCATTACGTTTTGTATCAACATGATAATATTCTTCATCGCGTGTGTAATATGTTCTCGCCCACGTATATTTCTCTAAAACAGTACTGGTTCTATAATCCCACACGAACTTCTTCCATTATTAATTACGATGGTATTATTATTATTAATATTATGTTATTTAATAAAATACAAATAAATAATTAAGTATAAGACAACAACAATCATACTAATAAGAATAATAACAATACTAAGGATATCTCAGTGTAATGCTAATCCATATTTGATAGTATACAAATACAAGTGACCACCAAGGAGATAATTTTTATTATTGAATAATTATTATTTAAACGAGTGACACAAATTTCAAATGAGGATATCTACGGCTTAACTGTAAAGGGGACTAAATGTGACCGGGGACCATTTATACAGTTTTTGACGAATAACATATCAATCGAAAATTAAATATAACATCCCTCCCTATTTTCAGCTAGTCTCTTTAGTAGGTACTACGTATATACGTTCATGACCTTCTTCAGTTGGTCCATATAAGTGTCTCTTGGTCGGCCTCTACCGTTTCTGCCTTCAGTCTTGCCCTCCGCGTACTGCTACTACGATCCATAAAATCATTTGTCATAATATTATCACGCGCTACTCGTTATAACGATTAAATCTACCTCTATGAATTCATTCCTTCACATAAAAGCCGAGATATTATTTTGAAGATAATTTTGGTTTGTATGTCCAGAGTCCACTGTACATTATTATTATTAGGAATCATCTTCACAGGCGGTTATTCAACTTGGTAAAATAAAAACGTATCATTTTATGTTCGCTGGTGTACGTGATTCGCCACCGTTTATAATGGCTAGTAGGTAGTAACTTGTCTTGATTCTTATAAATTTAATAATATATATTTAGCCTATTGCATATGTGTGAACTTTTTCGGAATGCACCTTGTAAATTGTCATAAAACATCATATACCTACCAATTTACACGTGTAAGAGACGTAAGCGAATAATATATACTACTGGGGATATTCATAGTCAAAGATGACAAAAAGGATATACTTGTCTGAAAGAAAAGGTGTGAGTAGTGTTGTGGAATTCTCAAGAAATAATTTTACGGGAAATTTACCGAGAAAATTCTCGGTAAATTTCTCGAAGTAGAGAATTTACCGAGAATTTTTTTTATTTTTTATTTAACAGTATAATCATAATAAATACTTTATTCAATCAATAACAATGTACAAATGTTCAGAAAATTTATCACTAATATGGCTACAATTAATTATGGAAACAAAAAAATGTTAGGTACCTACTTAGAAAAAAGTGCTAATAAGATGAAAAATCTTGATGTTTGACACCCCACATGCCCATATTTAAGTTTAAAAAAAAATAATTGCAGGTACGTACATGGAAAAAAGTGTTAATAATCTCTGATTTGGGTCTTAATTAGCTCCACAAATTTTTGGATCAATCAGGTTGGCTGCGAAGTGTACTGGGCGAAAGGTCATAATACCACTAAGAAAAATTATGGAGAGAAATTTTTCTTCCATCAGAGGAGAAATTCTCGGATAAATTTCTCGTTCTCGAGAAATTTCTTTGGAGAATTTTCTCTTCTCACATCACTAGGTGTGAGAAAGCGCGGGCGTCCGAGAACTGCACGGCTTGATCAAATTATGGATCAAATTCTCAATGACTGCCGTGTGTTGAGTAAGGAAAATTGACGTGTGTGCACGAGAAATTGTATGCATGTCGAAGAAGCGAAAGAAGTATGTAAAGACAGATCCATATGGCGTTTAGTTTTCTCCATGTACTCCACATGGGATTAGACGTGAGGGTAAGTATAGAACATAGACATCGATAGACATAATTATGATTTTGCCATCATACTTGTACGTAGATGACACATGCTTCAAACTCTTTCTGGTATCGTGTATTAGACAAGGGCCTTCTACATGAATACAGTTTCAGAGATTACATTGTTGGCACCTCGCTTTGTTTTTACTAGACTCACCGGTGGGTCACATGACATAGATAAAATACAATTCAGTAGTCTCCAACATTTGAATCGCTGTGGACCGGTCAATGTTTGACAATATTACAGAGGCATTGATTATTTACGATGAAAAAGTGAATTTGAGGATTATTTCAGGTCTCAGAATCCAGGTTTTGATGATTTTTTTAAATGTTTTAATAAACCCTCCCTCTTACTAGGATTTCGAAAAGGTAAAGGAATAAACCCTCCCTCTTACTAGGATTTCGAAAAGGTAAAGGAATTTGACAAATTATTTCTTGATTCTTTTAAAAAATGTACCTTCTTGAGTACCTTCGTCAGAGTTCTCTCGAAGTGTTCTCTTGAATATGTCAATATATCTACATTGACGAAAGTACTCAAGATTTTAACTAAATGTGAGTGAAAATTTAACGGTATTGTGTAGTTAAAAATAAAATATCATCAGTATAAATTTTCACTCTGTGAACGTACAGACTTTAGAATTATTAAAAAATAGACTGGAGAAAAGCAAATAAAGGAGACGAAGATGTGGAATGATCTCTCTCATCATAATATTATTGTAATGATGAACATGTAGGCGATCTAATAGGTCGAAGATAATAATAAAACGCCCAAGAAAAGATGTTTTAAGTGTTAATCGTTTTCTCCTGTTCTTAAATATTTTATTGCAGTCTTTATGTTCTTGAAAGGATATTCCCAACAGAGTGATTTAAGAGATGTGTATATTATTAATTCTTCGTCAATATTGTTTATGATCGTAAATAAACGATTAAGTGATTTATGAATCAATTAAACAGAAAAGGTTTTCCTTTGTACAACATCGTCTGGTTGTCTGCTTCACCATCTTTGGGACATTCATTCCTATATTATAATGTGAATCCTTCACATTTAAGATATATTTCTCAATATTTGGACACGATTTTGTTCGATGTATTTTTTTTTAGAGTTGGCACAGGTTAAAAGCGAACATAATTCATTCAAAGCAATCCTTGGACAATGTAACATTCTAAATGTTTAATATTGTTAGAAGCAGTAGAATGAAAGAACATAATCGTAAAATATGACCCCAAAAGAATCATCGACATTTCGGTATGTCAACTGAAACCATATGTCTACCAAATCGCAGCCTCATTTTCAATATCTACATTTGCCTAATATAGTATCTTCTGGCAAAAGAAAATCTAATGAGGGACGAATTTGTTTGAATTTGTAAATATCGCCTTCGGGTTCTAAATACGTTTAGCAGTAATGCAAAAATATTGCATAAAATCAGGCGTTTCTTTTTCAAATACGTAGGAATGTCAATTCATACAATTATTCACAACTATTTTTGGATCAAGATAATTGAAAAAAACACAATATGAAGTTAACTTCCAAAATGACTTATCTTGAAATGGACTTCCAACAAGTACCTTCGGTCAACAACATTAATGTTTTATTTTTTGATCGTTTCCTTTCAAATATTCCCATTTATATCCCTGTGTCACAACATTATCAATATAACACAATTGCAATTTTTGTAGGTTATGAAGTTTCTCAATCTCATATTAAAGCTTTATATATTTATATTTGCCCCAGAACAGAGCTTAGTTTAGCGTAGCAATATCTTCCATAATGTTAATTTTTTGTTTGTTTGTACATATTTACTGTTTGGTAATAAATAAATAAAAAAAAAAACATATATGTATAACACACAATCTAAGTTCTATAGTATGTAGATTCACCGAGAGCTTACAGAAGGTTGCATTTTGTCATGACCGGTTAAACGAAATTCCGATCAATAATACATACTGACAGATTCAAGTGTATGTCCAAATAATTTTACCTAGCGCATAACAATTACAATCATGATTTTGGACTTTAAATGCTGAAAATGTGTTTTTTCTCTTTCTGTACATCAAAATTAACTAATAAAGTTTTAGACGCTTTGCTTAATATGCCAAAGATATATGTAATTGGATTTTAAAATTTACATGCCCTCAAATGTGGTGTTTTAGTAAGTCTGAAACCTTAACTTCAGGATTGTCTGTTAGATTTTGTATGACAACAATATCGCCTTTTGACTGATCATTATTGGTACATTATTTTATCCTTTTAGTCTTAATATTATTTTTATTCCATTACAATTATAATTATAGGGCAGAAAGAACCTTTTTCAAATTGTCCTGGGTCTGGGTGTTACATGTAAACGTGTTTAGTGCATCGTATATAATAATTGTATAATATGTGTATCGTCGCGTTAGTAGGTACCCATAATACAAGATCCATATCTTAGTTTGGGACTAGCTCGATATGAGTGCGTTGTCTATGTATCTTGTGTTATTTCTTTATCGTTTTACTGTCACTATTTTGTGGAAGAAATATTTATTTTTATAATGTTGACTATACTAGTTGACTATACGGCATAGAATCAAGAGCTGACAACACCAGAACAAAAAGCCTTCTTAGAACCACCGAAATGAAATTTCTACGACCCATCGCAGGTGTAACTCTTCGTGACAGAATAAGAAATTCAGAAATTAGAAGAATCTGTAATGTCGAAGATGTTGTATTGACACTGTATTAAAACATGTACCTATAGAAAAAAGCTTGTTACTTTGACAAAGTGTCATGTCAAGGTATCTTGAATATCTCTGTTGGTAGATACAAATTTATTGTTATTTTATTTTACTGTTGTGTTTATTTATCTCCCTCAGCTATAGAGACATCGAAGGAATGTAGTCAAAACACGCGTGGTGGTTTTGGACGGCCAGCCTTTCAGATTGTCCACTCATATGATACCTTCTATGTGGCCAAATTTGCTAGTGTAGAAATAAGAATTGGATAAATGGAAGTCTAGAGAGTTCTACATTATTCAGGTGGTCGGAGAATCCTTCAATCTAATATTTTTAGCTTCAAATCAGACTAAAATATGAGATTTTGCATTGGGGGTATTATTTAACCTGTCTCTATGAATAGCGGTGTGTATCGATTACATTACATAAAAACAAAACGCTGCTAAGCGATTACATGTTGAAAGTATCGATATTCGCCATGACTTTATAATCATAAATAAATAAATCTTCGATTATCTAGTAAATAAAACATGTGTTTTTTTTACATCCGGTATATTTACATCATATTTTTTATTTCCTAATTTGTGATGAAATAAAACAGAAAAAATAGTTGCTATCAAAGACTTCATAGTTCGCATCACGGTGTTAAATCAGTATATAATAGAATACTTAAAATCGCTTGCTTTAATACTTATAGAAGTATTTTTGAAATACTCAAGGTATTTCTTGTCAACTGAATTAATGCATCCACATTTTATTCATTTATACTTACCAAATGTCCAAGGAAATTTATACCAAGTTTAGCTTGGATCAATTTTGACAATTTGATCCAGGATTACCGAGTATCCAGTTATTCAGTAATGTCACATTTGTATTTATTGTTGTTATATTCTGTTAGGAATTTCCTGGAGAGACCACATCACAAACGAAGAAGTCCTTCAAAGAATCGAAGGAGGAAGGCACCTGCTCAAGATCTTGTCAGAAAGGCGTGCAAGGTGGATCGGCCATGTAATACGACAAGAAGGCCTCTTGTATGCCGTAATGGAGGGTATGACCGAGGGGACAAACTCTAGGGGACGCCCACGCCGAGAGTACCTGGAGGACCTGTTGGTGGACATGCGCTGCTCATCATATGCAGAATTCAAAAGAACCGCACAAGACAGGGAGGAGTGGAGGAGAAGAATTAAAGAGATATTTGCTGCAAACCAATCCCAGGATTGAAACCAGAGAGAGAGATTTCATAATATATCGTTACAAGACATTAGAGTAATGCCTAAATGGCAACACGGGTAAGGGGGCACAGATGGTTCAAGTGTTAAAAAATAATAGGTACCTAAATAAATAATTATGATCCATGAAATTCAGCTATATAGAGGAATGAATGATTACATAAGTATAATCCGCACTCTTCCCCCAGCCTATATCTGGGTGCCTCTTTATATTATATTATGTATGTTGTTATAGTGGATGAAATGATCATAATAATAATTATAGCTATGTTTATAAATACTGGATAACCTATTGTAGAAATTATGAAATTAGAACTCTGTATTAGATTTTATACAGGGTTTTTTTTCGTAAGAAAAACATATGAGACATATAACCTTAGTAAAATAAACAAATTACAGAAAACATCGCCAGCTGCATGTGAAGTCAATATTGTGAGGGAAAAATAAATATGACTAAAAAAACAAATAAATAATTATAGACGTGAATATGATTAAAAAATACTCTTTATTTATCTATTAAAAACAGTCATTAAAATTATCAAGAACATAATTAATACGTTTTACAATTCATTATAAACACCTGCAGATAAATATTTTATATACAAACAACATGTAGAGATTTGACATAGTAGTTAGATACAAATAAGAACTAATTATTTTTTAAGATAGAAACTGAAGGAAGATGAGCGAACATTGACTGTTCTTATAGTGGATAAAATTGAAAACAGAATTTTACATAAAACTTTAATCATGAGTAAAATGATTTTTTCACGAGTATAGTTTGCACGATCGATTTCAATCCAAAGAAGAAATCATCTTTTTTGGGATAACTTATTTCAGATCTCGAATAATTTTTGTACCTGAGAGCCATTTAGTCTTAAGTACTAAAATGCCATTTTCAATATCAATTTTTTAATCAAAAAAATCTCAACATTTTGCTTGTAATAAGCTTATATAGTATATACAGTTTATTACATAGACCCTATAGTATAGACCCTAAGCATTACTGTACTTAAGACTCACGAATGTTGTGTTATTTCCGCTTTTTTTTTTAAATTTGTCATTTCTGTCAAAAATGCACGTAAATTCTAATGGCTCTCAGGTACAGAATTAATTGTTTCTTCGCCATTTAGACGGGAGATTTTGATAAATTTGAGATCCCAAAAAATGCTTGTTTCTGTGGTTTACATCAAATGTTTCTCAAAAGGTGGACTTTACATAGTGACAGTAAGAATGACGGAATTGGCGAATGTTAAAAGTGAAAATGATCACCAAAGTGTGGGATATGCCGTGATGGTATAATGGTAGTAACAATGTGTAAACATGGTTCTCCTATCGATATGTCTGATTCGTTTTATCATCTGTTCGTTTTTCCCAAAACCAAATAACCAAGCAAAAAAATAATAAATGTGCTGATAAAATGCAACACGCATCTTGACAGCTGAGGAGTGAACACAATCCTTCCATAATCTAAATTTAAAATATGTAGTTAAATTCTAAATCTGATTTAAAATTATGTCAGTTTGACAAAGTGCTGTTGTATTTTGTACTTGGTCAGAAAATAAAATATTCTGTCATAACGTGTGTAGTTCCCTTGTAAATTATGAATGATACAAATGCATTCGTTATTCAAACATGAAATATAAATGAAATGAAGTCGTGCCCTCTAAATAAAATAGCGTACATATTATTATAACTACAATCATGATGTTTGTGGATAATGCACGCTAACCGCAAAAATAGGCATTAGAAAACACGAGTAAAGTTTAAAAGTTAAAATAATGAGAAGTTCTGTGTAAAAAAGCTTTACCTATCAATGTATAACATTCTTAAAACAATTTAAAAAATATTAGAACTATTTTTATTTTACACTTCTTGGTATTTTTGATTATTTATAAAAAACATACAAAAAATTTTGAAATACAAGAAGAGTGTTCGACAGCATATTGTCTTCCGAAGAATAAGTAACCAGATATATTGAGAAAGTTTGTAATTTAAGTCCAGCAAAAACAATGAAAGTTTTAAGGTATAGCTTTCAATCGAGGTGCTTGGAGGAAAAAATAAGGACAATTGTTCATCAACTCTATTTATCTAGATTGCAAAAATATAATCCAAATATTGAAGAAAAGGAAGATTGTCAATATTCTTGTGTCTACACTGCAATGAAAGAGGTGATTTTTTCGAGATCAGGATATTAGAAAAAGCGAATGGAAATGAAATTTTTGAGCTTTTAAAGTTTTAAACAAACAAAAGAATAACTTCAAGAGGGAATTTGTCCAACATTCAATTTCAATTATGTATATTATTACGTAAGTCCCTGATGAATGACAACTGCTTTTTTTTATTGTGAAAATTTATATGATGATATTTCACACAACCTTTTCATTAATAAAAACTTCGTTAATTATTACCCCCTAAACGGTATTTTACATTTAAAACATTGACACGAACATATAAAAATGTTGTTCTTACTTGTTATGAAATATTCGTTATTCATTCACATAGTTTATATGCGAAGTCCTTGTCAATATTAAAAGTTATATAGGACATGTATTTATTATGAAAACTATCCCCTTGGTTAGGTTAGTAAGGAATTATGTATCGTATTGTGGTATTGACTATTGACCTTACACTATTGTGAAGTATGTATGTACCTACCAGTGTGTGGCACGAATGCTATGACATTGACTTGTACGGTGTTATGCAAATTTATAAACACATATGCTATGGAGATAGCATTAAAACAGGCGCTCAATAACAACTGTTACAATAATGAATGTTACAATACAACAACAGGCTGTATGTTAGTTACCGTTTTATCGATTGTCAAGTAAGTGTCAGTAAGTGCACGTATAGAAAGATTTAAGTATATTAAAAAAATGTAAAATATATAAGTATTTCATTATATTGTAAAAAGAATCTACATTCAAACAGAATTATTAATTAACAAGAAAAGATAAAAAAAAAATATAGAAGACATCGAGAGACTAAATAACATTAATTAGTAGTTTTACAAAGAAGAACTGCAAAGAGAGATTTAATTTGTAGTAATAGATACGTTTTCTTCTCTCAAACTAAATGGTTGTGGTCTTGATGGTGATTTGGTTTTGATATTTACAAATTTTGCTCAATACCATGACCACAAAGTCCGAAAGAAGAAAATACTTCTACTAAAAACGCCGGCCGTGAAAGCCTAAGTTCATACAATTCGGAATGTCATTTTAGTTTCACCTACATTAAGTGCTAAGTATAGATAGAATAAGAACAATCATTTACAAAATTATATAATCATCAACGCACATACATTGTACAAAGTAGTTCTAGTAGTAAAACATTTTTACTTACTTCTTTAAAAATGATTTTTAAGACAACATTTAAGATTTTCGTTCATTGCTATAAAAAGCGTATTCAATAACTCAGTCGTATTCCTAATATTTTATGTTAAACTAATTATTCAATATATTATCCTTTTATTGGATTTAACAACAGTACCTTTTTGAAGTTACTCTATTTATCAAAAAACCTTCAGTGTGTGCGTATTTAACTTAATCATCTCCATCCAGACCGGCTAATTCAGCTTGGAGACGAGCTTTATCGCGGCAACACGCTGTCAAACATAAAAGTCTCAAAGCAAGTCTAAATTGTGGACTAAAGGCAATCAAAATAAACAACTTCCATAAGGAATTTAATATTCCTACCCACACAACACCAAAGTGCAAGAGGGGATACGGCAGTTCGTGTCCTATTAAATATTCGTATAGTCTTACTCCAGCGTATGGAGCCCAACTTAACCAAAACACAGCTACAAGCGCGAAACTTGTCATATGACTTGGATTTGCTAAATTCTCAGCAAGTGCTGTGGCGTATTCTTTATCATGAATAGGCACTCCACTCTTTATTTTCCTCATCATTGAGAATATATAAAGATAGTTGTACACGATTGATATAACACTGGGACCTAAGACTAATATTGCTAATGTGATCGTGTACGCAGCCATATTTCCCCAATCTAACATACAAATGTAGGAATCTTTGTCGAAAAGTGGTTCTGTAAAGCCAAGTAAGGGTGGACAGCATAGCATCGCCGCTGAGATCCACGTGAAGACCATCCAACATTGACATCTTGTGCGTGTTTGGACCTGCCGAGAAAAAAGCTTTTATTTACAGGAGAGAAATAAATAACAAATCAAACATCGCAATTTAGTGAAATTGATACGGTTATAATGTTTTGTTCAAATGATACAATAAAAATCGCTTGCTGGTCCATATTAATCACGAAGAAAATGTTTTGATTAATTAAAAGTGGTAAGTAATGTTTTCATAAATAAAACCAATGAAGAAAATTCACGCAACATTTTGTTAAATAAGAAATAATAATGAATTGATTGAGTTGACGTTTATGTTGTAAAACTCCACATTAAATTATAGAAATACACGAAACAAACTGTATGCGTTTTGCTATATTTAATGACACACTGTAACCTGGTTTCTACTTACTGTTACAAATTTTCAAGAGTAGCTATGATTAGGTTGTTGTACTTATAAATTATTAAATATAGTAAACTTCAAACAGTTTGTCTTTATTTTTTAAAATAAAATAAAATATAACAATTAATTGTTAGGTACGAAAAAACGCATGCGGTGAAGATGTAAGTTTAGTTTTTTCGTGATTCATCATTTAAAAATGCTTTTTCATTATATTATAATTTGTTCGAAATACAAACCAATATAAGACAAAATGCTTAAATAAATAAAAAAATAAGAATCAAAAAAATTGGACAAAGTTAATATGAAGACCTCCTGTATCCTGAATTTGAAAATATAAACAATACTCGTAGATGTCAAAGGAAAAATCGCAAGACTGTAAGAGTAAACGTAATTTTATATCAAACTTACCGTCTCATATCTGAGTGGTTTTCTTACAGCTAAATATCTGTCTACCGATATCCACATAAAAGTATAGACAGACACAGCCCACAGTGTCACTTCTAAATAACCTATCATACGACAGAGGACATCTCCGTAAGGCCATTTTCCTGTCAGGGCAGGATATGCAGATAACGGAACAACGAGCGCTCCGCAAAGAAGATCAGCCGAAGCTAGTGAAAGGATGTAGTAGTTTATCACTTCACTGCTGAGGCCTGAAATTTATAACATATTTTTAGCATTAAATATTAAATACAAAATTGTTTAACATCCCCTACCTTTGGGGGATAAGCAGAAAGGATCGAGCACTATCTATTCCTATACTTGCATACATTTTCTTTTCCAAACCTCTCATAAAGTTTATCATGCATGCTTTCCTGTTCAATAAGTTCAGCATGTGTCCATTCTATAGTTTTTCAAAAGTACAAACACATTGAAATGAAATAAATAAAACAAATGTTATCTTCTAGTATTCGATTTATTCATGAGAGAGGCGTCTGTCGTCTTGATAGGACATAGTCAATCTCAATTGTCCTAACAAGACGAAAGTATTCTCACTAGTGAATAAATCGAGTTTCTTTTTGTTGAATATTTGTTTTATTTATTTTATTATGGAATTCTACTTCCTAAACACTGACACAGTGAATAAATACAAACACATTGCTATGACTGATTTTGTGGTCAGAAACATTTAAGTTTTAAAAACTACGAATCTCATATTTAGGTACTTATATCAAAACAATGCAATGTGTAGCTTCATGAAAAGTGTATTTAGTTGTGTCAAACTGTGAAAAAACACCTGACACAAATAATTATACACTTGTTACATTAAAATACAACACTCATAACACCAAAACAACATTAAACATACATAAATACTAATAATAACATTAATATACACAATGGATGAAGAAAAATTGAAGCATTTTATAAGTATTTTGATTGTGGTTAAAAAAGACAGGTGTTGGTTAATATCGCATAGGTAAAGGGAAATATGGAAATGCATTTATGAGGTAGAGAAATATGGGATTTCTTTATATAATAGGTATGTTGAAATTGGTAAAATAATTCAAATAGACAAAGTCAGAGAAAAATCACGATTCATTTCATAACAGATAAGATATAAATATTACTTGAAATTGTCGTCAGTTAGCAACAAATATCCAATTCAAAAATCCCGCAAGAGTTTACGCATAGTAATGTATTTTGTTATCTTGCATTTTATTTTGATTTAATATATAAAAAAAGTAGGTATATAATGGAATAATATGTCATTAATAACGCGATTGATTTGATTTACGCAGGAATAGTTCGAGTATTGCAATGAATTTGAAGATTATTCTATGAAATACTATTATTAAAAAAATCGACTATAGAAAGCGTCTTTAAAAGATGCACCATAGTGCACGATAACAAAATTATTGCAATATTTAACATTTCAAAACAGATAAATCTTGTTTATCATCGAACTCAACATAAATTTATAATATTTCATGACAATAGTTCGCATTCATACTAAATTGCATTATGCAATTCGATAGGAAATTCTTTAGTAAATTTACAATTAATCAGTTTATTTATAAACATTAGGAAAAAGTAGGAGTGAAGGCTTTTGATATCAACTCAGACTGATTTAAGATCATTATTTTTTCTCGGAGACGTCTTAATAAAGAGGGTAAAACACATAACAATATTTTAATTTAAGCAATTTACATCACATTTTGGTAAAAAAAATATTGCAATACATTTATTTCTATTCAGAATATTATTTAACAAACAGACATATCATCTGCACAACTAAAAGATAGTGCAATCTCCTTTTAATAGAAATCAGGAAAGGCTGCTTTAGGAGGTTTATGCTGGAAAGGGAAACAGGAAAGGCTGGTTTAGCTGGTTTTAGACTGGAATAGGCTGGTTTAAGTGCACCAATTTCACTAATTCCTGTTTCGAATCACTATATTCGACAGATGTCGAATTTTATGGTTTGGAATAGGATTGGCAGGATTGGTGAACATATCATGAGTTAAGTGCACTTAAACCAGCCTAAATCGATTCGTAAGCATCGGAACACTTTTTCTGTTTTCTACTAAAAGGAGTTTTTACAGTCTTTTGATTCTGCAGATGAGATGTCTGTTGAATTATATTCTAAAATATCCTGTAAAATGTGAATACTACGTTTTTACATTTATTTCTAGATTTTTTTTCTAAAGCACACTTCAGTTAACTAAGTTTCACGAAAAATAATATGAAACATTGAATACACACACTGGACATACAATAATTATTGGTTTTGTGTCAGTATCAACAAGAAATGATACCACTGTTTCTAATAGTGTCACATACATTTAGGTAGATACCCCTACGAATAACGTAGAATGTCTTTTACTTTACAGCTGTTTGAAATAAATCCTGATTGAAATTAATACAAGACAATAATTGTTATTAATTTATAATGGCTCCATTTGCAGATAATTCTGCCACATTCTAGTCAGCAAGTGTCATTGTTATGAACATGACAATTAGAGTAATATAATGATGAATTTATATACATGTAGCTATTATGTAACTTGAAAATACATCGAAATATGTATACCCATAAATTTAATGATTTTCCACGCAGTTCTTATTTTAGTTGTTATTTTAACTTGTTTAAGTTGTTTTTCCATGAAATTTTAAATACCGCAATAAATCTGCGTATGGAAATCCGATTTTTAATTTGTATCTGCATACAAATTGGTGTTATTATTCAAAATAACCATTCAGATTGATCGTTTTTGGATAAATGGTAACTGATGAGAAAGGACTCTATTCTTTCGCACTAATCTATGTATGTTTCTTCTAATAGATGCTTTATTATTTCTTTAGACAACAATGTTTTCGTTACATAATAGAAAACAAACTTTTGCTTCTAAAATCTTTCTCTTTATTTTTTTTTACATTTTTTTAACGAGGCTAATACAAAACGAAATTTTTCTTTTACAAAGAACTCAGCGTGTATGATTTTAGTTATAAATAGTATAGCTAACTATCAAATTTTCCATACTTGATCAAATGGAATATGCGATTTGATTCTGAAGCTTATCTAGTTGCTATGAATTTAGCACAGGACTGGCGAGATATCTAGCTGTCTCTATGATTCGTACAAAATTATTTATCCCTTTTCGATAAATGAAAAGTTAATTCACCAAGTCATTAGGCTGTGACAATAATAGCCACACTATAAAGGTCTACCAATCATACGTAATAAATTAAGAGATGATTCATTGAATGACTGAAGACCTTTCGACATCCGACGTTATTCATAATAATATTATTATCGTTACAAAAACACTGAGTCGGATTAGATATAAAATACTTACAACTTTCAAAAACTTACACAATGCGTCACGTTATTACCATAGTTACTATACTCATGTTGTTATTGTCGTTGTTGGTAGGTTTGTTCATTTTTTGTTTGGGGTACTTACACATACCTCTAAAGTTTAAATATGCCGATATTATGAGGAGATTTGCTATCACTATTGCTGCTCCAGTGACACATATGGCTGCTGATTGTGCTAGAGCTTGTGGGTCCACGCTGAGGCTTACGCCAGTTGGTACGCCCGCCATTTCAGCTAACAACAAAAAGAAAACATTAAATAATTAATACTCTTATTAAATTGTGTCCCAAACTTGATAATACACAGTGGTACGTTTATATTACTTTTTTAGATAGGTATTCACCAAACAGTGAAGAAAATGTGTTTTTTATTTGCATATCCGGCTATGTTCTTTGAGTACGAAAAATCAAATGATTTTGGATCAGCTCTAATTATTTATTATATTCGTATACATATAAATTAGTTATCAAATTAGTAAACTTGATTTACCAAAAAAAAACAAAAAGTCGAAAAATAAATGCTTAGACGGAAACAAATTATCAATTCGATTGTGTACAAAAATAACCATTAGGTTTAATTGTGTATTTAAGAGAACAACTGGCAATAGAGGGTTGAAAAGAATATATTTCAATATAAAGAGATAGTGAATTGGGTCAAATTATCATGGATAGTAGAATGTTGAATGTGTTTTATTTATTAATGTTAAATACCCTTATTTATTTATATATTCTTTTTGCACATCATCATTACATAACAGTGTTAACAAAATAATATAAAATTTTAGAAACTAGGACGATGTGCAGTGGCGAGATTATCACTATAAAGTGATTTCTTCCATCTAACCACTTATCATACTTCTTATCCTAATGTTAAGCTATCTTAACAAAAGCGCTCGAGTATATAATGATTAATGTAAAAAATAAATAGTGCTGTTATTTTGATACGTTTTAAAAATTCTATTATAATTGTGCTTTTTGTGGACTCGGCTCTCCAAAAGAGGGACATTGATATAAAGAGATAGTAGTAGAATAATATATTGCTACGACGGCGGTTTCGGTTGTTCGCCCCTTCAGGCTCGCCCAATTGCCCACCAGTGAGGATAATTTTGGCTCGAATATGTGGATAAATACGAATCTACGTCACTCGTGTGAGGTAGATATCTCAGTATCTTATACTTCTTTCTTACTTATATATGGAGTGACTTTCTATGGATAATATATTGATTATATTTATTTCGGAACTACTACGACTAATTTTGGATACCTATCATAAATCGACAATGTTTACAAGCTTTAGAATAACTCTCTTAATAATTTTATTAGAATAACAGTTTAAATAAGAATTTATGACGATGTTAAGGCTTTAATAGTTTTCTAGGGAGTACTGATCAATACATATTACAATTGCCAAAACAATAAAAGAAAACATATTTACTTACTTGGTGATGCTATTTCTTCGATTTAAAAATGTTCAGACGATGTAAATGTAATGTAAACATAACGATGAATTCATTGTCAATGTACTTATATCGAAAAACACGCAGATTAGGTCATATTGTGTTATATTATTTAACACATATTTATGTATACATTTACATCTTAATGTGAAATTATCTACACACTTCTAAGAAAAACACTTTAATAAAGAAAAAAATATAACAGTTATCCCAATTATTACACAAACTTTAAAAACATAACACTCAATTGTATTTCTTTTACTAAATTAATGTAATTTTAACTGTTTGATGAAATATTTTTCGGGGATGTTGCTGACGCCGAACCGTGTATTGCGACTTGATATAAGGGTGTGCTACTTTGGGGGGTGACTAATAATAGATGTAGTATTATTTTTGGGTCGATTCCCCACCCTATAGCGCATGCGCTCAGAGGACTTTCTCTCGTCTTGCGCCCCGCGCTATATAAAACTTTATTATTTGTTGGGGTTGCCAGAAGTCTATACATTCCTACATCTTATGTTATTTTCAACTTTATTTATTTAATTATTTTTTATTACAATATACATGTATAAAATAACTACTACTACTACTATACCATCACGGCATATCCCACAAGTGGGGTAGCCAGCAGATCAGCTGCATGTAAGAAACATGCAAACTGTCCTCTTCGTGCCAATATAAAATCAAGACATTCAGGATGGGTGGCAAACCTCATCGCTGAATTTAAGATGTACAATGTCTTAACTTTTTCGAACACCTGCCTTTTACAGGACACTCGAAAACTTACGCAGAAGAGTGGGAGACCAATTCTTTATAAAACTAAATTATAGAAATTGCATGACAGACAGTACATTTAAACAACAAGGAATAATCATGAAAAAAGGACAATACACAATAAAAAAAACAGTATGCTAAATATAATAATACATATAAACCATTCAATAAAACTTTTTTAAAAATTAATTGATAAAAGACAGAACTAGCAATAAATCATCAAAATTGGGAAATTCAACATAAGATTATTAAAATATATAATTATAAAATGTTTAACATCACAAACAAATAATCAATACAGACAGAGATCAATAAACAATGAATTTAAGACATATTAACAAGAAGAAATTAATAAAAAATAGGAATAATTTATATATTTTAATAATCTTATGTTGAATTTCCCAATTTTGTTTATAATTGTTTTGTGTTCAAATGGTAATACTGGATGGTAATACCAGATAATGCGAGAGCCTAAAAGTTATTTGATACTTATTTTATGAATTTTTGACATACATAATTGGATTTCGGAGACTGGATTTTACTTATTTAGAAGTGTAGATGTTAATCAAATTTTGAACCACTCTAGATTAATCATTCCAATTAATATGATACATTATCAGCATACTTGCTTAGTTTATACCTATTCAGATAAGTTGATTAACGGTGAGTAGAATTAACTGGTATTTTTTTTTTTTCTCCACGCAGAACATGACCCAGATGTGAAACCTTCCGAACCTTGATGATTGATAACAGCTCCCTGTCAACTCTAGCTCGCCTCAGGACTTCGGTATTGGTAACCATGTCGGTCCAGGGAATTCTGAGCATACGGCGATGGAGCCACATTTCAAATGCTTCCAATGTTCTGCGTGGAGAAAAATACCACCTTCTCCAACTGATATTGAAGGGGAAAATTGAGGGACGCCGAGGTCCCGGTAGGAGACAGATGTCCTGGCTGCGAAACATAAGGGAGTGGACCGGCATCCGAAGTGTGGAAGAGCTGTTCCGAGCAGCGCAGGACAGGGACAAGTTCGCCGAGGTGATCGCCAACGTTGGGGGGACCCGACAAGGCACTTGAAGAAGAAGAAGAAGAATTAACTGGAATGATTAATCTAGAGTGGTTCAAAATATGATTATTTGATGCTAAGCTTGTCAATTTGCAATTCATACGTTATTTTTACAAATGAACCCACCAAATATTAATACAGTCATAATTATTCACTGTGTCGGTGTTTAGGTAGTAGAATTCCATATCGAAATAAATAAAACAAGCGTTTTATTCTACTAATGTAGAATACTACTAAATTAGTAGAATAAAACGCTTGTTTTATTAATTTCGGTTAGTCATAATTATGTTCATATCGAGAGAGTTTATGATTTTCCAATCAATTAGTGTTTTGTGAAAATATTCATTCGGACAGTACATATATTGGTTGGAAACCCATTGGCAAAAATTTGCAAAACATTGCTTTGTTTTTATATTTAATACTATATCCCTGAAAGTACTGACGACTTCATCATGATAATTGCCAACGTTGGAATGACCTGGTAAGGGACTCTTAGAAAGAGAAGAATTATAAATAAAAAAAAACACTTTAATATTTTGCCACAATGATTTGACTCTGCGTGTAGGCACTCATTTCTATAATAATTATGACGTCTATTTGGATGAGAATCTAAAAGAAAATAATAAATTTATCATGATTGCAGTTGTAACGAGACATCTTATGTGATGAAGTATTAAAATACTCTCATGTAATTGTTGCGTTGGATACTTATAAATAATCACCAGACTTTTATCATTATTCAAGAATGAAATTATTGTTGGGTATTGTTTTTTGTTGTTGTTGTTGTTGCTTTACTTACGTAACGACTTTCGTGGTGAGATGGTGAGAAAAAGAAATGTGGTTTGGTTTTTAATAGTACAATGTTATTTACAATGCTCGCTTTTTTAACACCACAATCCGTCGAGTTTGTTTATAATATGAAATTTCTCATGTACGTATAAGTATCAATATTTTACAGGAGACAGTTTGGATTATTTCAAAACATAGTGATTCGGGTTGACAATAAGACAATAGATTGCCAAAAGCCTAGAACACAATCATAAAGATGATCGCTGTTAGTTGATTATGTGTGTTCAACAGATGTCGAACATAATGGTTTGAGACAGGAATTGGTGGGAATGCTGAACGTACCATCAGTAGTATGTATTTAGCCAGCCTAAGTCGATTTGTAAGCATCGGAACACCTTTCATGTTTCCTGCTAAAGCTAGTTTGCGCAATCTGTTGGTTGAGAAAATAAGGTGTCTGCTGAGTAATATCTTTATTTATTGTATTTATTTTATTCTTCACTGTACATTGGTTACATTATTTCAAATCAGTACAAAGTATCATAAAAATATCAGTTATTCATTCACATTGTCGGTGTTTAGGTAGTAGAATTCCATAGGGGAATAAATAAAACAAGTGTTTTATTCTACTATTGAATAGTTATTCAATGTACAAAAGGCGAGTTTATCGCTAGAATGCGATGTCTTCCAACTAACTTCAACAATTAGCTTACCGTTTACACGTAATAAACTTTTCAACGATTGCCCCACAATGTTTTTTTTTTAATAATAAAATACTTTATTCAAATAAAAATTACAATGTGTGTGCAAAATCCCGATAAGCTCTAATGAGCTTGTCATCAGGTTATACTTAATTCAATATAATTATATACTTATAATAACCACTTATACTATAGTAACCACTATTAAATATTTATGGTAACTACTAATTATAACAACTTATACTTACATTAACATTTATGTAATATTATATTTATATACTTCCAATTACTCCAATCTCAAACAACAAATTCTTATTTACAATTTTAACAATAATTCAAACTATATCTATTTAACAAATAATTAAATAAAGGTGAAACAATTTGCATAATGGTCATAGCTCAGATAGTTGCGGCGAGATAAGTGACCCCTAAGTCAATAAACCCTTTTTTGTTTGTCTCAAAAATGAAAGTTCATTCCAGGAACACAAGGATACGCAGATAATAAATGATTGGTAATCGATTGATATTTAGCAACTAGTAATATCGATGTTCAATGTCCCAGAAGTGAACTTCGCTGAATGACATGACATAGAACTTGCGAAACGAAACAATCACCTATTGCAATTATGGGTTGAATTATAATTGACATTTGTAAGGTTAGTATACACATAGTGTAAACTAGTAATAAACACGAATATTCGTGCATACAGAAATCGATAGAAAATTACTAATACCTATAAAATTGAACTTTTGCAATATTATATGGAACGCAGCGGCGTATCTTCCATATATGCAAAAATGCTATGCATGTCCTAAAATATATAAAAAATCTTAAAAATATATATATATATATTGTGAACATTCAGCACGGCCAAGAAGAATCCGCAGGAACTGTAGTTTAGCCTTAACGAATTAAAACTATAATACAATTTATTATCTATTCAAGAAAAATATCACGCAATATTTTCATCTCTTTCGTATCGTTTGCTTTACACTTGAGTATAGGCGAAATATATTTGCCGCTTTTTCAAAATTATCGATGTGTTTATAACAACTTTATATTATGAATGATTCGAAGATATGACGCATGTTTGCGTTTGTGCTACGGTTATGATTTTAAATAAAATGGCAATGATAAGTTATTTTGAACATGTAACCGTCAACTTCAAGTTCAACTTTGTAACGAATTTTAATTTATTTATAATGCCCGATTGAGGTGAAATTTTGTACTCACATCGATGGTGTACAATAGGTAATTCATGATTTAGTTTTTGAACAAATTATTATTTTTCAATAAAATTATGTAGGTTTTTCATATAAAATAAATACAACTTTATACACCTTTCACAGTAAACTATAAGCTTGTGTCGTGAAAGGGGAGTTTGCCGGTATCTGAGATTTAACCACGTACCTCTTTGCCGAGACTCCAGGCTACCGACGAACTCAATATTTATTACTTCTGTTGATTTATTTGAATTTAAAGATATTTTTTGAGCAGCTTGAAAAAATACGTACTCACATAATACATACATTTACAGATTATATTATTCTTAATGCCATCCACTCGTGTGCGACTCATGCGAGTGATTTAGTAAATTTGTGTAAAATATGACCTACACGAAAAGTCTTGTCCCGCCACTGATAGAACTTTAGTGTTATATAATAACTATTGTTTGAAAACACAACACATTGAATCACGTATTAAGTGAATAAAATACCAACATCGACTTCATTGAATACAATATTTCATTGTACAGTGAAATTTGATTTTTTTAAACAAGAAAAGTAATGGTTTGTATTAGGTATGTTCAGATGAATTTAATGGGAAATGTTACTTATTCACCCACTTACTGCTAGTCTTCGTCTCTTCACTGCTGAATATATGTATACCTACATAGGTATAGTGGTGGCCTTTAGTATGGAAACGCCAAACAAAATATATGAAAATGATCAATAGCAGGTATTTTTTATTTTTGTGAGGACAACAAAAGAATAAATAAATATAAAAATGTTAAAATAATTCCTTCAATATTTACAAAACAAGACAAAAAAAGAGAATTTCAATTATTAAGGGGCATCTCATAATGGGCTATTATGACTCATTAATGTTGGTGGTTGAAATAAAACCAACATTAAATGGTAAAAAAACGATTTTTAATAAGAAGAGTTCGTCGGTAGCCTGGAGGTAGAGACTCGGCCTCCAGAACAAGGGGTCCGTGGTTCGATCCCAGGTGCCAGCAAACTCCCCTTTCACGGCACAAGCTTTTAGCTTAGTGTGAAAGGTGTTGTATTTGGGTTTATAACAAAACCCAGATATATCTTTTTTTTTTTTTAAAAAAAAAAAGAATAATGCTAGTGACACTATCGCCCCATTAAGATGTTGGTTTAATTGAAAATATGAATGAATATATGGATGATCCGACTCCTATCAAGGAATATGAATAAACATCTCACCTGGCGATATAAATTAATTACTTACATTTAATAAGTAATATTTGCTATGTTCAAATTTGTAAAGTGAATAAGAAAAATTAATTAAATGAAAGATGTTATCTTATAGTTAGAAGTATAAAATAGATTTATTAAATTTACTTTTGACTAAGACAATTATTAAATCCCTACGGGTTAGTTAAATATATTTGATTTTACACTAATTATGTGATTTTAACTCACGTGTGGGTTGAATATGCAAGCAACACGAAGCGCGAGATTGACGCGATGTAGATCGTCCAGTGGCAGGCGAAAGAGTGTCGAGGCTCGGGTGTTCACCGACCTCCAACCCACGAGCCTTATCTGATAATGTAACAATTATCTAATCAACGAATAGCGACTCGCGGATTTCGCTTATCATTCTCTTAAGGTCGATGCACACCCGGGACCATAGAAATGTAGCTGCGCTACATACCTTCCCTCCTTCTGTTAAGAATGAAGGCTCAGCCTCATTCCCAAGATATTCTCCTTTCTCGCGTATTGCTTGCATATCCACCTTTACAATAAAATCTATATTCTATGTTGTTAGTTCTATTATATATATTTAAAAAAAAATTCTTCTGAAGCTCTCATCTCTAGTTGACACAACCCCGTGACTCATCTCTCATCACTTAAGGGCTCCGTGTAACCTGAAAACCAAGATCAAATTAGTGTGCTGTTATTATTCAGCTCTACCTAACTAAATGATGCTATGGCTCGATGGATGAATTTATAATGCTTTATATGAATATGAAATAATTTTTTTTTTTTTTTTAAAAAAAATGTCTTATCAGACTATGAAATATTTTTTTTTTAAAAACTTAAATTGTATAGAGCATAATGACTAGAGATTGCAATTTTCTTTTATAACATGTAAGCAAATATTTGATTGCATTTTCCTATGACATCATCACTTGTCTATAGGAAAATGTACAATCGCTGTGTATGTATACACTTTAATATATAAAACATATGAAATTATCATGCATCTTACAAGCTATAATTATCAGGTTATTATATGAACAACTTAATATTATTATGATAAGATTTTATTTATGTATTTATTTCTAATAGAGGCAAATTAAGCCATCAAAGTACTAAATAAATATTGAAATAATGAATAAATTGATTTTGTTTTGTCAAAAATTTACTAATCAATCATACTATCCATCATGATTTATATTTATAGACATTCATTTGCAATGTCAAAATTATATTTATACACACAATGTATAAAGTTATTTATATTGAAATTGAAATTTTTTACATTAAAATGTATAAAATTCTTTATATTGAATTATGACAATTTCTACGTTAAAAATTATAGAATTACGTATCTTATGAGTTATCCAGCTTGATATTTATTGATGAATTGAAGTCTTCTCGCACTCCTGGTAGTCACTCTTGTACCACTTGAGGATGTGGAGGCTTGCTCTGTTGTCTGAGGACTCTGGACTTGTTGACTCTGGACTGATCTCTCTGTGATTGGCTGATTGTTGATTTCTCTGAGATTGGCTAATTGTTCTGCACTCTCCTGCGTTGAGTTATTGTTTTCCTGAGGCACAATAGTATCTGTAAAAACTCAAAAATATGTTTGTTTTTATTTTGGTATGATCCACTTGGACAGTCTTCTGTTGTCGCGTGGTTGATGATCCCCTAGGTTATCCGCACCTAGCTCGTGTCGTTCACAAGTAACAGGGGCATACCTTTTCTTGCCGGTGACGGCCACCTCGGTTGTACCAATCCTACCCGTGCTGTTCACAGGATACAGGGGCATGGCTAAACCAGCTTGCCTGTTGGATGACGTCCACCTCGATTCGTACAAACCTTACGCATGATGATCATGGGATAGCAAGAGCATGCTTACCTGTCGGTGATGTTTATTATTGCCAAAATTGTGTAACTATGCCTTAAGTCTCAGGATACTATGCTGTAGCTGGCACAAATCTCGCCAGACCGGAGATATAACTGTCATGTGTGCAGGTTGTCATCTTTTGCAGTGTGTCATTTCTTTGCCAGTTTGATGCTTCGCTCGCCCTGCTCGCTTCATCGATGTCTGAATTTGTTTTTGTTACGCTGTAAACTAATTACAATACACGCCACAATACATTTACATTAAAATTTAGTAATTATTATGATATAAACTTATATTATTTACTAGAGAGATGTGTCACGTAGTTCAACTGTCAGTTATTGTAGTCCAGAGACAAAGTCGGCTAAATTTAGTGTTGACCGTTTTTTAATATTATTTCTGATTTTAATAAATTTTTTTTCTTTTTTTTTCTTTTGACTAATTCGCCAACCACTGGAGATCGCCGCGCCGCCTGTCGTCATTTAGGCGTACTATCGTTGTACTTTTGTTGATATTACCGAATTTTAATACTCACCGCTGTAGAAAGAAATTATTATGCTTTATGTATGTACTATTGAATAAGATGACTTATGTATATTGACTCTATTCCGACTTACTATTATTTCAAGATATCGGATTTCAACCATAAAAATAAAATATTTTTATGAATAATTGCATTAAAAACCTAATTTTTCTAAGAACATAAACAAAATTCTAAACGTTTCCATGCTTAATAAGCAATATGGCCACCACTGTAGTTACAACTCTTCAAAATTTTCCATTTTATTCCGAAGAAAGCGGCATGATCCCACTTACTTCTCAACATCATTTAACCATCTCTCGACCTCCTACGATCTTAACTTGAAGATTCTCCCCTTTTATCCACCATCGTCTCTTCTTTCTATATATTTTTTTATATGTTGTGTACATGATGTTTTTTAATTGTTTTATGTCACATAGTATATCTATGATTTAGTTGGAAGATATTGAGCTTAATGTTAAATTAATAAAAAAAGTTGTCTTGTACAAGATTTTTGTACAAATTTTGTACATACATACCACATTATTTCTATTGTTGTTTATTATAACATACACTTATATAAATGTGTTATAAAAAAAAAAAACTATATTATCAGCCAGTTGGCACATCCGCTTGAAGACTTCAATTCAATAATATCCACACCCTTTGTTTTATTTCGGATTGTTTCATTTATTTTCTTATTCTCAAGCTGATTGATATACTATCAAATTGTCAACTAATTACTACAATATATAATTATTATATCTGGCATAAAACAGTTCTCCCACTCTTTACAGTAAGCGTTCAAGTGTCCTGTAAGGAATCAGGTGTTTGTAAAACATCACAAATAATAAGAAAAAAACATCTTCAACTCAGCGATGGCAAAAAGAGTGTGATTTGTGTGTCTATTACATAACTGCAGGACATCCATGAGGCAAGACGGGAGCACGAGAGGCTGTGGATTGGTTGTCAGCACTGGAGCCTAGACTGTAGAGCAGGGATGCACAAGCCGCGACCTGCCAGCGAATTATATAATATGAAGGGTCCACCGCAATAATGATTAATGTCCATTGTCCTTTGTTTTAAGATAATTGGGTTTTAAATTTATAAACGGTGTAAAAAAAGTCAGACCTCAAGATAATAAAATGTTATTTATTAAAGTTAAATAATGATACATCATAGTTATATTTCTTTGGAAAATAATCATTCGTTAAGTATTATAAACTTAATAAAAATAATGTAATCTTTAGTAAGTCTTTAAAAATCAGGACTATAATGATCACTGTCCACACTACGTTAACAGTCAATAATGATAGGTGTCCAAATGACTGTTTTATTTAACTTCTGTTTCTTTAATATTAGCAGCGTGAGGAAGTTCATCGTAATAACGTCTCGTTTCAGGCCTACAGAACTTTTTCAGGAACTGTAGGTCGTTATATTTTGCTTTTGATATAGGCAGCTAATCTTTATAAGCTAAACCAGGTAATTTGAATTCACCTTCATTAACTGCCTTCATAGACCGAAAAGAAACTGGTGTGTTGACCACACTTGATTCCCATGGACAATTATTAAATTTTTTGTGAAACATGAGCCGTGGGTGTTCTTTCTGGACTCTAAATTTATGTTCCTGGAATCGAAGTTTCTTTAAAAAATCACTCATTCTTCCTGTCTGTCTTCTTTTTTTCGTATTTCCGATCATTTCGTTTTTCTCAGCCATAATTTTAAAAAAGAAAACACCTAAATCCGTATAAAATAACCTTACAAAACGCCACTCACACAAAGACTAACAAAAAAATTGGCTGGATCGCCGCTAGTTTGACATTATGATGGCGTTGTGTAGCCAAAATATTAAAAACGTTTTTATCTCGGGACTGCATGCGATATTTCTGAGTTTGTAAACAAGATTTCTTACTACTTTGTCAAGTGATAGAATGGCATTACTAATTTAAAATTTTATATTTTTGGACATTCATCATTATTGCAGTGGACCCTTCATATAAAAAAAACGTCAAAACCACTGTATTCGGTAAAAGTACCGGATACTTAATAATTCGAGTAAATATTCTTTAAGAAAAACTGAGTTTTTGAAATATTTCAAATGCCTATTTCATTGTGGAAATTCGGTGATGGGAGGGGGGGGGGGTAGAAATTTAAACACGTAATATTTTAAGTATCCGGTATTGACATAAACAATAGTTGGTACAAAATACCCGGTACATCGCATTGTAGAAAAAGGTACTGCGAGAAAATATTGTTTAAGAAAATCTAAGAGTTTTTGAAATATTTAAAATTCCTATACCATTTTGAAAATTCGGCGGGGGGGGGGGGAATTAGAACTTTTAGTGTTTATTTTCTTACAGCGGCCCATCCTTGGCTCATAATCTTCCCGAGTGGCCCCTGTTCCCTATATGTCTGTGTATCCTTGCTGTCGAGGATACGACGTAACCCACACACAAGTGAAGATTTACATACATACCAAGCCACACGAAAAGTAATGTAAGTAATACGATACATCATTTATAAGTGGGTACTTGTATTATTGATGTATGAAATAACTAAGTAAGATATAATTCAAGTATTTATGTACCTATGTACATAACACATGGAGATACACAGAGTATGTAAGTCGTGTTACATATAGTATGTATGCCGCCGCCCGATAGTTAAATTAGCCGGTTAACTAAATGGTTAGGCGGTTAATAAAATGCCGGCATTCAATTGAGTACTTAGCCGTTTCGTTGAATCACAATGACGGACCAAACGTTCGAAATTTTGTTTGATTGTAGCTAGCCCGATTGTTAAAATTACTGCTATTACTACTACTATGGATAGCCAAAAGTTCAGCTGCATGTAATAAAAATGCAAGCTTTACTCTCCGTGCCAACAAAAAATAAGTCATTCAGGATGGGAGGAAAACCTTATCGCTGAATTTAAGGTGTAAAATGTTATCTACTTCTGCAGACCCGCTGCATATAATAAACATACAAGCTGTCCTCTTCTTGCAAAATCAAGACATTCAGGATGGGTGGCAAACCTCATCGCTGACTTCAAGATGTAAATGTCTTTATTTTTATCGCACACCTGCCTTTTACAGGACACTTGAAAACTTACGGAAAAGAGAGGGAGACCAATTCTTTATCGGGTGCTCCACGGGATTTATTTTTACCGGATTTACACGGGTAAAATGTTATTATTTTTTCTTGTAAAATGTTGAAATTTAGTTTCTTTATATGGCACTGCGGTGCTAGGATTGATAAATGTTACGTTAAACAATGCGGCTGGATCTCTTTTAGCTTTTCATCTGAATTCTTGAATTTTACTTATCCACTAGTCATCCAGCCAACTGGCTGATTAAACAATGTGATGATGACATATACATAATGTATTGAAAGAAAAATAGTTGTAGGTGACGCAATGTACGACTTTCACGCAATTTCGATTTTCGATGTGATTAAACGACCTTGTATAGGTACATAATATGTAACAACAAGGCAGGTATTTACCTACTAGGGAAGGCAAACCGGTTTCATCGAAAAATAATCGGATATCTCGAGAACATGAAGATTTATTACGATTACGAATTTCCGGTTGAGTGATCTAACCTAATGAAATGCTTTCAATTAACGTTCTTGATACATAACCTATTTTCGTAGGTAAAGCTTAATTTAGAACATTTTTTAGTAATACAAAAATTTGACACCCCCTTCTCTCTCTTTTTCTCTTTGGTTTCAATCCTGTGTATTGATTGTAGCAAAATATTGAAATTAATTAATAAATATGTCTGTATTTATTAAAAAAGTTTATTGCTAAAATTTCTCATCATCATCATCATCATCGCCCTCAACGCTCCTCTCGGGAGCACAGGGCAGAAACCAGCCTCCTCCATTCAGAGCGTCTCTGTGCCAATTGCGTCACCTCTTCCCACGACATTCCTTGCGCTCTGATATCGTTGTCATAGGAACGGTGTATTGTGAAAGAGGGACCCCCGGGCCGACGGAACCCCTGCGGACGGAAGAACAGTGCTCTTTTTGGCCAACTATCATTGGGCATTCTCAAAACATGTCCCAGCCAGGACCATCGTCTCTCCTATATTACGGAGATTACAGGTCTCTGCTGGGTGCGCCGGCGCACAGCATCATTTGTAACATGTTCATACCATCTGACATCCAAAATCCTTCTAAGACACTTGTTTTCAAAGCTTAGTATCTTCCGCTCTTGAGCCTTGGTTAAGTGCCAAGACTCGCAGCCATATAGAAGGATTGTGATGATGCACGCATTGAACAAGCGACTTTTTGTCCTGATGCTGAGTCCAGACGCCTTCCAAACTTTGTTCATGTTGTTGAAAGCCCCGCTAGCTGCTCCTATGCGGATTGGTAATTCCGACCGGAGATCACCCTCTGGCGTTATGGTTGCTCCCAGGTACCTGAATTTACTAACCTGAGATATTTGGGAATTGCCAACTATTAGTGGGGTGTGAGTACTCGTGCATGTACTATTACATATGTACTCCGTTTTACCAGCGTTGATACGAAGGCCAAGGCAAAAAGAATTTTCATAAAGAGCATTAGCGTTGCACTGATGCTTAGATAAAATTTCTACCAAGATGAAACCTACATAAAATGGTGCGGATTATATTATTATTAAAAATAAAAAATATATATATATTGGGTTTTTATAAATTGCGCTTGTGAACCTTTTCAGTTCTATATACACTCAGCAGATCATAGATCGTCAAGTTATTCTTAGCGTGAGCATCTCTTATCATTTTTCCCTTCAGCCGTCCCTTCTATTATTTATTGTAGAAAGTTTTTCTGAAATGCTATTTAGCAGGTGCCTTCCTCTTTCGATTCTGTAAAAACTTCGTCATTTGAGATGTAGTCCCTCCAGAATTTTCCCAGTTATCATTCCATGGAGTCACTTATGCTGACAACTTGCGTGTTTATTATATATATATATATATTTTATTTGTTCTATTTCATTCATAAATACACAGTATACATTGATATTACAATAACAAAATAATATTACACACAGTAAAAATGCTCACTCCATAAACAACTAAATGCTTGTGCGGAGGGTCGGATTGCAACTATAACATTAACACACATATAAGAATCAGCTAGAAATATTAATACACATAAGAATTAGTTACAAACAGCAAACTTTCAGTTCTAATGTACATTCATCATACGTTCAACAAAATCTACCAGCACAATACAAAAATTAAACCAATACAATTATTCACAACGTCAAAACAATATACAAATCAATTGGATCAATTTTCCTCTCATCAACTAATGTTGATGAGAGGAAAATTGACACACAACACAAACACACATATACACAGAAATATATCACTTTTACGCGATTCAGTTTTCAATGATGACATCATGAACCTGAATCTCAAAATTGTCGCTGAAAATGTTATCCCGTCTTATCCGGCTTGTAGCGCTTCTTTATTATTTTTATAAGCTCGTCTCCTCTTGGAGTCTTTCTCAAGTCTAATGGTAGGTTATTAATTGCCAGCTGGTCTGCTGGCTGCTCCACTTGTAAAATATGCCGCAATGGTATAGTAGTATTTTTACGAATATCCCAGTAATTTTCATATTATTTATATCAAGACAAAGAAATAGAACAGTAGATAATATATGACAATTATTACTTCTTTTTATTTTTGATTTCAATTTTTATTTTTAAATCACTTGAGGTGTATTGTTTTTAGTATTTTTTTGAATAGTTATGTACAAATTTATGTTTCTTATTCTTATGTATTTTTTATTGTTTTCTTTTTAATGATAGGGTTCAGCGTAGACTGGAAAACGTCGCTCGGCACCAAGACCGCCTTTTGGTCTAAATTTAGTAGGTACCTACCTCACGTTTATAATTATTGTATTTCATTGTATATTTGTATTGTATTCTTGACCAATAAATGTTGCGAGGTCTTTTTCAAAGCTAACTGATGTGCGGTATCTATCTTCCATAGTAATAATTGCATAATTCCTACGTACATTCATACACACGCGGTGATTTAAGATAATTTTCTAATAGTTGTTGCTAGTACATGGATGCCTACCTTGTATAATAATAATTTGTAAAGAAAGTTGAGCAGAAGGTACCGAGCAAGTAAATAAGAATAATTATTATATCATTACTAGCCGATAACCTATAGGTAGTTGTTGCTTAGTACACTGGCTTAGTAATAGTTTTTTTGTACACAATCTTATTTTTGGGACAAATCCTTTATTATACCAACTTTTTATTGATCAATCTGGATTAATTTGTTTCACCTACAAACAATTATAACACAAATGTACTCATACATACATACCATCACGCCGCTTCCCTCGCGGGGTAGGCAGAAAGGATCGAGCACTCTTTACATCTTTCGCTTCCGGCACTGTCATACAATTCCTCATGCATGCTCTCCTATTCAATGTGTTCAACACGTGACCGTCCTGTAGGATTTAATTTCAATGATCTTGCCATTTGATCCTTGGACGTCCACGTCTCCGAGCACCTTTCCTCTCAGTCAAATATATCTTCTTAGTCATTCTGTCCTCATTCATTCTTTCCACGTGCCCAAACCATCTTAACTTATTCACATTCATCCTTGTAATTACACCAACCTTCATTCCACATTCCTTTCGCATACCTATCACTGTTGCGCACACGATCTCTCAGACTTTTACCACACATGCTTCTCAACGAACTCATTTCTACTGCATTTATGCCACTTTCATCCTTCTTTCAATTTGTTTAGTATTATTATTATTATTGACAATAAGACGATTCTTACAAGAATCATTACAGCTGAAGGTCAATGCGATCCCAGAAGAAAACATTAAACGATATCCAAATGATAACACAACTACATTAAATATATCCTCGATTTTTCTTATAAATTCTGCATACGTCACGTTAAAGATATCAACTTCTCCAGCCAGACCATTAAACATTTGAATAGCTCTACCAACTGAGGAGTTTGTCAATATGTTTTTTTTCTGCTTTGAGGCTGGTAAAAAAATGGTGATAAAAGAAAAAAATTGCAATGGAAGGATTCGAATTCAATATCTCACGATTGTAAATCCGAGATTCTAGTATCGAGTTACAGGTGATAGCGTGACAATAACCTTGCTATTGAATACCTACATAATTTTATACACATCACCTTGATACATTATTATGTGTGCCTAAAACAAATATTTTTAACATTAAAAACAAGTTTTATCTAATAAATATTATTATTAACCAAACAACAAAGTTCAACATACTTCTGCCGCTACTAATAAAACAACACCATTATTTATTTATTCTATGAGATTACCGTTAAATAAATAAATAAATAAAAATTCACACGCCTAATAATACATATCTCTAGTTATATTCACACAAAGAAACAAAAGTCGCCGACTAACTTTTAGTTACCAGTTTTATCACGATTACAAGCGACTCAAAGTAGCAAAAATTGTTTTTGTGTGTATTTGTTTGTGTTAAGTGAAAACTTTTTCTATTTCAGATTCACCCAAAATCCAAAATCCCAAGCATCGTAAAATGTCTGGCGCTAGAGGACTTACCTTGACCGAACAACACCGTAGAAATGTTTCAATTTATGCTTTGCATTACATATGGATTAAAATATAAATGTTTCAGGCCATATTGCAAAAAACGTTTCACTTTTTTTAATAACTCTCTTGTATGCTGGGCGTAAATCAAATAAATTTTATTCCTAATGTAGATATCACACACCAATTGAAGTGTGTTGTTACGCATAACGCATTGTTTATTTAAAAAGCCAATCGGAACCAATATATGAATCCCGTGAATCATAAGTTGGAGATCTTTAAGATGTAAAATGAGGTAAAGTTAGGCCGATGCGTTGATATTACTTTAAAAAAATATACATATGGAAAACCTACAATCATCATACAGAGAAGGCAGAAGATTAGAATGCGATAATTTATTTATATACTTATGTACGGCTAATTAGCCTTTTACACAATATTTTACATAGGTATCATAATAAAACCTAGGTACCAAACACAAAATTAACAAATCAATACTACAAACATACATCTATCATTACAATTTTAAAATAAAACAACAGAAGGCGACTAAAATAAAATATCAATAGATAGAATTATATTAATAAAATAAAAATAGATGAAATTAAATTAATAAAATAAAATATCAATAGATAAAATGAAATTAATAAAATAAAACAAATGTTTGCGCAAAACCACTACTCCTACCTAGGAGTGAAGTGGTATAATGCTTTGCCGGTGGATTGCAAGGATCTAGCAAATATTGGTATAGCTAAGTTTAAGTTAGCTTTAAAAAAGTTAATGAAGTAGATTTTTCTTTTCTTTGGGTATAGATTATTGATTGAAAATATTGTACCTTATTGTTATTTAATTTGTACTAACATGTTTATTTTTGTACGATGTGTTTTTCTTTTTCTTTTCAAGTTTATGGAAAGTTTCAGGATTTATTTTGGTAATGTTTTTGATATTGTTTTCTTTTTATTTACTTTTGTATTGTTTTGTAATATTGTAACAATGTAGCTCACTTCAAAACACGAGATTTTCTCTTTCTGAAGTTGAGTCATTGAAAAATAATGTTTTATTTATATGTATTTGTTAACTATGTAAATATGTTATAAAAAAAATTATAAATAAATAAAAAAAAAAATTAAATAAAAATAGATAAAATTAAATTAATGAAACAAATAAAATAAAAATAGAAAAAAAATAATTAACAGAATTAAATAAAATAAAAATAGATAAAATTAAATAAATAAAATTAAATAGAATAAAAATAGATAAAATTCTATCTAAGGAAGGTAGCAAGTTGACTAAATAATAAACATTCAAGTTTTATTCTCCGTGCCGATAAAAGCTAAACCATTCAGGATGGGCAGTGGGTCTACCTCACATGCGATACAAAAGATTTATGTCGCTTCACTTTGAAGCATCCGTACTTCTTACAAAGTGAAGTTTCGATGTTATTCTGTCTCCGAATTTGTTCATGTGTGAATTGCCTAACACAAGTTATTAACGGTAGACTAACTCATAAAATTAACATAATGAAGATGCGACTACAAATCTCTGCATAAATATTATATTTGAGTAATTGCTTATTTATTTTTTCTATAGTTATTTTTATTTTATTCTTCACTGTACATTGTTTACATTATTACAAATCAATACTATCATAAGTATCATAAAAATATCAATTATACGATTCAATGTACAGAGGATGAGTTTATCGCTAGAATGCGATGTCTTCTAACTTACCCGGTTATAGAATTAAAATTAAAGAAGCATACTTAAGGATATATCAACGGAAATAGTTGAAATAAAAATAAAACACACACACACACACACACATTTAAACCATAAACAAGCTGTATGCATAATATAAGGCTATTTGTGTATAAAAAAAAACAACAACAAAAAGACTAAAAAAAAAATGAGCCAAGCTATAGGGAAATTACAAGTCTCTATAGGAAATCTTGTTCATTGAGCTTTTAAAGATATACCTATTCAAACTCTATGTCTTTTTTATTGTTAAAGATATTACAGTTCTTGTGAGACAATGAATTAATCAATGACTTTCTCATGGGCTGGAAATTCAAAGGAAAAATTGGTAATGCGACCAATTTTGCAACCAATATGATTCGTATCGATTAGTTATAAATGAGCGTTGATGATGTAAATCTTATGCAATTTTTATGACATATTATGTTCAAACTTTATATCATACATACGCATACATTCGTTATAAAAAAATGGATCTAGATTTGGAACAAACCCAAATAATAATCATAATAATGTTGATGATCTCAAAGGCTCGTGACTTCTCCTGAACAGTTTTAGACTTACTCCTGAATATGGCAGGAGGCTGGATCTGTCTAAGATCTACTGGTATTTGGTTCCAGTCCAACTGAAACCAATAACCAGCTAATGTTCCTCTCTACGGATTTGGAAGCGTTTGTCCTATTGGGCTTTACAAGTTTATTGACAGCGGTGGAAGTTGTGCGCAGTGGTCGCCTCAGAATTTCGTCTACGGGACAGAATTCAGCGTGGCATAGAGATACCGTAGTTTATTCACTTTCATCCCAGGGTCACTCCAAAATATTCATGTCTAGCATTATAACTTTAACGCACTTAATAATATTAAAGATTTTTTACCACACACTCTTCAACCATTTTACGTTGCATATACATAATCCGGCGTCTAGCTATAACTTATCAATATATATGGAGCCCCAGTATAATATCATAATAATAATATGTCTTATTATATCATATTAGTAATATAATATATAATATTGTATTGCCATTATCAGTTACCTGTTGTTGTTGTTAGTACTGAGCTGCTATCCATACTTTCGCTTTCCTTGACACTTTCACAGCCGAACGCAGTTTGATACAATCATATTACAGTATAATACAGTAACACACAGGCGAACCATGTTCATACGAAATCGTTCACTGTACAAGAACGCTATGCATTATCTGTTCCAACCCCGATTTTAAGCCCAGTTCTTTTATCCAGAATGATAGCTGATGTTGGGGGAACTGACAAGGCATTCAAATGTTGGATATCTATTATCTCGGATATCTATTATTGATTAAGTTTAGTCGAATTTGTTTGAATATTAGTAAAAACCCTTTAACCCCTCAAAGCTCGAGCTCTGCTCAATTTTGAGGGTAAAACAGATATTATAAAAAAAAAAATAATTTCGTTCATTGTATGTATAATTATATTTAATGTGTTAATTATTATCTCAATCAAAATATTTGAATTTGAATATTTGAATCTTATTAGTCTAGACTTCTATTTAGCAATACATTGAATGTAAAATTGTCCTCACGGGCAGGCCTGAAAGATAGGCCAGACAAAATCACTATTTTACGCTCTCTCTTCAAAGTCCGTTTTGGAGGGGAGTAAATTGATATAATTATATATGATTTTTTGTCGATACGTCGCGTCGAAGTTTTTGTTCGCAAGCTTTTGGAATCATTGGAGATTCCATCATCAGGCAGTGAGTCTACGATTTTAGCCTTCAAGGAGTTGGCGTTGACTAATATATATAAATGAAAGATAATAAAAACAATATAAGGTTCTCATAAAATACATTCAAAGAAGAAGAAACATTACAAGCTTGACAAGAAACATTGTCGGCCGGTGTGGCGCGAAGGTAACGCTCTTGCCTTTGAGTCACGAGGTCCCGGGTTCGATTCCCGGCCAGGGCAAAGTGAAGAAAGACCTTTTTCAAATTGTCCTGGGTCTGGGTGTTACATGTATATGTGTTTAGTGCATTGTATATGTGTGTATCGTCGCGTTAGTACCCATAATACAAGATTCATCTTAGTTTGGGACTGGCTCGATCTGTGTGAGTTGTCTATGTATGTTATGTTATGTTAAGCTAAAATAGCAATAATTTGTCACGTGATAAAAATAAAGTTAAGCAGGTGAAGTGGAGACCATGAAATTACCAGAAGGATATGAGAAAATCCTTTGAAAAGATGGGTTGAAATAAAAAACCAGAAGGATATTAGAAAATCCTTTAAAAAGATGGGTTGAAAACGAGGAAATAATTGGTTCATGTTGCTCGAAATCGAAGAAAATGTAGGAGTGTTAAACAAACCTGACAAAAGAGAGCTGATGAAACATGGTAGTGCGCTTCTAAATATCTTGATAGGACTAACATTGGATACCAGTCTTCTTCTTCGCCCTCGCCTATATCCCATTTACTTGGGGTTGGCTTTCCTAGTCCACATCTTCCAAATTTTCCGATCCCCTGCATCCTCCGAGCGCAACTCTGCCTCCTTCAGGTCCCTGACAATTGTGAACATCCAGGTGGTCACTGGTTTGCCTGGTGTTCTGGGTCCTTCTTCTAGATCCATTGTCTTTTTGATCAGTACATAAATAAATAGGATTTGATTGTATTTCCATATATAGAGATATTCCTACCGCTATTACCGGCTTGAGCTGCATTCACAACTTGTATGTATTAATATAATATTAATATGTATTATATTTAATGCCTGATGCAGACTTATGTAATAATACTTAATAGTAGTAGATATAAGTATTTCAATACTGTTTTGAGGATAATTTTTTAATCGATAATTTAATACACGCACAAACTCTGTGCCTTGTGAATAAGTATAACACTAACGCAATTATTTCCCTTATTAAATATTACCTTTCCGTCCTTGACAATTTAGTTCACAAGACACGTGGTTTTTGGACCGCACTTATTTTCGATGAGTGTGTGTATCATTATGTTATCCAACATTTTCATATAACTTTTATTAATGCAATTGCACGAAAAACTCAATTGATAAATGTTACGAATATGATTTATTTTTTACCATAGAACATGAAAATCTAAAGTTCATTTCATCATAATATTTTAATGCTCTGGTAATATTAACACTACAAAATATTAAAATATTTGTTCGAAAAATGTACAATGTTGAAATCGTCAATAATATAAAATAATACAGGTTTTTACTTCTTTATTTTAATTTTTGTTTTCTGAATTAACAAAAACACTAAAATATTTTTAAAATTTGTATTATTAATATTTTAACTAATTACAGATTTTAATATCGTTGTTGCATATTCAAAAAGGGGTGTGTGAATTTATAAATGTTTAGACATTTCTGGAATAAACTCTGTACCTGAGAGCCATTTAGTTTTAAGTACTAAAATGCCATTTTCGAATTCAATTTTTTAATCGAAAAAATCTCAACATTTTACTAGTAATAAGCTGTACATAGTATATACAGCTTATTACATAGATCCTATAGTATAGACCCTGAGCATTTCTGTACTTAAAACCCCCGACTGTTGTGTTATTTCCGATTTTTTCGTAACTTTGGCATTTTTGTCAAAAATGCACATAAGTCTTAATGTCTCTCAGGTACAGAACTGCTTATAATGATATTATGACCGTTTTATAAAGTGATTCTTAGTAAAAAATATTAAAATTAAATACTGAAAGAATAATTTCTCATGTCGATAAAAGTCCAAACAACAACTTTAATACCCAAATGAACAGTTTTTAAAGAGTATGTACCTATGCCTAAACTAAAATGTTCGCACATACTTCATTTTAAATATGCAACGACATTATGAGTGCTTTATGGACCAAGGAAAATGTATTTTGGAAACCTACATTTTTCCAAAACCATTTTGAACGATTTAGTAAGTATTTTTTTACTACATGCCATACACAGTTTTCAAATTACCTAATGATGAGAGCGGAAACTCGTAATATGCAGCTTAAAATAAAATAAAATCGTACAAAATTACTAAATATCGAGTTTTTATTTAAATACTTGTTATCATAGCTTATCGTTAAATTCCATTACGTACGTTGAAAAAAAATAACAAGCTATTATAATACGCTATTTATAACCTAAGGCGTTTATTAACTACATCCGAAATAACGCATACTGCTATTATCGTTATCAAACGGTTTATATATATTTTTTACAATTACAAACGCTTAAAATAATAAGTATTTGTTGAATATTACGTACATGGACACTGTAGACTAGTTACTCTGTAATTGCTATCTTCAATATGATCATAGTTATATCTATACAATTATTATTTAATATTCTTTTAACAATTTTAGGTTATATAAGATGGACAATCTACTATTTATTAAACACAAGGCAATTTTAGGTGGTTAGAAAAATAACAGATGGTATTGAGTTTACAAATGGAAGGTTTATGGTTTAATAAACACACATTACTACCTCATATTCTATATTGATTCAAACTAAAATAAGAACGTTCCAAAATTTTATAATCAGGTTCACTTGAACTAACATTCGTATTCTATACGATACAAGTTGTATATAAGTTTAATTAGGAACAATTTTAGAAGTTAATATTTTCAACCGACGGTACTTGGTGGAAATTCATATTGAATTAATTATAAATAAAACACTTATTTATAGTATATCCACAGTGACTTTTTATTGAACGCGAGCCGGCTTTCAAGAGGAAGGCTACCTCTTAAAAAAATAATGCTGCAAAATCTCTGATATGGGTTATTGTGGTTTCCCCAATATCGTTAAAAGGCAAATGCTGGAGATGTTTTTCTTAAAATCCGTCCACAACGGTACTCTATTTCAATTGTTTGTTACCACCATCACTTTTGTTTTGCTATCCAATAACATACTATATTTATATTCGTCACCAACTTGTAATTTCTTTTCTTTTCGCTAGCCTAACGATGATAGCGGAAACTCTTGAAAGCCGGCTGGGGTCCAAAAAAAGTCACTGTGGATGTACTATTAATAAGTGGTTGTTTTAATGTGCACTTACTAAAATTGGAACGTTCCTATTTTGGTTAGTGCACACTAAAAATGAAATAGAGTCGGGCGTATTGTCTATTCTGTACCAATTAAAAAATGAGACATTCAGGCTGGGGAGCTTGTCTCATCGCAGAATTGTAGATGTTAATTGTCTTACCATGATGTTTTGATAACACCTGCATGTTAAGGGATACTAAAAAAAAACAGAAAAGAGCGACAAACCTATTTTTTAAAGGGAACTCCACGGGGTTTGGTATTAAACAGAGGAGCAACTTATTGAGCAGATATTGTCGTTGGAGTTTATAAGAGTTTCATATTGCTTAGTCGCTCAGTAGCTTGATGGAATAAGGTACAAATTATGAAAAGGGTAGCCTTTGAGTTCAAATACAATTTAGAGAATTCTTAAATAAGGTAAAATTGCCTTTTCTACACTTAGAAAAATACTCAAAACGATTCATTGGTATAAGTCTATAATATTTACTCTTCGTAAACAAATCATTGTTAAATTTACCAACAACTTGTTTGCGAAGAGTTAATATTATAGATTCCTACTAGTGAATCGTTTGTACGATCTCTGGTCCTAATCTGATAGTACGTACCAATGATTCGTTGTGAAATTTCGTTAGTATTTTTCTCAGTGTACGCCTCATAGATAACTATGATTATTTAATATAATAAATTTTCTTAAATATATGTAAACTCGAAAGTATTTATTGCACAGATGTCCAAAGGGATGGGAAATGAATCTTATAGAGTTCATATAAAATAAAAAACATCTGCATCAATTCTATAATTATTTATATTCAAATCTTCCCCTTTACGCTCCCATTACCCCTATATACATCCCTACTGCTCTCAATACTATGCCACACCCACCTCCATAGATCCCAGACACATAATTCCTATTATTTTTTAATATTTGTAAACATCTGTAATTTTTCTATTCCTCGATTTGATATCTTTTCATAGTTAGTAATATTGTCAGTTTTAGGGAGAAAGAATTATTTTACTTCTTCTTATTAGTCCCACATAGTGGTGGGGTCTTTCTTGCTTTATTTCGACACTTGGTTCTGTCGAGTGAATCCTCATGGGAAACATCACAATTCCGCATGTCTTGTCTCACTACTTTACGCCATTTGCGCTTTGACCTTCCTCTTGGCCTCTTACCGGTAACCTCGATACATTGCCTATATACTCATTGAACTTAGGCAGGCTGCAGATCTTAAGACATTCAGAAGGGACCTAAAAACTGTTTATTTTATAAGAAATTCTAAATATTGTATTCTGTTTTAAATTCTTGACATGGATATATATTGTATCCAAAATATTCAATGAAAATATTATGTTACTTCTCACGTGGATACCTGTATGTATCCGAGATTCTCATTTAATTTATTAATTTATATAGTAACGAGGATGTTATGTCCTAGAATTGATGAATTTAACAGTGTTCTTGAGGTGCTTTGGCACGTAAACGACACTTTAATTTCGTCCAATAATTAATAAATAATATTGTCCAATAATAAAATTTCTCAGGTGGTTTCTCATAGGGAAAATAAGAACATGATTTAATATTTTGTAAGGAAAATACTTTATTTCAACAACAGCGAAATAATAACGGTAACAAAATAACAATAAAAAAATAATATAAATCGTTCGCTTAAAAATAACACATTATACAATAAAATAATAATATTAACGAAGTTCTTTAAGAATAGATAGAAGTAAGTGAAATTAAAATAATATTACACAGAGAATAAACATTTTATAAGTAACAACATTACATTGAGTACTGGTAACTTACGATTTAATATGGTAACTGAAGTTTATTAACCACTCTGCTAACAAATGTTCTTCCATGAATATTTTTTTTTTCAAAAATAACGTATATAATCAAAAAACATTTGTCCAGAATGTTAATTAGCATATCTAAAAGACATTTTTTCGAGATAACATTTGGATATAAGGTAGACTTCAACATCTCTTTTAGTTTTTGTGTAAGAGACATGGCGAAAATATTTATTTTCTTTATTATCCAAGCGCTCTTGAAATCATAATATCTTTTCTATAATTTATTAGACTAGCTCCTTTCCTATTTTGAAATTAATTTTGGCCTCATCAGTTAAAATTTACCTGATTACTTTTCATTACAATTAAATAACATAAATGAGCATTTCTTGATATTTTTTGTACCATTTTGTTTAAATACATACAAGATGAAGGAGTGGAAAGAGTAGGTACACACTTAGTTATAATATTATCTTCTTTTGTATAAAAGGTAAGACACACCATATCTTAAACATTTAAAAAAAATTCACGATATCAAGTCTTATTCACGACAAAACCACGAATTTTCTTTTAACTAATATATTACACGCTCAAACTAACATACACTGGGTATAAATGACTATAATGTTCGTTGGAAACGCAAACGTTAGTTTGTGAACCATTTAAATGCTATATGCCGCCTTAGGCCAATTTGGTCACGCACCCCGTAATTGTGAATTGACTGGGGTGTTTTGTACTACTTGCGGTACTGGAGCTGGTTGGACAGCTGGTTTCACTTCTGAACCTTGTGCTTGTACGTCGGCTCTATCAGCCCAACCATGGTGTTCCTCGTGGTGTTCATGGTGGTGATCATGATGGTCAGGTGAAGGGAACCATTCGGAAATCCAAACGGGTTTCCATATTTTGCGCCATGCGGGCAGAGAAATTTCCTTCCACGCTGGAGTGAGGACCTGTTTCCAGGCATCTTGCCATTCTAACTTCTTATCTGGCACGTGTATGAGTTTTTTGCTGGGCTTCCACGATTGCTTCCATGCCTCTTCCCATTTCAATTCCTTTTTGGGAACCCAGATCATCTTTTTGGATGGACGCCATATCTGCTTCCATGCTTCAGTCCATACAAGTTTTTTGTCATCAACCCAGATTTGTTGTTTTTCTGTTCTCCAGATTTGTTTGTACTCTTCTTTCCAAGCTAACTGCTTATCTTTAACCCACACTTGCTTTTTAGCTGGTTTGTAATATTTTTTCCAAGCAGATTTCCAAACAAGCCTTTTTTTCCACAAGTCGTGTGAGGTATATTCCCAACCTTCATGATCTTTGCCTAAGAACTTTTCTCCAGGGATTCCTACCTTGACCCATTCAGGCACATAAATTTGCTTCCATGCTGGAACTTGAATGTCCTTGTATGCGGCGACCTTAAAAATACAAAAAAAATTTAAAAACTGTAAAAATTTTTAGGCTAGGAATTTTAAGAAGACATTTACATAGATCACTTAGGAATGAATAATTAGTTGTCAATACGAGTATCGTATGAGTATTCTTGAGTGTTTTATGGTTTTTTTCATATATTTTGATTGGGACATAGAACAAATGTATTTTTAGAAAAAGTCAAACCAGAAGATATGATCGAGTAGGTAAACCGTAAATTGTATAGTAATATAAATGGGTTCAGATGTTATCTGAGAGGTAGAATACTACGTGTGAAATTGAGCAATGTAATTTCAGCTAGTTCTAGCGTCAAAAGCGGAATTCCACAAGGTAGCCATCTTGCATCAATGCTCTTGCTGATATTTATTTATGACTTGACGTATTAAATATTCAATGTAAATTTCCTATTATTTGCGGATGGTTTAAAGATATATAAAAGAATTGAAAGTATTGAGTACTGCGAAGTGCTACAAGATAATCTTGAGAAATTAAATAACTGATGCATAAAAAGTGATGTGCTGTTAAATGTCAGTAAATGTCAATATATTTGTTTTGCCGGAGTGAAAAACACTTTTCAATAGAATTATCATATAAAATAATAGGTAGTAACAGGCTTCAATTGGTTAGGGAAATACGCTATTTGGGAGTTACATTTGAAAAGCATTTCTCACATATCTAGTATAGAGAAGTTATAGTTAGATTAAAAAATTAATAAGTAAAAAATACTTAAGAGTTTTAAATTTCTTTATTTATCAGTTACACGTGTTTCGGGTTGCAAGCCCATATTCATACTGATTTATTGTTAGTTGGTATTACAATGATTAAGTGTACAGGTATAAGATGTATGTATGTTTCTAGGAAGTGATCTATTGTTTTGGTTGGTGTTATAGGGTGACTATGAGTTATGGAAATGTAGGGTGTCCATGTGTTGTAGTGTTTGTGTTATTCTGGTATTTAAAGATGTCTAGCATGGGAGAGTGAATTAGGTGTATTTGTTCGTTTATTAATGTGTGTGCTCTTTTGTTAATTTCTATTTGTTCTAGTATGTTGAGTTTTTGACCTTTCTTGTGGCAGTGTAGTACTATTGGTTTGTCTTGTGGTGTGACGGTGTGATTGTGTTCGATGAGATGTTTTGCGAATTGTGATTTTTGTGGATGATTATTGCGCCAGTGTGATATGTGTTCTGTATGTCTTTCGGCTATGCTTCGTCCTGTCTGTCCGATATATTGCAAATTACAGCTGCCACATTTGAGTTCATATATGCCACTGTTTTTTATTTTTTCTATTTTGTCTTTTGTGTTTTTTAGTTGTGTGCCAATATTTTGTGTTTTGTATGCAGTGTTTATTCCTACTTTTTTCATTTCTTTTGATATTTTTGTCGACACCGATTCGTAAAAGGTTATCGAGGTGAAGTACTTGTTTTCATTTGTGCTTGTTATAGGATATACGAGGTTTAATATTTTCTTGTGTTTGTGTTTTTCATGTAGTCTATCTATCGTTTGTTTTTTGTATCCATTATTTATTGCAATTGAGGTTATGGTGTTAAGTTCTTGTTTGTAGTTTATGTCGTTCATAGGTGTGTTTATTAATCTGTGGATCATTGAGTTGTAAGCAGCTAGTTTGTGTGTCCAGCCACAAGAAAGGTCAAAAACTCAACATACTAGAACAAATAGAAATTAACAAAAGAGCACACACATTAATAAACGAACAAATACACCTAATTCACTCTCCCATCCTAGACATCTTTAAATACCAGAATAACACAAACACTACAACACATGGACACCCTACACTTCCATAACTCATAGTCACCCTATAACACCAACCAAAACAATAGATCACTTCCTAGAAACATACATACATCTTATACCTGTACACTTAATCATTGTAATACCAACTAACAATAAATCAGTATGAATATGGGCTTGCAACCCGAAACACGTGTAACTGATAAATAAAGAAATTTAAAACTCTGAAGTATTTTTTACTTATTAATTTTTTAATTTAAAAATGGAGTTTTACTCATTTAGTGAAAACAAAATTAGTTATAGTTAGATGTTTTATATAGAAAATTTATGTAATTATGATATCCTTGGTTGTGTGATTTTATGTGTTACGCTTCTTATTTATTTTTAGCTTGTAACAGCTACCCTTTCTATTAATCGCTCGCACAGTGATTATTTACTGCACTGCCCAATACCCACATTTTATCAGATGAGCAACTGGTATACCAGGTTTTTTGTAATATTTTAAAATCCGTAGAGTTAATATTCTCGTTCACTTACCTACTACTTTTTGCCCTTTATTTATATTTTACAAAAGAATTATATATTTTACTGAAACATCACCTACCTTCACTTCTTTCCAGTATGGAACTGTGTGCTTTTTCCAGTCGGGAACTTGAATGTCCTTATACGCAGGAACTTTTATGGGTTTCCACTCGGGTTTCCATATTTTTTTCCAATCAGGGACTTGAATATCCTTATATGCTGCAACCTTCGTCTCGATCCATTTCGGTTTCCATATTTTCTTAAGAACAGGCACTTGTATATCTTTCCACACAGCAACTTGTGTTGGTACCCAAATAGGTTTTTGGTATTTGACCCATTTTTGTGCCCAAATCTGTTTTTTTCCTTGTTTCCAATATTTAGCCCAGCCTTGCTTCCATATGAGTTTCTTTTTCCAATATCCAGGGTCGTGATGATGTTCATGATGATCATGATGGTCGTGATGTTCTTCGTGGTGTTCTATATGGTGATGGTGCTCCTCGTGATGGTGATCCTCGTGCAAAAGATCTCCGCCTGAAGGAGCAGAGTAGTCATAACCGACCTTCCTGTCAGCCACTTGAGTCTGCTGCAAGGGCTGTTGTTGATCGACTACTGCTTTACTTGTGACAAGCACAACGTGTAGTATTATTACCCCTAGGGTAACCTGTGAACAAAAAAGAGAAAACTCCATTAAATCACAACATTCTGATTCATTAAATGTAAGCAACTTATATATTGTCTAATCTACTGTGGCTAGTTCGTTTAAGAAACCTGTATTAGAAAAAAATATAGAAGGTAAATTATTATCACAGCGTCCTTACAAATGGTTTTAGGCTGGTTTTTAAAAGAGTGATTTTTTAAAGTTTAATATTATTTTTCCATTACGACTTTTAATTGACTATTGCATATTATGTATAGTAGATTAAAGTTTTGAATGATGGAAAAATAGTATGTTAATTATTCAATACATTATGTATATTGACTGATTGTATGTGATTATGTCGACGTAACGCATGAGACCCACGTAAAGTGTGCTCATTGCATCTTGATGAATTGGTTTGTTCCACGTCATTATGACGATTATATCATGTAAATATGTCACGTTTATTATTATTTTTATTATTACACATACTCAACAATGTAACACAACAATCAAACACTAATAACACTTTAAACAAAAAGGGGTTACATAATTCTCTACCACGTAGTCGCAAAATTAAGATGGTGAAGAAATCATGAAATTAAACGTCAACATACACGCATTAACACGAAACCTTATTGTATTGTAAACACAAATGTTGATGTGTGACAACAATTATTATGTAAACAATATTTGTTTCCAGTGGCTCCTTTAAACAGACCGTAAACTTAATTATTAAGTTTTCTGATTTAAGGCAATTAATTAATAAGTAAAACTATTATTTATTGTTAGTTGAGTGAAGAATGAGGATATCAGAAGAATGAGCGGATGCAAGAAGAGTGTTGTGGACAGAATGCGCGTGAATAAGCTACGGTGGTTTGGACATGTTGAACGAATGAACGAGGTAAGAATGACAAAGAGGATATAATTGTATGAAAGGAAGGGTGTGAGGAAGCAAGGGCGTTCGAGAAATACTTGGCTTGATCACATGGATCAAATTCTCAAGGACGGCCGTTTGTTGAGGAAGCGAAGGAAGTGTGTAGGGATAGATCCATCTGGCGTTTCGTTCTCTCTGCCTACCCTACTTGGGACACGGCATGAGGGTTTATAGTATTTTTTGATTGATTGCACCCTTATTAGTTATCGTTTGCGTGCAAGGCCTAAATTTTATAATGCCAACAGGCAAAGACAAACTTATTATTCGTAAAAAAAAGTAGGAATTAAAAAAAAACTGGTTCGTAAACAAATTGAAGTTCAAACTATTACATAATTATTGTCCATGTCAAATCAAATTCAATATCAACAAAAATTGCAACCTTACTGCATTTCAATGTCTCGATTATTGATACTATGTTAAGTTCAGCAAAATGCTATTAAATGTTACATTCTTACATTATACCGAGACAAAATAATATATTGTCATACTTTTGTTTGAATTTATAATATGCATTAATTTAATAAAAATATATATATATTTGGCAATGTGGGCGCACACGTTTCCATATCGAATAGTTTTGTGAAAGCTTATTGAAAACATTATTGTAACTCTTATTATTATTACGTTGTTTATTCCTTACGAGAACTTACGTAAGACATCGACAACGTACTATGTGTTGTTATTATAATATATCAGCTATACTATCTACGTGATACGAGTTCGTGATGTATTCATTAAAATAATAGTGTTATAAATCGATATGTACCTACTTTTAAATATGTACTGTCTCTCTCTCTTTATTGCAAAATAGCCTCAACATTTTCGCGACGAATTTGCAATGTGGGAAGAACATTCGAGCAACTGACCACTCATGCAGTTGAATAATCAGTCACATATTGAATATAATGTATACATATTGAGAAGACTGAATATATGAATATTGGATTGGCAAAATACTAAACAATGTAAATTGATCCCTTTGAACATAATTCATGACGCTGCGAGAGAAATTATTTCGAGGGCATTCGATATAATAATTTCTATAAATATGGATTTGTCGATAAGTAAGTAAGTTGATCCTAATTGCTTTTTCACCACGACAAATTTTTAAAGTTTTGTTAAATGTCTCACTTTTTATTTCCCCTACTATTTATTGTCTCAAAAGAATGATTTTATTATACCAATATTTTTCGCAAACTACAATTCGACAAGAGCAACAATTTAATACGAGCAAAATATCAAAAATATCATTTGTCTCTGTAATACAGGAAAGATAATGGTCTTGATTGCGTCAGTTTTGGAGAATGTACTGTGATATTTGGACAAAAAGAGCACTAATTTTCAGTTCATAAGAGTTGTGACAGTACATCATTGTGGGAAGAGGTGATTTCTGTCTTGTGCTCCCAAGAGAAGCATTGAAGAGAGAGATAATAATGACAATTAGATATTACCACCGATTACTAGAGTGGCAGCAAAGCTTACATTATACATTGCACCAGATTTTTAATGTCCATTTTTGAGACATAAATTACATCAAAAAGTTGCTTATGACTGGACACGGAAAATGAAAAAGTAATTTATAAATAAATATTATATAACTTTTTTTTCTCGGCTATCCATCTGTTGAGATATAACATTTAAAAAAGAATCTAAAAGAAATAAACATCTAATTATAATGTTTATGCATTATTATTTAACTGGTCAGATACCGCGCTGTTTACATGGATATATTTTGTTCATTGCATAATACATTCAACATTAATAAAAAAAACTGCGAAGTAAATACCTGATGAGGAAGGCAGTTATTATGATGAGTCATTTAAAATATTATGATTGTTATTGGTGTCAAACGGTGTTTGTCAATAATACTTCCTATTAGTAATAAACTGGACATTTTCTGTGACCACACTCATTGGTTTTGATTCGTTATATAAGTAGGTGTGTTACGATTAGTGCAAAACTTTGTTTACCTGTTTCAACTTTACGTAAAATGTAAGTAATTTATATTTTATGTATTAATTTTATCTATTTAAATAATTATTGATTTTTAATAATGGCTTAAATATTTTAATTTAAATTGTCATGGTGGATGTGAATGAACTTCTTTGTATCGGGAGTAAACAACGATTTTAAAAATATAAAATATGTTTAAAACATTTAAGACAACGAGGTTATAAATAATAATATGTAGTTATTATAAGTAAGCTAGAATGATAGTGATATAAACATATATAAATTATTATAAGTACTACTTCTACTACTATCCTTTCACGGTATATCCTACAAGTGGGTAGCCAGCAGATGAGCTATGCTATCATATTTCGTTAAGTAACTGTAATATTATATTGTAATTTAAGAGGCTATATCCGTTTAATGTAATTAATTAAATATAAAACAACTTTGTGAAAGGTTTATCGTAGCCGATCAAATGTCTGGAATATTTAGTCTTAAATGTTAAGAATTAAATCTGTTTTACTCGGTTAAATTCTTTAGAATCAATACTTAAATATATGAGAGAGTAAGCATGTAAGAAGAACAGTTTAAGTATACTGCCGATAGAGGCAAGACATTTTTGGCAAAAAAAAAATGAATGTTTTTAATGTACACCGCAAAAGAACGAGCTTATTACAGCATATAAATCTAAATATAAGTATGTAAAACGATTTAATCCTGCATTTAAAAAGTTTAAGAAAATAGTTGGAATCTTTTCTACACCAAAACACCGCGGGATATTCTTATAATATTATATTATACTAATAAACAGTTTTCAATTGTTATTACTAACTAACTTATGAATGTTATTTATGTATCAAAAAAGGACATTTAAAATCTGGCACAATGTATAATGAATATAATATTGTGGTGTAATGTATACATAGTGAATAATAATTGTTATTAAATAACGACTTGCGCAATAACGAAAATAATAAAACCTGTTACTCATCATCCTTATGGAAATAATAACAATAATAATATTCGAATAACTTTGTAGTACGACTGGCAGAAATAGCCGTTACGATAGCAGCATGTAGCACAAATCGCATCCTGTTATTTTTCGTTACATAACAGCTGTATATATATATATATTTGTAATATTATTTATATACATTATCACCTTTCATTTTCATTAACGAAAGTGATCCATATTGACATTCTTCTTTTATTATGCAAATTAAAATACATCTTAACGAGATACAACAATAAAATACAACATAATGTACAACCTATTATCTCATTTATTGCATTGGAATACTTTTATTTTATTATACTACTAAATGATTATATACGACACAAAGCCATTGCTAGATTAGTCTTTGTATTTTTTTTGTGTAAATATTGTTACATGAAGCACCCGGCATAGTATCGGTCTCCCGTCACTCTTTTCCGCAAGTTTTCGAGTGTCTTGTCAAAAGACAGTTGTAATTTCGTGATGAGGTTCGCCATCAATTCTGAATTTCTTATTTTTTGACAGCTTACAAGTTTATAACATGTAGCTGGTCTGCTGGCTACCCCACTTGTGGAATATGCCGTGATGGTATAGTAGTAGTAGTAGTTATTAGAAATGTAGATAGTTTCAGACAGATGTTAATTTGAAAAAAAAAACTATTCATTGAAACAGTAAATTTCAGTTTTATTTGTTTTATGATAACCAAGAACAGAAGACTGTTACAATCATTCATTTACTTCACGAAAAGATGTTTTAAATAAAAAATATAATAAGTGCCTTAGTGGAGGAAGTGCTTTAATTCTCGAATGGAGGCCGTGGGAGGACAAAAGAAGTGTTGGAATACCCCAAAAAGATGGGTTGACGATATTGTCCAGGTGATGGGAAAACAGTGGTTTCGTGTTGCTAAAGATCGAAAAGTGTGGATTAGTTTTGAAGAGGCCTAAATTCACCAGTGAAAAGAAGAAGGCTAGCAAAACGTAAGTAAGTAAGTGCCTTAAAATGACTGTTGCCTGGGCCATAAGCTAGTGAGTCGCCCAGAAAAAGCTGGCAAGGACAAGTGTCAAACGTGTGTATTGAAACACTTAATTTAAAATAGGCAGAATTCGTATAAGAAGTAATAATTGTAAATAGGGATTTCTGAAGGAAGCGCTTACCCAGGTGCAAAAGACTTCCGATTTGCGACACAAAGACAAGATGTGTGTATGAATTGTTAATTACTTTGTTTAAAGTTACAAAGTCATGGCGTTTAAGGTGAGTTTTATCATTATCACATGGTCATACATTATAACATAATATTGCAATGAATGACATCACTAGCATATAATATTTCTGTGATAAATACATTAAATAAACAACTAATTATATCCGCAAACAACTTTCATTGCGTCCCTCGTGGTTTGCATCGGTGACGAGATCTATACAGGTACGTATACTGTTATAAAATTTTACAGATCTAGTAAACAAGTAGCGGGTAATTAAATTCTAAAAATAAAATATCTACAAAGAAGGAACATTTGAATTTTCATAATACATATAAACGCTATGTGTATATTTTAAAGATAATAGAAAAGAGAAGGATCTTAATTTCGGTATAGCTCAATCTGTATAAATTGTCTATACATTATTATTATATGTTTTATATTCCATAATCTTTTTTACCCGGATATTGAGAATGCAGTGGGCTTAAATTGTACATATATAGTGAACAAGTAGCGGGTTATTTAATCCTACAAATAAAATATCTACAAAGAAGGAATATTTGAAATTTTATATTACATATAAAAGATATGGGTATATTTGTAAGATAATAAAAAAGAGAAGGATCTTAATTTCGGCCTAGCTCAATCTGTGTAAATTGTTATATTATGTTTTATATCCATAATGTCTTTTTAACCCGAATATTTAGAATGCAGTGAGCTTTATTTAACGAAGAGAAAAAGAAAACTACAAAATATATGCATATTTTAAATAATTTTAATTAATTATCCTATTCTATTCAATGACGCGATTTATTCGTTTAATCCACAGACAATCGAGCTTTCGCATACCTGTTCTCTCAGACGAACATATTTTAAATTCATTGTTCATCTGTCATCATAATTTTTAGCCACGAAAATCTCTAAACCGAGATATTTTTAATTTATGTTTCATGATAAACATGTAATAAAAATAACATCCATTCATTAGTAAACAACATTGCTTCTCACAGGAAATTAAATTTTGTTAAAAATAAAAAATAAAACATCGAAGTAAAGATGAAAAATGTCTTCCGATAAAATTATGCCAGTTTCATTGAAATGTTGTAAAAATATTTGTTTTTCATTATGAATGAAATGAACAAATTATATTATTATCTAAACGTATTTTACCCCAGCTCATAAACATATTAAATTTCAGTACAAGATCAATAACGAACTATTATAGACACTATAATATCTAGTCGATAAATGAAATATTATGTCTAATTTCTTGGAAAGGAACTTCGAAGAAACTTGGTATCTTCTCTTTCATGTTTCGTATCGGACCCCCTATCTTTCGTGAGAACGTATCTCTATCGTGGGCAGTCTGAAAAAGCTCTTCAAAGTTCAGTATTTCTGTCTACTCGTGTATTACATTATTATTATGGAACCAGGAGATTCGCATTCTTCCAAACATCGAATCATTAATACATTTTATTTTTCTCTTGCATTACAGGACGTGTAGTGACTATGGACACACACGTATGTACTAACCGACTTTTACATTTATACGTAGATTGTTTGAATAGAAATTCAGAATTGTGTATTAAGTGATAATTGACGGTGCACGAAAATGAAATTCAAAGAAATATCATTGACCGCGCTGTATTTGGGCATTGCACAAACTATAATGTAACGTAACATAGACTTTTAATTAATTTAAACGTTGTTTTTCTATAATAAAATATGTTTGATTGAAAACATTATAAATTATTATTCTCTTTTAATTCGCCAAATAAGACACGACCGTGTAAAAGTATTGCTAAAATTGTAAACACGTTTATATGACTTGTTTATTAAATATAATTTATTTTCATAATGAAAAGATACACTTAAGTGTTTCGTCTCCTAAAGATATGTCCGTCTCTAACATTATAGGAGAAAAGATGTTCATTAAGATCTCGAAATTGAAAAGATTTAGTGACACCTAAAATTTCTAAAGATACCCGAAGACAGAAGACCTTTAGGCTGACCAAGACAAAGATTGTTGGACAACATCAACCGAGATCTAGAGGAGCTCAATGCTAAAAACAACTGGCAGTCCATTTCTCAAGATAGGAAGGCTTGGAAATCTATTGTTTCGGAGGTAAGGTCCTGCAAGGGCTGTTCGGCCATCGGAAGTAAGTAAGTAAGTAGACACCTAAAAGCCAACTGATTTTATTTTTCTGATTCGTATTCAATGATATGATAACATGGAATAAAATAAGTCTGGAATAACTTGATTGATTTAAACTATGTAACATTTTTATGTAACGCAAGAGATTATAAGATAAAAATTATCTTTTAATGACGAAATTATAATGTATTGTTGTACAGAAGTTGTGGAAAAAGTGTCGGTAAAATTACAAAAAAAAAACTGAGATTACATGCGTGTGATGAGTTAACAGTTTAAACTTTGAGATCATTAAAATTGATATCGTTTCCTAACATTAATGGTCAAGAAAGTTTATCTTTATAAAAAAACAGTTGTAAAAACTACACCTTTCATTACAGCCATAAAGAAAATACGATGTTCCATTAGACGGCATAAAAACGCACACAAATGGGTGCCAAGTTTTTTTTTTATATCAGCAAAAAGACAATATAACGGAGTTGAGAAATTTTTCCATTTTTCCCTAACAAAGGCGTATAAGAATAAAATTAAAACTATTCAATTTTATCAGAAGAAACTATTGTCAAATTATACATTTTGATAATTAAATCCATTGTGCATCAAACATTTAATTATGTACAATGCAAGAGTTAAAATTAAACTTCAAATGATGATTTAAAATAATATTTTTGTCAGTAGCGTCTTGATTTAAAATCATGTTAGTGTGTCAAAATAAATTAAATGTTAATATTTAAGAATTTAAATTTATTAATTGTTTAATTAATATTTCAAACTTTCCCTTAAATTTATAAATTATTTATTATTGTTACAACAAATCTTCAAGATAATAATATTGCACATTATGAATAATAATTTATTACATTATTTTTATTACATTTATTAACACTTAAAACACAATTTAGCAGATTTCAACTTATTTAATGCGATGTTTAACATTATTTTATTTATATATTTATTCAAAACTAGTTAAATTACCAATTAAATATTCACTCGGCAATCACTTATAATACTTTTGATATTTTAATTGTGATATTTAAACTCACTCAAACTCCGCACACAAAATGCATAACAGGTAGCGAATAATAATTCATGACAGAATTTTTTAATAAGATTATGTTTATTTTTTTAATTCATTCAACATCTCATAAATCTAAATAATTTTTAGATTCTTAAATGACTGTCTATCTTATTATTATTTATTATTTTATTTGCCATTTTAAGAATCAATTTTAAACGATTCCAATTTCACGTATTATATTTGTGACACTAAATTAAATGAATAAAGTTATATCCATTTTTGTCAAGGCAATCCGTACTCGCCATTTTTATTAATAGTTTAGATTTACCACATTGACTTAAAGCTCAGCTTTTCTTAATTTTGTCTCAATTTTTATAATCCTGTATTGCATATTGACTTACTTGTTGCTATTCTAATTATTACTTTTATTTTAAGTATATCAGCATTTGAAAAGAGTGAACCATAATTGTGGCAAACAATTGTTTTATTATAACATTTAAGTTCAATTAAATTTAAACTTAATTAATTTTACTGATTATCACCTTAACAGTAGAATCTGAATTATACGTTAATTCAAACACAATCTATATTGGTATTACGATTGATGCAGTTATTATTAAAAAAAGTTCAATATTATAAACTGAAAAAAAAACATTATGAATCATTATTGCAAATACCAGAAAATAATGATATAGTTCGCAATGCATTTTATTATTTTTTCTATACTTATTTATTGATACAATCGCATGCATATTTTAAAGAGAGTACATTTGTAGAGAACCCGTATGCGGGCTCAGACAGTATTACATTTATTACGATGTTTTCTTTCAAAGACCAATCAAAAGTGAAAGTCTGGACTTATCTGTGTGTGTGATATTTATAAAACTACAGATTATATAAGTTGTTTACTATGAAATCAAGTCATAAATCTCAGACTACCTAGATTTGAACATAATCTGTCTATGGTAATCGTTATTTGATAATCAATAACTTTACATATTATTATCGAAATCTTTTCATTTTCATCTACACATTTTTATTATTACAATCTTATCAAACAATCGCAAGCCTTATTTTATTTATTAAATAAATGATGAATCAACTGTACCTTTCAATTAAAATGATGTTGTATATTCTGGTCCCTTTTTTCTTTCCGTCTACCCCATAAGAAGATCGGAGTGTATCGCGTACCAGGGCGAATCTAATTTTTAAATATTATTTATGTACATATTGATTACACTTATTCACATTATTTGTTTGTTTTTTATCATTTAATTTATTTACACGATTTTATTATTATATGACAATTTGTAAAGAGGTATTTATTTTTATTATTTATATAGTAGTTTTAAAGTATAAGTTAAATATCATTTTATTTTATATTAATTAAATGTTTTCATGTTATAGAAGTCAGGATGCACAAAAATATAGTCATCTGGAAGTCTGTCCTCTTAGCCTGCCCCACGAAATAAATAAAAAATATTAATACACAAATAAAACAAATTAAAAATAACTAAAAATTGCAAGAAATGTGCAATAAATATTTCATATGAACATGTGGTCAAAGAAGATTTTTGTAAAGTATTTAATTCAGAATCAGCTGTTAGATTTTCGGAATGTGAAAATCAATTAGTAGGTATACATGTTTATGTCTTTTTACATTGTTTTGTCTTTTAGTCTTTCGTCTTCTAATGTCATTGTAAACGCGATTTAATATATTATTTTGCCCTTAAAAGTGCAAGTTCTGCTTAATTTGAGAGATTGAATAATGCAAAACAATTTTATTCTAATATATCTCTTAAAACGATTCTGATATTAACGCCGTTTATTAGAAGTATGCACACCTATCGAGGGAGCCTTGAATTTTTCATTGTAGGTATAAAGAATCTTTCGGTTTTAGAGATAAATATGTCTCAAAATTATACATAACACACTTTATATCTTATTTTAAAAATTGAAAAACACTCAAATGTCAACTGAACATAAATTATTGTAATTTAAATGATTGTCATACTATTATTTTAAATTTCAGATAAAAAAAAAATTAAATGATGTTATTTAATTTTAAATATTGATCCTAGATGTTGTAAAGCGCCTTTGAAGTGATGCTATCACAATACGTCGCTATATAAATAGTCACATTGTATTATTATGTGAACAAAGATAGTATAAGAAAATTTTATATACCTAAGTAAAGTTTTGATAAACTAATATTAGAAACTATGTGATTTCATATGCCCGAATATTTGAATTGTCATCAACGGGGATTTCATATTTTAAGATTGAGTTGTCCAATTTTTTGTGTTATTTATTTATGTATTTATTAGTAAGTCCATGAAGTGAGCTTCTTACACGTTATACAATACACAAAAAACATATAAAATATCTCTTTCACAACAATACTTAAGCATTATGATAAAGAGATTCACGCATAAAGCGTAAATTTGGTCCAATTCTTAGAGTTCAATGGTAGTTATCAGAGCGCGTCCGTAAAATAAGTAGATATTATGTTATTAAACTTACCTTTTTAAACGCATTATCATGATAAAAAGGTAGTTGAAAAACGTCATTGTTTAAAAATTATAATTGTATAAAGAATAGAGTATTTTAATAATTTTCTCTATTACCGAATTGGAACTGAACGCTTTTGATGCAAATTTAAAACTTAATACCTACTTCTTGTTCACTGTATCGGTGTTTAGATCGTAGAATTTCATAGTGAAATTGAAAACAAACATATTTTCTACAAAATTATTTTTATTGAGATAAAAGTCTTTCATATTTCAAGGACAGTATCAAGCATGTTTGACAATGTCCTTGAAAGACGAAAGACGTATCTTTCAAATAAAGTCAATATAGAAGGAAAAAACATATATTTAAAATTTCATTAATACTTTTTGCTCAACGTAAGTAGAGATATATGTAGATAGAGACTATGGTCCTAACGAATTGGACATTGAAAGAAAATCTTTACATTTAATTCACACTTGCAGTATTCAATATTGGTAATACCAAACCTCTGAAGGTGAGAAGTCACAAAACAGTGACCTAGACGCATTCTGCAAATATAAAAAGTTTGATAAAAATAATCATATTAAACTGTTAAATAAAGGAAATACTAATATGAATGCTTTTAGGCCATGCTGATTCATTAACTTATTTACATAATTTCATCATCACCACTTTCACAAATAATGCTACACATTATTATTTGATTAATAATTTATTATAGCTTTAAAATATTCTTGGTGATGAATTATTTAAACACGACAAGTTGTATATCAATCATAAGTTTTTTAAATCAGGTCAGGTTGAGATTAACGAAGAGAAATTACATCTCAATATCTCAAATTATGTAGGAGTATAATTATGTATTATTAACATACCTGCATTATAAAATGTATTGAGTAATAATCTGGACTTCCCGAACTATTCGAAACGTTTACTGAAGGATTTAAATACAAAGGTACACTGATCCATTTTTCATAAATATTTAACTATGAATGTCAAGAATTAGTCTCCCAATATTTTCTGTACATTTTCAAGTGTCCTGTAAAAAGCAGACGGAGTTCGAAAACCTCACGTTTAATAGAATTAACATTTACAATTCAGATATGAGGTATGTCGCCCATCTTAAATATCTTATTTTTTATTGGCACCATTAGAACAATTTACACGTGTATTAGTTGCAATTATTCTGTTGGATCATCACTTGTGGGAATGCCGTGACGGTATAGTATATGGTCGTATTTTCGATGGTAAAATTGTAGTTTATAGGATACAACGAAAATCCGTCTCGATTCTCGAATAAATTAATTGCTAGAAACTTAAATTCAGCGATGAGGTTTGCCACCCATCCTGAATGTCTTGATTTTATATTGGCACGAAGAGGACAGTTTGCATGTTTCTTACATGCAGCTGATCTGCTGGCTACCCCACTTGTGGGATATGCCGTGATGGTGTAGTGTAGTGTAGTGCTAGAAACTGATTTAATATCACAAACATTTTAATGTTAGAAATAGAAATTCCCCTTACACCAGCAATACTATTGCTGTTTGGGGATTTCAAATTTTTTATTGTTAAATTTAATATTATGTGTTCAATTACTCACCTGCTTATATTCACTTTTAATAAATTCTTTAATCTTTAAAAAAATCTGAATTCCTGAGTCTTAAGAGAGACAGAGATTCGATCAATTCATAATTTGAACTATTTTAATCTTAATTGTTTTAATTTTTAATTATTATATATTCTTATAATTCTATTGTAGTGCAATTTTTAGCTATTCATTTTCACGTGGTTTTTCTTGTTTTTTGCATTTGATATCGGTGGGGTAAGTGTGTGTTATAACTGTTTACTTGCAACGTGTTCGTCATACGCTTTGGTAATTTGCGGGACCTTGATTGGTTTGTTTTCTGGAGAAATGCGACTGTTAATATTTGTTAAGTTAAACTGTTTGTGTCCCTTAAGAAGAAGTAAATAAAAAAAAATGAAATATTTTCTCAATTTCAATATACGAAGATCGATGAGGCATTGCATATGAACACCTCAACCGTCAGTTGACAAATTGTGTTATGAAATAATTCTTTTCTTCATATTGACGCATTCGTTCATATTATAATGTAACAATAATAATGGTTTCAAACGCAATTAGTTTTAATATATTATAATATAGAATAATAAGGTACGTAAGTCGTTTGTGCCCAATTCAAACATCGCTTTATAATTATTGTTCTCAACAAAGAATTAAAATATTATTATACATTATCGGTGAAAAGAAATTGTTATACCTACTTGTATAGAATATGTTATTATTATATTCGTTATTCCGACATACTTTGCTCGAACGACATGAAGAAATCTTTGCTTGTTGTTTGAAGTAGATAATACACTAATTGAATTAGGTTCATTACTTGTGTTTTGTACAAATATTCTCCTGTCTTATGAGTATGCATAATAATGATTTGCATTCTCTTCTTTGAAAGACAATGTAAGGTAACCAATACTACATGGTACTCTTAAAGATATTGTACAAACAATCGTCGAAAAATATATTGAAAATAAATTTAAGCCTAAGAAGCATCTATTAACATGTATATTCATTTGATTATATCAATAGTTTTGAAGTTTTATTACACGATATTAACATTTTTTGAATAGGTTACTGTTTAAAATGGTATTTTATGCGATACAAGTATAAGACATGTCTTGTCGAATAAAACATCTTTGACTGAGTTCTTTAATTACTCGGTAACATGAGTATTTACTTATATCCAATGAAATTTTGCACACCTATCAAAGATTAAGTAAAATAAAACAAAGAAAGTTGAAATATTATATAAGGAGTCATAATTGAAAGAAAGTACAAATTTGTAATACTTTGAAAATAAATATCGATTATTTAAGACATATTTTAAATTAAACAATCACTTTTGCAGTATAATTCAAATTATTTAGATTAAAGTGATAATGTAATCTGACAATCATTGAATTATAATCTTAAGTTAGAGATAAAATATATTAAGTTATTATAGTATTGTTCAAGGCGAATGTCACGAATCAATATCGTGAGAATAAATTATTGTGTTAGTCTTTAGACAAAATTATAGATGATATTTATTCGATGTTGTCTGACAAAATTCCCGTGGAGAGATTCACAATAAATTATACCATATTGTAGTTGGTATTATATAAAAAAAAAGACAGCGTGAATCATATCGGACTTACTTATTTCGTTTTCACTTGATTAACTACACAACAAATACACAAAGACGTTGAATGATCTAATTGTTACTGAGTTTCAAAGAAAATTGTATCGTTTGTATTTAAAATGATATAATATTATGTCTTGGGAGGAAATAATTTTGTATTGTTTATTATTCTTGATAACAAATAAACTACTGATTGTTTTGTTCGTCGGATGTAATGCGAAAATCATATTGTAAGATATATCCGACGGTTCATTTTCTTTACGAGTTTCAATTAAGATTGGAAATTCGTGGGAGTTTTTTTAATACAATGGTTTTTAAATCATCACTGATGACAAACTGTTTTTTAATCTGTGGGCTATAATTAATTGGGCTGTACTGATTATTCAACACGATTGAACAAATAGTATGTAAAGATCATGTAATTATATTTATATAATTACATATCCTAATTAATATCTATATCTATTTATCATATTTAAAAAGATTAGTAACAAGATACATATGTTTAAATCTACAGCTTTTAATTAAGTTTTCAATTGCGATTTCGCGATCTAGCAGGTTTCGCGTCTGCCGGTCAAGGATTATCGTGTCGAGAAAATAGCACGCAATCAAAGTCAAGAACTTTGGTATCAAGTTTAAGGATAGCACAATGTATTCATTTCTTGTCAACCAAAATTAAATTTAAAAGCTATAGATTTAAACATATAATTTAAAGTAATGAAAACAGCATAATATAATTGCATAATGTATATCAACAGTGATTTTTGAAAAAGAAATATAATATTTATCACCATTTGATAGATAGGAAAAAATTGTTAATAAATAAGAAAATTGAATGTTTTTTGTTCAGTATTTCTGTGTGTTTCATGTCTGTGAATGACCATCTGTGTGTGTATTGTGCAAAAAAGTAAGTCCTTTAAAAATTGTAGTTCGAAAAAAAAAACACAAAACAAATAAAAACAATAAATAAAATAATGCACAATCACAGAATGGGTCGCACAAGACACTTTAATCAAACGAATTAATTAGATTGAAACACACAAAAATAAACACTTGTAAGAAACACACTGAAAAAAAAAACACGGAAGAAAGCTGAAATCCTTTCGTTGAAAAAAAAGCTTTTATTAATATTTTGAAATGCCACTTTGATTTGATTTATTTGAAAAATATTAAAATCCTCGTTTTTTTTCTGTCCGATGTCGTCGGTTTAATTTTGATTTTAATCACTGTTGAAGCAATATTGAAATAATATGAATAACAACAATTATTGTAATATGTATATTAATAAAAAATAAATAATATGTTATTGTATTTTGATTAATGTAAACTTGACTGACCAATTTAAACTTGCTCGGTCCCATGTTGTATGAGGCGCCGTGATGCCGAAGCGATTGACGATGTTTAAACTATCCACTGTGCGTTATATACTAATGCTTGTTGCACCCTACCCTGTTGTATTTTCACTACATACTGTGTTGTGGTGTACGGCGGTACTATATCGTTATTATAACATTTATCAACTACAACGACTTTAACTGGCTCTGTACTACAACTATTAGTATTATTACTACATCTACTACTACCTACTGGTAATTCTACTTACTACTAAATATACTAAGTAGAGATTGATAATAATAATAATAATAATGCTATACAGACCTTCCGAAGATTTACTCACTCCTAACGATTACTTCCCGAAGTCTTAAAACTAGCCCTAGCTAACGAACGAACTAGATGACAACTAAATTATCCATCGCTGGATATTTCACAAATTGCGAACTGCGGTGTTTCCCATGAGGATGTGCTCGACAGAACCAAGTGGTGAAACAAAACAAGAAAGGCAGACCCCACCACCATGTGGGACTTATAATTGCCCAAGGAGAAGAAGAAGAATGATATTCCATAAAATATAGGGTAAACTTATTCTTTTAGGCTTCTGGACAAAAGCATCATCAAGGCGTTATTTTTGGATATCGAAGAATTGCTGTCAAAAGATTCAATACGTGACGAGCTTTCCAGGCTACTACTTTAGAACCTTTCGTGTGGATAGTTTTGCTTCTGTAGTCGGTGCGTATTTCAGGGTAAATTTCCCTCCGTATTCACCAGAAGATTAGCTGCATGTGATGATTATTCCAGTTGCTTGTAAGACATTATTCATGGTGGGTGATACACCTCATCATTGGTTGGATTTTAAGAATTTTATCTTCGTCTTCATGTGTCGTGTCGGGTTTGCTCGATGTCAATTGTCATTTGTGAGGATTTGTTCTTATCTCAGGCAGCTCGAAATATCTTCTCGACGGTCTGTACTTCTGAAAGGAGTCTTTGTAATTAATTAAAAAAAAAACGAGGAGTGTTTCAAGAATAATTAGGTTACAATTGTAATCATTATGAAACGCACTCAGTATGCCTGTACACATTCTGCCACTAAGACTTTTGTAATTTCCAGGATACCAAAGAAGAACTTGAAAAAAAGCTTAAGAATTGGTAAAGTTTGCTGACTATCCTCGAGACAGCAATATGCAAAGATTTCTACAGGAACCGTATAGAATCATTGGACATCCGTTATAATCAAGATATGAACGATCAAGCCAAGTCCTTCATGACGCATGTTTGTCATTCGATCTTATCAAAACTTCAGGGACGGCTCATTGACATCTTTCCACAGCGATTACCATAAATAATAAATGAATAATCATTGTTTCCTATTTGCAAAAAAAATAATGTTTAAAAATTAATAAAATAGACTTTCATATCCTGTACAGTCTCCGGTTAAGAAAATGTCACCCACCCTTTTCTGTAAGTTTATGAAATTCTTACTTATTAACTCCAACGACAAAAGCCATTCACGAAGTTGCTCCTGTGTTTGCCCGATTATGGACATTTTTGTGCCATATAGATGTATGTAGATATTATACTACGTGGAGCTGCCGGTGTGTATAGCGTGCCATGGAGAGACAAATGCTGGGTACCAGCTTGAGAGACAAAATAAGAAATGAAACCATCCGACAAAAGACAAAAGTCGTTGACGTTGTTGATAAAGTCTCCATGCTGAAATGGCAATGTGCTAATCATGTGGTTAGACGAGAGGATGGCATATAGACTTCCAGAATTCTTGAATGGAGGCCGTGAGAGGACAAAAGAAGCGTAAGCGGGTTAGTTGGAAGACATCGCATTTTAGCGATAAACTCGCCCTCTGTGCATTGAATTGTATAAATGATATTTTCTATGTTAATATGTATTATTGTAAACATTTTCGTATTTGTATTATTGTAATATTTTCTATGTTAATATGTATTATTGTAAACAATGTACAGTGAAGAATAAAATAAATAAATAAATAAATAAATAAGAAGACCCCATAAAAGAAAGGTTGACGATATTGTCCAGGTGATAGGAAAACAGTGGTATCCTGTTGCTCGAGATAGGAAAGTGTGGAAAAGTTTTGAAGAGGCCTATTCCAGCAGTGAAGAGAAGAGGGTTAGTGAAGAAAAGAAAGAAAAAGGAGCTCCCGGGAAAGAAAAGATCTCTCACTCTTTTCTATAAGTTTTACAGTGTCCTGTAAAAGGCAGGTGTTCATAAAATCTCATGTATAAGACAATGAACACATACAAGTCAGTAATGAGGCATATTATGCATCCTATATGTATTATTTTTTTATTGACAGAAAGAGGACAATCTATATATTGAAAACTTGGAGTTTGTCCGTTGGCTTCTTCATCGTTTAGTAGTAGTAATCTTGTTTCCTCATTGCTCTCAAAATAGTCTACGGAATATTTTCTCGGTGCGTACAAACAGTAAAATATTATGTTGGTTTAGTGAAAAGTGTTTTTTTTGTTGTTGCAACTTATGCATTTTCATGACCATATTAATATGCAATTATCATTAGTAACATTGTTAGAGCGAAAGAATTTTCTCTATATGGATACACTTCGGTTTCCTGTTTCAATGTTGCAGCAGCAAAAGTCATTGACAAATACATTACTATACATCTGTCTATAGAACTCCTGTACGTACGGTAGTCAGTACAAAAGTTGCGTGGTATTAATATGTAAGTACCTATACATTAGATAATAATTCGTGCATTTTTGTCAAAAATGCCAAAGTTACGGAAAAAGCGGAAATAACACAACAGTCGTAAGTTTTAAGTACAGAAATGCTTAGGGTCTATACTATGGGGTCTATGTAATAAGCTGTAAATACTATATACAGCTTATTACTAGTAAAATGTTGAGATTTTTTCGATTAAAAAATTGAATTTGAAAATGGCATTTTAGTACTTAAGACTAAATGGCTCTCAGGTACAGAATTATATCCCATTCTTCTCCGTAAAATAACGACTTTCTTGTAAAAGATAGGTTGATAGTTATTGTTTATTTAATGTATGCTAACTTTTAAGTAACGATATTATTTATATACACATTATGACGTAGATGTAATGTCCTGGAATTGATGAAGTCTATAGTGCTTTTGAGAAACTTTGACACATTAACGATACTTTAACGTTGTCCAGTAAAAATAATTATAGTTATAAAATCATTTCACATTGTCTTCTTAATAAGTACTACAATAAACAGCTAAATATATCGGGTTGGCTGGAAGAAATCGCATATCGACTGTGCTCAGAACAAAGGCATCAAACCACATTGATCAAATTTTATAGGAGAAGCAAAAAACTGTAGGATAAAGAAAATTTCAAATTATTACCATCTTTTGTAATGTAGTTTTTTTATTATGTCATAAAAACTTAAGAAAAAATATTCAGGAATTATCATGTTACATATAAGCAAAACATCAAAAAAATGTTGATTAAATCCTTTGTCCTGACAAACTTTAGCAACATGTTAAAGAGATATGTATGTCGCAGGTTTGGGGTTATGTGGTTTGATGCCTTTTTCCTCGCTGTAAAATTATGTCTGGATGAAATTTTTTGGTGTTAATAATGAAACTCATGCTGTTTAAGTCCTTTGTCCTATTGGATATTTGCAATTAAGTCCTAGCTAAAAAAAATATTATGCTTTTTCCATAAAAACTAGACGTTTGGGGATTGAATCCTTATACCAGAATGTGTAAAAGACACAAATGATTGATTTTAAAACATAAAACGACTTTTGCCAAAATTGTGGTTTGATGCCTTTGTCCTGAGCACAGACGATATGCAATAAGCCTTTTGGTACTATCTGTTGAAATTAAGTTGTAGGTATACTAAATATTTGGATACCAATAATGTTTTATTAATTTATTATTAATTTATTTATCCCTTTACAAGAGGCTGCAATACCGAATACTGAATACAATGCTGAAAACTTAACGAACTGACACAGAAACGGGTGAAACTTAACGAACTATACAGAAACGGGTGAAATAAATGGACTGAGACAGAAAAATTCACGAATTGACAAAGAAACGGGTGACATTTGACACATTATTACCGTGAGAAAACCCTAAGTCACTGCATATTATGACTATAGAAAATAGTTATAATAACGAATCCGTGAACGAATCGTATATTTTTCGCTTAATAAATATAAATTATATATAAGTAGAGTACCTAATAGTCACAAAACATAAATAGGCGATATGTAAAGAAAGAGAAAAATGAAATTAAAATGTTAGTGAATAATATTGACAATCTTGTTATCGGAATTCGTTGTTTTAAATTTTCTTGCCCATCGTTATTTTAACGCGGTGGCAGAAATGCGATCCACTCCTCTCAACATTAAACAACCAGATAAATTTCCATAATTATGATCAGTCGTGATCATACAAAAACTTAGTCTTAGGCGGCAAAAATTCACCTATCCAGGATATCAAAGGGTAATGTTCAAATGCGAGTTCAAATTTGTGCCTTAAATATCTGGACTCAATTTTTTTTAACAATATTTCATTTATTTATCATAATATATTTTTGAATTTTGATGTATAAAAGCCGTGGAGCATCTGGGAAAGAATAAAACTCACATTTTTGTCAAAAGACAGGTGGTCGAAAAAAATAAAGACATTTCACATCTTAAATTCATTGATGAGGTTTACCACCCATCCTAGATGTCAATTTTTTGGCATGGAGAGGACAGATTTTGATACATGCAGCTGATCTGCTGGCCACCTTACGTGTGGGATATGCCGTGATGGTGTTAACATATTAAATTTAATATTTTTTTATTTGACAGTACTTTAACATAACATGTTATAAAAATCCATCTAACTTGGCACGAGCCCGTATCAAGGCCGACAGAATCAGTATATAATTCTCAGCGCTTTAACATTCTTTACTTTTTTTGGCTATCTCCCTTACTACATTCAACTGCACAATCCTTTGACACAATACACACGCTCACGCACTCACACTTACATCCATACACACAAAAACAATCACCTATATACACATCCACCCACATATACATCCATACACACTCATGTATATACACATCCACCCACATATACACATAAAGATCTAAAACGTGGTGTTTGTTTTAACACTATCACTATTTTTTATACCATCCTTTTGCAGTTCTTTATAGAAAACAGAGGGAGCTCTATTCTATTCTGGGGACTTAATGTACCAATATGTATGATGATTATGTCTTAATTAATAAAAATTGTATGTATATTCGTGTGCATTCTTGGCCAGCTTCAATTATTACTAATTAACAAATCCTTATTTAGAATGGTACTAGCACGTGTGAAACTACATGTATTGTAATGTAATACAATCGTGTTCATACTAAATTTGGTTTCGATTGAATTATTGTGATATATTTCTACTGTGTAATGCTTTGATGCCACCGTATTATTCAAATATGAACGTAATATATAAACTTTAAAATAATTTTATATGAACGAATAAATATTTCATATTTTTTTTCTTCACTGTATATTGGTTAAAAAATTTACGTAAATGCAATTAAGTCAAACAAAATTATACAACCAATTTACAGAGGCGAGTTTGTCGTGATTACTTCAAACAAGCTCAAGTTTTACTGTTTCTATTTTATTAAATACAATCTCATACACCTTTCACAGCAAGCTACTAGTAGCTTCTGTCGTGAACGGGGAGTTTGCCGGCACCTGGTATCGAATCATGGACCCCTTGTTCACGAGTTGACCTCCAGGCTATCGACGAACTCAAATGAGCAACATTATAGAATTTCTGATGATTGATTGTCTCACGAACTTTGCATATAAAATTCAACAGGATATTTTCAGGAAAATATGAAACAAGCAGAACCATATTTGCTGAGTGTTAGTGGTGCAGTATTATTTGTGACATTGTAAATAGTGCATGACTCTATCCATCACCAAGATCTTTGGAAGCACTGAGAGAGGACATAGGGATGTAGGTTGTTCAGACGAAGTGCAGGTATCAAATTCGAGTTCCTAGAAGCAATAGTGAAGGACAATGATCTCTATAGGCTCAATTTAGGCGAAATAAATCCCGGCCAAACTAGGACAAGGGGAAGAAGAGAAAATGTGCAAAAACATATTTTCGATTTTCTATCTTTGATAACAAAGATAAGAATCATACAGCTTCCAGAGGACTGCGCGATGTAGAATCTTTTGTTTCAGATAGGAAACTTTTACTGACACTCTAAAATTGTAAACAAACTGATTAATATGGTGGAAGCGAAAGAGATATGTAAGAATAGATATACCTACTGAGATAAATGTAATTAAAATTTCATCTCAAATCCCATATTATGGTAAAGTATACTGCAATGAACACAATATGGTGATAATTTCCTCAATGCACTTCCGATTCAGTATCACATATTATTTAATATCATTATTAATCAACAGTAATATTGATTTCTATGATTCTCTTCCGGTATCACCTTTGACTGACGAACTGCGTGGTGCTATTTATTACCTACATATTATTCATTACCTACTATTATTATATTCATACCAATACCTGCCCCAGAGGCGAACATAAAGTTATTATTACCATAATAACAACTCTGAGATGGTGAGCTCGGTAATTGGTAGAGAGTGTTGAGTATTAACGAATAACGAGTTAAATAACTGTTAACGTACTTTTGCATTTTATTGGATTGTTTTTACTTGTTGGAGTGTCCATTGTTCCTTGTCACATGCACTATGAAGGATATTTTTGACGCATCTCCGCCTGCCGTGCGTTTTGCACAGTACTGGAGATCAGTTTGATGGGTTTTTGGATCTGGGTTTCGACACGATAAATAAATAACACTGGATTTTCACAACTGCACGAGTGAAGATATTAAGGATGTTGTTAAACAGATACCTCATCCGCACAATCAACAGACTATGCAAACTCCATTTAAAAGGATTTAGTAGGATTATCAACAGCCTCGACACAATCATAAAAATGGTTGATGTTAGTTGACATGTATGCTCAACAGATGTTGAACATTATGGTTTGAAACAGGAATTGGTGAGATTAGTGAACGTAGGTACCATGGGTAAAGTGAACTTCAACCAGCTTAAACCGATTCGTAAACATCGGAACACCTTTCCTGTTTCATACAAATGAGAGTTTGCACAGTCTGTTGCTTGTGCGGATGAGGTGCCTGCTGAGTAATTATTCTTAAAGAGTTTCATTAAAATTGTGATAAGCTTTCAACTTTTAAGTTGACCTTAATTTTTAAAAAAAGATATAACATAAGTTTCTGTTTTTAATAACAAAACTTTCGTTGAATTAAATCTTTCACTTTTTAAGGAGATTTTAGCAATTTTTAGAAGAACTAGAGCAATCCTACCCAGCACATAAATGTTTGTACGACATAATTGTTAAAACGTGCAAATGAACCTTCTTTGCTTAGACCTTTCTATTTGTTCGCAATGGAGACTTTGATTATTTCTTATAACTGTGGGATTGCAAGCTTTTTAGCTTGGGAAATGCATTCGGGATTTGATTAAAAGAACGTACTTTATTCACACACAAGTAATGACAGAGAGTGATTTGGCATATATTACAATCAATTATTCAGATGTCACAAAAAAAAACATAGACAACAAATAGGTTGTGGATCAATTACATAGAAAATTATAAAGGTGTAATCCACAATCACATCCATGTGTTAACAATAACTCTTGACATTAATATGTAATTGTAGGTTTAAATATTTTTAACATAATAATTCAACAACTTAACGAAAAACAAGTTCAATTTTTCATCAATATATTTTCGATTAATTTGGTTAAATTAAATAATTTACTATCAGCTGTACTCAGAGATCTGTTGATTGGTATTACGAGATACGAAAATGATCTTACACGATGCTCGAATATCGATCATCACCATATATTATAAATAATAATAACATTAACATGTGTTGTGTACCTGTCCTGGGTGTACTTGCTCTTTACATCAGTTATATAATATGACGTTATGTTATTATTATAAACAATGATCCGTGATTCGTGTAAACATCACTTAGTTAAATTAATCTGAAATATCTTATTATAGTGATTGGTCATGTGGAGTCAAAAGAAATGCATTTGAATAACCATAACGTTTCGTTACTAAAAAAAAATCCATGTGTTTAATAATTTATTCATTCATTCATTATTTATCGCATGTACATTGATCACATTGAAGAAAGATCCACCTCACACCCGGATAATTACTATGTATCCTTCTGGGTATAATGTCATGATTTATCCAATATCTCAAAATTATTGATTTTAAGAGCTGAAGAGACTGGCTGAAAATAGGGAGGAATGGAGAAGAAAATCCAAACTCGTTGCAGACCAATCCAATGGATTATAACTCACTATATATATTTTATTAAATTTTCATAAATCCTAAATATAAACTGAGTTGAAATAATATAAAACACAGCCACTAAAAGAAAAACATATTTTTATACAATTGAATGTCTAATATCAATTTTGAAAAGTCAAACATTCATTGTGTTGTCACTATTTTTGGTTTGTAATTAGGTGTTTCTACTAGCTATGTATAAAAAAAAGAAATGTGTTCTCAAAATACAAAGTGAATTCGGTAAAACGTGATTTGGTAAAGTAAAATAACTTAAATATATGAATAATCACACGCTCTACGAGTAAAGTCATCTTAATGAAATATTACATTAAATTCTAGAGTTCGTTAGTTTGACTATTATTTCATCTTGTACTTATTGTCTGTTTCCTGGTCTTTTTTTCTACCTGGTCTTTTCCCTTGCACCTCCTTTGTTCTTTTCATGTAATTTATAACGAAATTTACATTTAATTGGGTTAGTTTATTTATTTATTTTATATATTTATTTAATTGAACACACGGCGTGAGCCTTTCACATGTTAAACAAGCAGTATGATAAACAACAAGCACAAACAGACGCAATAGTCAAAAATACATTTTTGTATAAATAGAGTAATTATGTAGTTAATAAGTAACAGTCAAAAAAATTTAATAAATAGTGCAAAACAAAAGAAGTCAATAGGAAACAATAGGTCTACGATATATAAATTACATTAATTATGTCAGTCCAAATAAGCATGAGTTTGTCAAAGAAATAAAACAACAATTCTGAACAAATAAAAACAAAGATAATATGCTATTAGGATAATTGCAATGTCAACAATAGTTGAAAGAAATCAAATATGTAAGTAAGAAGAAATCACTCTATTTATTTATTAAATATTGATAAAGGTATATTTAAAATTGTTGGTGTGTGGAGTTTGAAGAAACGGAGGTTTCCGAGAATTTAGTGGTTCAAATTTCAAAGGAGGGTTATGAGTTGTGCATGAAAAATCAAAGTACGTGAATGAAAAATTGTCTGAATGTAGAAAAAGCTAAAGAAGTATGTACGCATATATCTATATGCCGTTCCGTTCTCTCTGCCTATCCTACTTGGAATATGATGTGAGGATATAGTAAATCTGCTTTTATCAATGTGCAGGTAAGAGTAAATAAACAAATAAAGTTATTTATTTACTGCGTGATTGGAATTAAATTTCTCCTGAAACCGGCTGTCCTTCCATCTATTAGGAGGCCTTGCTGATAGTCGTCCGCCAAATGAAGCCTCATTTGTAAAATGTGGGTAATTCTGTCAACCACATGCTCCCTCCAGAACCGTCATCATTTTCTGTTCAAGTAGTCAGAGAATAAATTCATCTATCTAACCATGTCTTGTATTTATAACGACTAATTCGACAGGGGTATTATTGCTAGTTCTTATTGGTCGATGGACATCGTATTACGTAGTACGCAATATTATGATAATAACTGGCGATGATCACGACTCTCAGAATACCAAGCAAATTGGGATTAAAATAATTGTTACATGATAAAAATATGATGTTCATTACATTATTATTATTAAGTACATTACATCCATCTGTCATTAGTTATACTTACATTATAAAGTTGTGCTGTACAAAGTAATAGATAGTAAACTCGGGGTTCGTAATGAAAGTTGTGTGTGAACAAACATCATTTCCTCTACCCGCTAACTTACATACTTAGTGTGCCCACTTTGATAATGTTACTAGACAACAGATAGTCAAAATATAAACAGGAATGATTCAAATCCTACATATCTACATCTGTGCTACGGGGGGAGCGTTGTAACGTTGAATCGCAATGAGAGGAATGAGTAGGAACATTTCCTAAACAAGTCGCTATCGGGAACAAAATTTACTATTGTGCTTCAATTGACTTTTTTAATTAATGAGTTGATATTTATTTTGTGGAACTTCTAATTAATTTATGGAAGAAAATAAAATGTTTGAGTTTTACCGTATTTAAAAGGTAAGGTGTTTTTAAAAATAGATGTACCTAGTAGTTTCGACTTACAAAAGGTTTGACAATTACTTTGTAAACTAGAAAGTCATTGAATTTGCTCCTGGCATCTTGGTGTAACTCGGTTGGACATTTGGGAGTACTTTGATGCTCTTTGAGTTTCTTTCCGGGTGCTTTGGGGTTTGCTTAGACCTACAGCGGACTCAGAGACTAACCAATAACGCCTGTAATAGGACGCATCTTTGTATCAAATTCTGTTTCTGTTGTTAACCTTCTGTTTTATATGTATTTGATTTGCCTGTTAGTGTTTGCTTGTTTTGAATACCTAAATAGAAAAATATATTGGTATGGTACATATACATAAAGCAACAGACAGAAATAATACTTAATGTATATTAAAAAAAAATCAACTCCGTTTTATATTTGAACGAACGCCGTGTTTATTCACTGACATCTTTTAATGCGAAACGATTATTATCATAATATTTTCATGACACTTTTAATTCGCCGGAACTCTAATGGTATGTGGTAATGTTTTTTTGCACGTAGTAATGAAACAAATTAAAGAAATATTTTGATATTGAGTACTTCCAAATACTACTTGTGTACCGCAAGGAAAGAGAAAATGTTACATAAGCAAAATTACATTGGTCTTCAACTTCTTGTTGATGGGAAGAATTTAAATTACGATAATTATATTTAAATAATAATATTATGGTCAGCAGTCTGATGGTTGAGTCTCGGATATTTAATGAAGAGATGTGCATGTTATTGCGGTGCAGTTCAGGAAGATGCTCACCCATTAATATACCTTCTTGAAGACCAGCAGGGTTACTCTTGACAAAATCTAAACACGATCTTAATCTAGTCTTGATCTTGATCATACGACGCACGAAGTGACTAATTGGATAGTTCCTTCGTGCGTCGTATGATCAAGATCAAGACTAGATTAAGATCGTGTTTAGATTTTGTCAAGAGTAACCCTGCTGATCTAACAAAATAACGAGGGGATGTTAGTTGACACTTTTTGAGCTGAAAAGATTTAGGCCGGACACAATCAGCAAATTATTCCCGTTGTCGATCTATATTACTTTAAAATGACAAAAACGTATTGCTTAGTGTAAGCTTGCTTGGGGCAAAATCAATCCTAAAAGTTTTCCGCCTGACGTGGACGTGAAGGTGTTGGCGTGAGATGAACTTTTTTTCGTTGTGTCGTCCTATTTTTCTTGGTGGAGAGTAGGTTTGAGGGGTATGTCTCTTTAGTGAGGGCTTAATATTTTCAAACCATACAGGCACTGGTGACTCTCGGGCTCTGAACGCCTCTTACATGCTTCTGAACACCTCACTTCGGCCTTCTGTCATATACTCGGCCTTTGTTTATATGTGTAATTTTATCATATATGTTTTATTACCTAGGTGCCATTTATTTGTGTTATTCTTATCCAACTTTTATTTCTCACAAAACAAAGATCTCAGTCAAACCAAAGCTCATTCAAAATAGATTAAGTTATTTCATTTAAGATAAGAAAACAAAGCTATCGATGTGGCAGAAAGAAGAAGTCTTGTATATTCATTACATGCAGTTAGTTTACTGACTACCCCACATTTGGTATATGCCATCAAAGTGAAGTCGATCGTAACATGTAACGGGTAAATTTCACCAGGTTTTGAGATTTGGCGACACTCTTTGACTATCGCTAATATCTTTTTTAATGTAGTTTGTAACAAGTATTTTTTTGGTTGGTTGGTAAACTTTGCTGACTTACAAATTGTGTTTTTTTATGATTATTTCATATAGAACTGTTGGTTGAATTTATTTATTCATTTCTTTACTGTATATCGACAAATACATTAAATCAACAGAGGGCGCGCTATCGCAAAGGCTTGATCTTTTCCAACTAACCCAAATTTTACAAGTAGGTATGTTAACAAAATGACATAAAATTGATAGATATAAAAAGTAATGAAAAGATAAGAAGATGCTCAAATGTCATTAGAACTGTGAAGCGAAAAAAAAATGATTTAAAATGATTAAAGTTGTTCAAACACCCAAGCAGATGATTACCTGCACTCATAATTCAAAAGTGTTTCCCATGATAGGCTAATAATGTTTATGTGAGATTATTCGTAATGTAGGTATGTAATATCTTACGAGAATCACAAACACACCACAGTAAATTCTCGTCTTACAAATAATATCTTTGAATTTAATTTTTTTTCCTATACATTTTAAGCATAATCATCTATTTTTTGTAGGATTAACTATGTAACAGTTTCGAAACATTTTGAATGCTTTTAAAGGTCAAGTGTCCTACAATGTGCTCCACGAGTGAAACAATAGTTTCGTTTGTTTCGTCAATGGCAAAGGTTTGCTGAAATCGATCACAATCTTTATATAATCAAGTAACAGAAGTGCATTGTAGGATCCTCTTTTATTTTTTGTCTTCCTCTTTCTGAAACTGCCCAAACTTATTGCCGCTGAAGGCTGCTGGGGTCGGCTCTTCTCGTCACAAGGTTATAAAGTTTTACCTTTGTTCCCTATGTCATCTTCATCTAGGCCATTTCTTTATAGGATTCTATTGCATTGTGTCATTTTTGACTTTATTTAAATATTGAAAAGAATACAGTTATAATAACAAAAATAAATAAAAAAAAACGTTGTTTTACTAAAACATGTAGGAGGTAGGACATGTTATGTCTTTGTCAAGCTAACTCTTGTACAAGAAATATTAATTTATGATTTATACGGCTTACGCCCTGGACACATTGTGACAACAAAAAGTAACATACTTTTATCTTACAACAATAACAACATATCGTCTAACATACATAACAAATTGAAATTAAACACACCTTGTTAAAAACTAAACAAAACGTGTAAAATTGGAACTGATTGTATATGATAGTTATAAAATAATGTGTAATAACAAACATTAAATATTATATGTATTCTCATACAAGTAAAACGACCTTTCCAAATTTATTTATACTGATGTGTCCAAGTCTACTTAATCTGATGGCGTGAGATAGCCAATATTGTTTTGACTGATATAGCACATTAGTCTATGTAAAGAAAATCATAATAATATTATTATATTGATGTTATTAAACCTCTAGCACATACACGAACTAATCATTACATCAGAGTTCATATCAATAAACGATAACTTATGGTTACTACGTTGTTTTTGAATTCATACTTATTAGATAGGTACCTACTTAATTTAAAAATTTGATTGTATTTTATTTATGTTTTTTCATTAATATTAAGCTACTTTATTAAATTACTTGCCGTCCTGCCCACACCACAACCTTCTTCAGTTCATCATGTACAATCCATGCTATTAGAATATGGAATAATCTACCTTGCAATATCAGAAACTCCACTACGCTACACTTTTTTTAAAAATAATAAAAAATCCATGGACTTATTCTAAATAGTTCCGCACCCGTGCCTTAATCCTTCATTTTGTAGTATTCATTACATACAGGAAACATGACACATATAATGTTCTAATGGGCTAAGAATGTAATTAGTTTTAATTAAGTTTAGTATTGATTGTTTTGTTCAAATTTAGTATTAATTACACATTGTCAGCATAATATCACACATTATTTTGGTTAGCTGGAAGATATTGTCTCCAGACAATAAGCTCGCCAATTGCTCATGATTTTTTTTCTGGTCAATAAAGTGTTACTATTATTAATCTAGAAGATAAAATTTTATTTAAATTGGGAAACTGAAGAGGGCTGAATACGTACAACGATTGAGTGAGAAGGATATCCAGAGAAAGCTTTTGAAAAACACACTCAGAGGATCGAAGAAAATAAGAAAGGCTAAAGCTTCAATAGCTGGATGGTGTGAATAATATTTTCTTTGATGAAACTTTAGGTATCCCATCTCGTTTACGATCACGACGAGATATTTATTATTTTATTTATTTATTTATTACATTTTTATAGGGTTACAAACAATCATATACATTATTGTATAAAGCCACATATGGACCAGTCAAGTCCCCTATCATTACCAATATAAAATAAAATATGTAACACAAATAATGAATGCAACAACAATGCCAGACATGTGGATTCATATGGAGATTATATGGCATTTATGTTTGCTTCTTATTGCAAAAGGGTTAAAACAATGTATAATGTATGATCATTGATTGAATAACAATATTGCTTACATCGCATCCAGTCAATGTTAGAAACTTATATTATCCACACATAAATATTTGAGTCGGTTCGTATGTGCGTATGTCCTCAATGGACTCTGAAATAAGGAAAGACAGAAGTAAAATAATACACTCTTTACGAGGTCTCATCTCCTGGGCAGGTTTAAGGCTAAAAACATTTTAAATATCTTATGTATTGATAAAGATATTACAATTTTAATGAGATTCCCATACATTCGCTTGACAAAATTGCCAAGCGAATGTATAAAAATCCAATATTTATAGTCAAACATTTTTCATTGTATTGAATTAATTTCAAAATGGATGTAACAATAAATAAAACAATACTGAAACTAAATAATTAGGGACTGTTTACATAATGAAACATTGTGATTGCTAATGACAAAAAATCCTGAATTATGAGAATAAAAATTGCATATTTTTGACATTTTGAGCTATTTTCATAATGAAGGATATTATGAGACCATAGAAATCCATACTGTAGAATAAGAATAGTAATATGTAAAAAATCCATAAACAATGTTAATTGATTTTTTGTATAAATAAATACAAAAGTACCTCGGTACTTAATATTTTTCTTTACTTTTCATGGCAAATCACTTGAAGATTTATGTAGGTACTACAAACTAAAAATACCAATTTTAACCCATGTATTTGCACGGTTTCTGTTTATTTAAACCCGAGCAATGCCGGGTTACAAAAGCTTGTTAATAATAAAGTAGTCATGCTATAGTAGTAGTATAGTAACACAACATGAACTTATTGTATTTTGCTATAAATATCATTAGACGTCTGAGATCTCTAACGGGACGCGGATGGTATCTACAACAGAACTAACGCCGAGCATCATTCATTGTGACATTTAATGTATAGTAGTAGGTGTTATATTCTATATTAACATAGTAGATACTATTAGAAAGCTCAGTGTTAAAAACTTATTGTGGAATTAGGCACTGAATCGGAAGAAAATCTCTATTACCTTCTCTGTTGATGATACTACACTTTTCGGGTCCTGACTTTAGTTAGACTTCGCCATTCTAATATGATGCGACTATACCGCTTTTTCATGGCCTCATTGTCTTGGTTAAATTAATCAGTGTCGATTGAGGTCGTTATGATGATGTAGAATGATTTGTTTCTTTGATACCTCTTTACTGTCCTTCAATCGCCTCAAAGGCGCTGGAAGAAAGGGCGGCTTTTATTTTGCTTCTAAAAATGGTGACGTTACTCTGACAGATTGGCAGACAACCTATTTCACGTCACAGAACCTGCAACTATTGAGTGCAACGAATAGAGTGGTCTTATATCCGCTGGGTTCTATAAGCTTATATATTAAATAAGTAGGTAACTTAAACTTATCTTCAGCCTTCTTCGTGTGTCAAAATTGGACCCTCCTCTTGGACTTTCACAGTTCTCTGTTGAATGCTACTCTTTTGCGGTTCAGGAATTAATTTCAACGAAGCATCTTGTATGGGATTTACCCACCCTTCTGCATCCTGTTCTATGCCTCCAATTCAGCATCTTTTACGTCCATCTACCATCAGACATACGTGGTACATAAACTATCCATTATTCTGCGATTCTTTATGCCACATCTATTAGTTACTTTGCCCTTTTTCCCTATCCGAATATTTATTTTTCGGTCCCTGAGTAATTTTCGGTCCCTGAGTAAGATATTTTACATGTTTCAAACGCAGGTTACTACGAGTAACTAAGTTACTAAGGAAGAGGAGGGGTTTTAGCCGGTAGAAGTCCGGCACTACCCGGTCTGAAAGGCCGGGTGTCCACGATGGATTTCTCCTCCACTAAAAAAAAAAGGTTACTTCGAGTTTGTCAATAAAAACATTAAGGGTATAACAGCTTATAGTTAAATTGAAGATGTGACATAACATTCTCAAATTTTCTCATAGCTCCATGTGAAAGAAAAAATAGTACATATTTGCTAACTTAAAATAAGAAAGATACATTTTGAAATTGAAAATTTAAATTTCTTTTCATTGGTTCAATTTAATTGTCTTGTTGAATAATTTTAATCATTTAATTTCAAATCTATATAATATTTTGTTATAATATGTTAATGCTTGCATTTTGAGATAAATAAATAAATAAAAAAAAACTAGCATAACAAGTTTATCCACTGTCTGGCAATACAAAATTAATTCTGTCAATAATGATATGGGCACCACCTATTCAATGCATACTCAATATGTATTGTGTGTATAATTATTGAATAACTCTATTGTTAGAATTGTTATCGAAACGGACATTGAAATATTTTCGATCTTTGTCCAAAACCCGAAAAGATGATAATCGTTTATTTTCAATTTCCTCAACTTTTTATTTTAGTTAATTTAGTATCCAAACATATTCTTTATTTTTGTGGCACTGAAAGAGATCCTCCGACCGTTCGGATAGCTTGGAAGTCTGGAAACTTCTTTTAATCCGATTCTATATTCAATCACACTACAAATCATGTTTAAATCGGAGGAGCCATGATGGGAAACTTCAAGGGATGGCTATCCATAAATACTTTTTTTACATAGGCTGAAAATGTTTTTAGAGTCAGAGAATATCAAACTAAATCAAAATGCTCCCTTCTGCCAACTGTGCCTTTTTATATTGAACTTGATTGTCGCTATTTGTACTGAACTGTTAAATTTGTTAGATTTTTTTGAAATCTATATTATCTATTTCCCATTATTTTGGGCAGATAATTAATAAAGAAATAGAAGATATTTAATTTTTTTATTATTATAGAAAAATATAATCACACCAACCGTGTTCAGTTATCAATTTTAACAGGTTTTTACTCGTTTATTTCATCTTTTTTTTATTTTGAATTAACTTGTTGTTACTTTAGTCTAGTGCTCAAACATGTAAAAGGCAAAAGCCGTGAATGAAATAAAATAAAAATATAACAAAACTAGAGCTAGATTAACAAAGAAGGTATGACACAATTTGGATTGTCATATATTTAACACATTATATTCATTAATTTGATGATTATGGACTGTTAGGTTATTAGCAATTTTGTTAAGATTATAAACTTATAAATGATTCGATCGTTGAATTGTTCGTATTTTGAAATAGCCAATGTCCGTTTTCGGTCTTTAAAACCATGACGACGCACGCACTTGCACCAGAAATAATAATAATAATAAATATGTGACTGTCTAATATTACCCTACAATATTCAAATCACGTAATTCAACACACTAAAATTGTTACTCTTAAATAATTACATTGGCTAACGTAACTTTCTTTACAATACCTAGTATACATACTCGTTATTGTTGGTGTTGTCTGTTATTATAATTTGTGTACCTGCTGTTATGTCCGTGTGTATTGAAAACAAAACCAGTTTCAATGATGCAACGGTCAACAGAGGAATCAAATGCAAAAAGAAATTGTTTCAATTCCTGATTCAAAAAAAGACTCTTGAGTGAGACCTACTTTCCGACCGACCTAGTCGAGGGAATTATAATAATTATTTATCTACACTTTCTACCTAAGTAAAAACTTTGTTCTCTTTGTTATGGGCGGGTGACAACTTACAGCCTTAAGAACTGACCATCCAAAACTGCTGCTTGGGGATCTTTCAGGCTACGTCTTCGTCTTTGATGTTCTTCTTATGAAGGGAAAATGCTTCAGAAAAACAAGATTTCAAATACATATTGAAGAAAAGAACAGTGAGACATTAAATTATTAAAAATAAACAAAATCTTTAAACACAGATTAAAAATTTACGCGAGATAAAAATACCACTGAAGAAGATCTAGCGAATACCCCACGACCATATTAATTTCGTATGTATGGCATAATTTCCTTTACAGATGATAATATGTTGATGGATCATTCTCTAATACTCTTTAAACTGTAACCTTGTTAAACAAATATACGAGAATATTGACGTTTACAGATATATGTCCTCCGTTATTTGTTTTATATAGTTTTTTGAGCTTTCATATGGTGAATAAATAATTTATCTAGTAGATGCATATAATAACAACGGTATTTTTTCGAACATTAGGAAATATTCTTAACGAGTCGTGATCATTTACAAGCGTTAATAAGTATCCAGGACTTATTTCGACTTCCAGGCTTTTAAGAGGGACCTCAAGACCTACTTTTTCAAACTTTATTATGAACTGTGACTGTTGTGTATATTGCATTATTTTATTTTTATTTCTGACGCGGATACATATTATTATGTATCTGAGATTATGTGTTATAAGGTTTTTGTATTTAATTTGAATTATTGACACAGACAACATTGTTGAAGATAGAACATTATCATGTACAGCGTCCTCGAGGTGCTATGGCACAAAGATGGCGCTTTAAATACTCTCCGTTATATTGTATATTATCACACAAGACACGCGGTAATTTGATAAAATAAAAAATGTTTGTGTCCTAATTTTTTTAAGGGTAAATCTTTTGTATAAACAATAAAGACTAAATGAAATAAATCTTTATCTATCCTCTGTAAAAGGCAAAAAATAAATTAGTTATATAACTAACAAATATGTTAATAAACTAAAACTTTTTGCAGGGTGTATGTAAGATAAAAACAGTAGCGAGATAATCAATGTTCATGAACTATGATTAGGTGTCAAGATGGTCAAATAAAAACAAAATTCTCAACATTATTTATTAAGTAATATTTGCAACAATAATTTCATTTGTTCAAATACTCATGCTATATCAATTTATTTCGTGTGAGTCGATGTTTTTTAATTAAAAATTACTTAATTACAACTCTTAATTTGTCTAGAAAAGTTATGATGATTGTTATTAGTACTAAAAAATATGTAAGTACATTTCCTCTCTGTACATTTCTTTTCATTATTATATACCTACAAGTGTTATGAAATCGATGTATTATTACATCAGAGAACACTAAGATAAATACATTTCTTTGTAATTACAAAGCCCTTTGGGAAAAACACCTACAACAACACAATAAAAGTTCATTATAAACTATTTTGTTATATAATTATGCCTACATACTATATACGAAGAAAGAAATTGGATAAAACTTGCATTTAAAATGGCTTGGTAATGTTAATTCTATTGTTTTAGATACTAAAGGTACCCAATGTAACCATACATGAGAATCAGAATTGAATTTAATGAATCACTGGTAAAATTAAAGATGTGTGAATGAATTTAGAATATATAAAATAAATTAAAAGTTCTAGCAAGCAACTCTTCTTGTACTTCTTAAAAGTTAACATTTTTTTATCATTTCGGCATGAACTATATAATATTTTCTAGACATATTGATTTTATTTTAGAGTAACTACTTATGTATAACACCCTCCTTTACACGAGACTTGTCTCTATAAGGAGGATGTTTAGATTTAAGTTGTATCAAATAGTCTATGTATTGTAATGTCTGTATAATTATTGTTAAATAAAATAAATAAATAAAAATAAATAAAATAATTTAGTATATTTTATGAGCTTTTCGCTACCGCGGTTTCGGTGGATCGTCCACCATTAATGAGCGATTTTTTTTTAAGTTTTAGATAATCGATTGTTAATGATGGACGCTCACATAATTTAATAATTTATTTATTTATTTATTTTATTCTTCACTGTACATTGGTTTCAATACTACATAAAAAAATAATGTCACAAAAATAACAGTTATACAATTCCATGTACAGAGGGCGAGTTTATCACTAAAATGCAATGTCTTCCAACTAACCCTTCTTCTTCTTCTTCTTCTTTTGCTTCAGTTAGGACTATGTCCTGTGGTTCTCGGAGCCTGCTCCTGGGAGGTGGATGTCCAACTGTCCCTCCAGCGTTTAGGTGGTCTTCCTGGGGGTCTGTTTTCTGTCATGTGTTCATCTGCTGCAATTTTGACCACTCGATCTGAGCTCGCCCTCCCCACATGATCTCTCCAGAAACGTCTTCTCGTTCTGCCCCATCGCACAACATCTTCGACATTACAGATTCTTCTAATTTCTGAATTTCTTATTCTGTCACGAAGATATACACCTGCGATGGGTAGTAGAGTTTTCATTTCGGTGGTTCTAAGAAGGCTTTTTGTTCTGGTGGTGTCAGCTCTTGATTCTATGCCGTATGTCATGATCGGTCTTATGCAGGTCTTATAGATCCTTACTTTGCTCTCTCTTAGCATGTCTTTGTTTCTCCATACAGCACTCTTCAAGCACCCAGCCACGACGGCAGCCTTGTTTGCTTGTTCTCTTACATCGTCAAAGAGGTTATTGCTGCTGGAGATCTCGACACCCAGATACTTGAATCGCATCACCAACTAACCCGGTTACTAAAATTAAAACTAAAAAAACCACATTAATACATATATAAACCCTTACATATAAACAGTCGTAATAGAAATAAAAACACAACATAAAGTAAACAAAAGAAAAGAAAAATAACACATGTAAGCAACAATGTACTTACGGACACATAATAATAAAAGTATAACATACATTGCATCGTGCACGTGCATAGGGAAAGGGAAAAGGGATTTAGGAGTCAGATGCTAATTCAATGAGTGGAAATGATTTTTGACAGCTTGTCTGAAAGAATTAAAGTTAATATTACATAATTAATTTCTACATAGTTACTCTAAAACAATATCAATATAACAGTTAATTTTTTTAAATGGTCAGATCTGTTACCAAACCTTAAAATAATACTGCTTCGGCATATAGGTAACTGCCATGCACTTAACAAACGTTAAGAAAATCTACGAACTTAGTAAACCAATAAGTTAGAAAAAAAATTACAGAACAAAAGCCATACATGTTTCCGTGACAACCAGTTGATAATGTTGTTTTTTTTTCTGTGTTTAAATGAGGTTTATGTTTTATATATTGCTTGCATTTGTTACCATTGTATGTAAATAAATATGAAAAAAAAATTAGCTTAGAAACCACCAGAAAAAGTTTAAAAACGTGGTGGTAGCGCTTTTAATGTATGAAATAGTAACCGGACGATATACTAAAATAAACCTTCATATATTTATCATACACCTCCTCATTGCGCAGGTAGGTACAGAGAAAACAGCAGGTTATGCAATGTGTGCAGTTTGGAAAACCGCAAAGCTATAAAATTTATAAATTCACATTCCAATGTGGATATTTGTATATTACCCACTATAATTAGATACTTTTTATTTATTTATTTTATTTATTTATTTATAGCCAGTTACACTTATTGTGCATAGATCAATGAATAACAATAAGAATGAAATGGTTGTATTTATTAGACACAATTAATGACTAATAAAACTAATAAGACTCGCTACACACTTATGCGGTAATAAATATGCCTATAACGTACATAAAATAAAGGTACGGCTGCTTGTTTAACTGTTATACGTGACTTAGGTCTAATTTATCAATCTGTCCTTGAACTATCCCTTAAATTGGTTAACTTTGATTTTTCATCCAATGCTTATCTATTACTTTACTTTTCGTGTGGCATGTGGGCTGCGTCGTATCCACTAAAATCTTGGCTCCAGCGTTGACAGCCAGTTCACCACCTCCGGTCTTGCCTCGTGGATGTCCTGCAGGTAATAATTACATAATTAATAATTGCATCCAAAATTGATTCAATTTAATTTTTGTCGGTGGGCGAAAAAGGTTTTAGAATGGCGGACAAAACGGGCAGAAGTAGAGAGTGGGAAGATCGCAAACTAGATGGTCAGACAACATAAGACGAACGATGGGAGTTGGTTAAATACAGTGTGCTCAGCATAGAGACTTGTGTGAAGATCAAAAGGGAGGCCTTTGTCCAACAATAAATTAAAAACGACATTGATGATATTGAATAATTCAATATTTCACAACTATTTTACCCAAAAATGTCAGAGACATAGAGAGTGATTATCCCTGATGCTGGAACAAGCTGCCTCTGGGTCTGCATGAAGAGGCAAATAGAGAAGTTTTCAGAAGAAAGCTGAACTGAAGATGTATGATGTCTTAAATGTGATATTTTACGAATACCTGCGTCTCACAGGATACTCAGGAATTTGGTGGAAGATTTATTTTCTACCGGGAACTTGTAACGTATCCACAGGATTAGCATCACATTTCTAAATTGAATAAGACATATTCTAACACATAACAATAAATACGCAAAATATTTATTTTATTTATTTATTCATTAATTCTATACTGCACATTGATTACATGTAATTTTATAAAGAAATGTATTTAAATCAAATACAATCAATATACAGAGGGCGGATATACCGCAAAGGCGCGATCTCTTCCAACTAACCCAAATACGTATGTATGTATATGCGAATCACTAATCATTGTGTGCATGTGATTTGCATTTATAATATGTGATTTTTATAAACGAAGTAATTCGTATACAAGAAAAGTTTAATTAAATAATATAAGTATACTATGTATTCAGTGTATTGGCGCATTAAGTATTTACACAATTCAAAGAAATAATTAAACATTAGAGTAAGCGTAAAAACATAATTGAAAAGTTAGATCAGATATAACACTAGTGAAATTTTTATTATCAACTTAATCTGTTGGTTGGTAGATTATGATCAGACGTACTTTCTTATTGCTGACATAAATCTCCCATGGAGCACCTGGTCTCCCAATCTATTCCATAAGCTTTCGAGTGTCCTACTTTTGTGCAACATTTAACATGTTCGGTTTAGTTTTCTCGAATGTCTTAACTTTTTTAGACATGAAGAAGATGATTATCATGTTAAGAATGTTACTCACCAGACACCTCATCCGCACAACCAGCAGACTGTGCAAACTCCCTTAAGTATGAAACAGGAAAGGTGTTACGATGTTTAAAAATCGGTTTAAGCTGGTTAAAGTGCACTTTACCCATGGTACGTTCACCAATAGCACCAATCCCTGTTTCAAATAATTTATGTTCGAAAACTGTTGAGCATATTAATGTCAACTAACAGCGTAAATCTTTATGATTGTGTTCTTTACAATCTTTACAATCTACATATCATTGATTTTCAACCTGAAAGACAAAATGGCACCGGAGAACGATAGTGTTCTCCTATTAACAGCGTTGCTTTGACCAGTGGCTTATAAATATTAAAGTATTTGAATTTAACTAGATTTTCACACCTACGTGAGCGAAGATTTTAAGAATATTTTTCAGCAGACATAATTCATACTAAAGGGAGTCAGCACAGTTTGTTGGTTATGCAGATGAGATTAACAGAGAAAATATGTTGGAGATTATGATGATAATTATTTGTTCGAGTCTGAAGGCGCCTGTTAAAAGCGCAGATCTCATTTTGCTTCTAAATCTAGAGATGAATCTCCAACGCCGCAGATCGATAAACAATAACAGGATTCGCATAGTCGAAAGCTCCATCATGAAAGCACGTGGTCTTGTACCCTACACATTCTGTTCCTCGTATCTGTTTTGTAAATATTTTTATATCTTCAATTATTATATCTTTATTACGCAACGTTGTTTGTGAACTCGGAGCGCATTCGGATGTTTATTTCATTTGGATTATCCGTAATATGATTTAACTACTTTCTACATTAATAATAATAATATCAAGATTACATACATATTATATGCATCTCGTTTCCGATAAATGTATGTAATATTATAAATATCTATCAAGAACTTGTATGACTTCACTCAAATCAAAACATACTTAGTTATATTAGTATTAATTTGACTTACCTAACGAAATGACGTAATTACTTGCTATAATTATATTTCACTCTGATTGAAATCCTTATACAGATTGGTTTACAAGTGAGTTTTTCATCTTTTTACCACTCTGCTCTGTCCTCTATAACTTCACGTACTATTCACTGTTCATAATATCCTTTAATAGATCGTCGAGGTACTCTCGTCGAGAGCATCCCTCGAAGTTCGACCCCTCTAACGTCTTCGCTTTTGTGTATTTTTGTATAGAATTTTTGTGATGCTCTATGTTTCTAAACTATCTAGAAATTAATCAATCATATTTTATTAGATTCTCTCAAACATACTTAACAATAGTGTTGTTTGAAATTTTAACGACGAAAAGGATGGTGACAGGTTCTATGGATTGCCTAGGGCTGCTTGGTTTAGTAAACTTGCGCGACCCAAATCGTAGCACCAAGAGTCAGGGACAGGGTCTTTGACAAACTGCAATTATTACACATCTACATATGAACCAACTCCATGTAATAGGGAAAAGTTACTGTGTTGAAGTCAATGTATTCTGAAAACACCGTGTCTTGAAAGCGAATTTGTTCGAAGATAAATACTTTTTAGTGAGGATCCCCTGTAGTATGTTGTCATGGTTTTGTTTCAAGTTTGTTATGGTACTAAGTATGTAGGTTTTTTGGCTGTATATCATGTTAAAATAGATAAATGATTAATAAATTACTTTCTTGAATAAAAAACGTTAGATTGTATGTCAAGAAAGAAGAATCACCTTTATATAGCTCATAATTCATAATTGAGGAGCTAAAACTCTGCAGTGATGTTTAATAAGAGTGTTTTTTTTTAAGATATTTCTGGGTTCACCCAAATACAACCTTATATACCTTTCACACTAAGCTACTAAAAGCTTGTGTCGTGAAAGGGGAGTTTGCCGGCACCTGGTATCGAACCACGGACCCCTTGTTCACGAGGCCGAGAGTCCACCTCCAACTACTGACGAATTCTGAATACAGTAGGTAAGAAATTATAATGCACATCTTTCCCTTTTGTTCTATTTTGACAATACGAATTCCTTTCCTGTAGATATATTTGTTCATTCCTACTGCGTCTACAATCTTCATCTTTTCCAAGTTAAGCATTTCAGTACACGAGCTTTTTTCACCAGTTTTTGTCAATTTCTTCTAGAGCAACCCGAAGATTGGAATCTCCCGTCTCCAACAGCTTTCATAGATCTTAACGATATCCTTTTTTCTTAAGTACTGAGTATGTGATTAAGTCATATAAAATTAAACATTTTATTTTTTACTTTAGAATTTTGTTCACGCTGAATAAGGCCTAGTTTAAACATGCTGGTAATATAAAATAAATTTTAATGTGTAAGTATTGAAACACATCCGTAATAAATGAAGGTAAATAATGGCATGTAGGTGTTTGAAAACAGACTCCGTAGTATTATTATTATTATGCTCAAATCCTATAAGAGTCTACCAAATGTGATGATTTCATTTGTATAATGTAGGATTATTGTGTAAACTCTTTTATAAAGAAAGAAAGTACCTACCTACGTGGGAAGATGTTCCAACATTAAAGCGATTATATTTGGCACGACGGAAGAGAAAAATGAATTAAAAGTAATATAGAGAACAAACAAAATAATAAAACTTTTTGATACAAAATGAAAAAAAGGTCCCATAAAAAATTCAAATAGTTACATAGTATAAAATTATTTTGAATGAAAGATGATTATAATGATGATATAAAGAAAAAAGCACGAAAAGTGAGAATGGCGGAATCGATAAACGTGTTACATAGACTTTGATAATGATCATTTAAGTCATCCTAGTGCCAATTCGTAAGCGTTGGGACGCCTTTTTCACTTTTACCGATTCGATTTTGCACAATGTTACATAGTATAAACATGGTTCTCCAATCGAGATGTCCGTTTGGTTTTGTCATCTGCGCATTGGATCTTAATCCAGTTAAACAATATAAAAAAATCTAAATAATGACCATGAACATAGCTAGGTCTCTGTAGGAAGTACTTGAGTACAATAGGTCTCTCAATACAACTAGTACATGGGAAGAAGTCATACGTTTGTATTTAATTATTATGTAGTTTTGATTTTATATCTACTATGAAAAGGAAAATACAAGATCGCTGAGAAATAAATCAGAATTGTTACAGCTTTAGAAAATCTGGGAGTAGATAGAGAAGATGCAACTTTTCATTTTGCGCTGAACAAAGGGTGTATATATTGTGTTTCATTTTAAAAATTATGAACAAAGAGCGCAGAATTTAAAATCAACATGGAGTAGAATAGGAACGCTGAAATGAAAAAAATAATATGTGAAACTGATGATATCGTTCACTGGAGCAGAAAGAGAAGACAATTCAGGAGGGACCATGTGGATCACATGAGAAGTGATTGAATAGCCCACATCACTACAATTGAGACAGCACCAGGCCGAAGATTGCCAGAAAACCACCTTAAAAACGGAAGGCAGTTGATATCCAGCATCGCCAGAGGAGGCAAATTCCGGACAAACAGAACAATGATCTACTCCAAGTAGAAGAAGAAAAAGAGAGTCAAAGAGATTTGACGTAAATTTCGAAATGAATTACAAAAATTGGCCCTAAAACCATATTTTTATAAGTAAATTGTTGAGATGCCATAAATGATGCATCAATTTCTCCCCATACCAATCTAGATACGTGCACACAATATGTATATTACATCAACAGATAGTCAAAACATTCGCATTTAATTTATTACAACGAGAATGACAACAACAATGACAAAAACGCGTTGGACACTTATTGGGAAGGTGTTCTAGTTTTTTATCAACAGAATCAGCCATGCCAAATATTTTATGCATTGCAATGCGGTAAGTCAGAGGAATAATACGATAAGTAACGAATATGTTAATTTTTGCGAGTTTTGTTTTTACAATTAACTGTTTTTTAATTAAATTGATTTTCATACCCGTGCTTATTTTTTATTTATGTTATAAAGTTTCCAGTAAATAATAATCCTCCCACTTTTTTCTGTAAGTTTTCGTGTGACCTGAAAAGGCAGGTGGTTACTAAAATCTTACTTTTAAGTCCATTGATATCTACGATTCAACGGCGAGGCACTCCACCCATACTATATTCTTCTTGTAGTATAAACTGTGGTAGTATTGTATTAGTAGTAGAATTGTGTGTGTGGGTAAGTGTGTTTGTGTGTGATGTGTCATATAATCGTATGATTTTGTAGAGTAATAAAGTAAGTTTGGTATGAACATGTCCAGAGGATAGGTAACAACAGAATCCCAAATATTGTTCTACATGGACTACCTGATGGATGACGCCTTCCAGGGAGACCCCCTAAACCATGGAAGGACCGCTGGGCCTCCACATCGCAAGAGGACACTTCTGCACGAACAGACCTCTGGGTCTAATAAAAGATTAAGAAGAAGAAGAATAAAGGAAAGTAAATAATGTAAAAGTGTTGTTAAATCGTTGAGACAAAGCTAAATTAAAAACTGACTCAGTTTGCCGTACTACGAGCTCATTCTAAGTAAGGTAGATTTTATGACATGTGTTACAATAATTTTTTAAAATACCTACTGAATGATTTTGAAACAAAAATGACACTTGATTCGTTTCATCGATTACCTTTTCAATATCAATGTAATTCAGCATTACAAGTATTTGTTATTATTTGCGGTGTATGCGATATTTATAACCGCAAATTATTATATTATAAAACACGCGAAACATCAGAGTGTAACGCTATGTATGAAAATATTTCTACTATTATAATTACCTATATGCGCCTTGGGCGACGAGTCATGTTTTCAATCTTTACGCTAGTGGCCTTGCCTGAGGTCGGAAGTAGTGAGACGCAAGACGCTCATATAAAAATAATAATTATTATACAACAAAGAGATTTCGAGAAATATTTCTTAAGTAATTTAATTGATGTTTTTTTATTATTTTTTTTTTATTTATTTTTTATTTTATAAATATAGAAGCACAAAACAGACAATAACTACATAATTAAAGTTAAAAAAAAGGTTAATCTTTCAGAGATCAGCTATCATCCAATACCATGCGCCACAATTAATTTTAAAAAGATAGGTACCTAACATTCCGGTCATCTCAACATGCCTACATTATACACAGTCTCGCTCGCTCACTCAATCATCACACTAGCACAAAAACAAATCAACAATAATAATAAAAAAAAAAAACTAAAATCAAGGGGAAAGGAGAAAAAAAAGAGGGGGGGGGGGAGATTACTGCGTACCTGCTGACTCATTTAGAAGTGTGGAAGTAAGTTTTTTGAATAAGTTTATTGAAAATAATTATGTACCTATTGGAGTCTTAAAGAGTAAAAATCATAGAATTTAATTTGTCTGATTACTCTACGAAATAAGAATGAATACTAATATATACCATCACAGCATTTCCCACAAGTGAAGTAACCAGCGGAGTTACTACGTATAATAAACATGCAAAGTATAGGAATTCAAACGAGTTGTAGATGTTAAAGTCTTCTTCTTCTTCTTAACGTGTCCTGTTGGGTCCCCCCGACGCTAACGATCACTCGGGAGAAATCTATTCTGTTCTAAGCAGCACAAAACAGCTCCTCCACATCTCTCATTCCGGTCCACTCTCGAATGTTCTGAAGCCAGGCAACTCGCTTTATTCCAACCACTCTACAGCCCTCAATGTTCCCTTCTACCTTATGGGGATGAAAAAATTCCTGCTTGAATTAAAACAATCTGAGTATGAGGTGGAATGTTAAAAATGGACTGGGCAATATACAATAAGAAAAAAGTGGAGAATGTTGAGGATATACATAAATAGGTATCATTTTCGAGAACATTTTAATTAAACATCGATTCCCAAATGACTAGTTTAGGAAAGATTGTGAACAAATCCAAATAAGTGTAAACTCTTTTACTACATAAGTATTCAGTAATATTCATAATCTTCTTTGTTTTTTTTTAAACTGCAATTTTTAAAATAATGAAATCGTTTGAAATTCGTGTGAAAAATAGAAAGATAAAATCAATATAAGCATGGACATCAGTCAAAATTCAGTTAGTTTTAGTTCTAGGCTCTACTGATATTTTAATACAAATATTATAATTATATAATTTCGATACCAAATCGTACAATTGTTGAATTATTTAAACATCTATACCGCAACACTCAACAATTTCACATCAATTTTGTACGTTCTTAAATTAATAATATTATTATTATTATGAGATCTGTTTTACTTATTTATTTATCACCGAGCTGTTATGCGAAATTACTTGCCGTACGTGTGAAAGTGCGTAATTCCTTGATCAATTATGTGAGGTACATATCCACTGCGCTGTTCCATAACTCTACAAGCAGATTTTTTTATTTAATTGGTAATACACACAATCAACGCAACTCTTGCAATCCCACAAATAAATACGTACTTACTTCCGATGGCCGAAAAGCCCTTGTAGGGCCAACGCCTCCAAAACAATACACCTCCAAACCTTTCTATCTTGATCAATAGATTGCCACAAATAAATAGCTTTAAAAATACACAGTTCCTCTTAATTTTAATAAATAAAATATAAAAATATATTATTGAGCACTGTTTAATCTCCACTATGTTAGGTTAAATACCGAACGTTTTCGCCTATACTTGTAGTTGTAGGCATCTTCAGGGAAACTGAAATCTAAAAATTGTGAGGGCTGTTGTTCATGTGGTGAGAAGGGTGCAGGTAGTGGAAGGGGTAGTGGGAGGGGTAATGGTAGATATGGAAGCGGGATGGTTAGCAGGAGTAGGATATACTAACAAAGGAGATGAGGGTGGGATCTGTATATTTACAATGTTATTCTTATTTCTATAAATCTCTAAGGTTTCCAAGGCGTTTAGTCTACCCGCCCCACACACAGAATGTAATACCTTTGTACCGTTTATGTGAAATGTATGGTCATATTCGATACAATGGTCCGCAATTTCTGAATATGTAGACATTCCCCTAAACGCCCTGTTATGCTCAGCAAATCTAGTACGCACTGTACGAGATGTCTGTCCTATGTATTTTGCATCACAATCGTTATATCCAATACAATACACACCACTACCATCATTTCGATCTATCTTGTCTTTATGATTAAATAATAATAAACAGTTCCTTTTATTTAATAAATATTTAGTTGCGGGAAATAATTAGAGGAATGAGCGGTATCAAGAAGAGTGTTGTGGATAGAATGCGTGTTATTAAGTTACGATGGTTTGGACATGTTAAACGAAAGGATGATGAAAGGAAGGCAAACACATGTCTGAAAGAAAAAGTGTGAAAAGCGCTGGTGTCCGAGAAGCACGTGCCTTGATCCCGTGAATCAAATTCTCAAAAGTAAGAACTGTGTACAGTAAGAGAAATCGACATGCGTGTATGAGAAATTGTATGAAGGTAGAAGAAGCGAAAGAAATATGTTAGGATAGATCTATATGGCGTTCCGTTCTCTCTGCCTACTCCACTTGGGACACGGTGTGAGGATATAGTATTGTATAATCTAGGAAAAAATGTACCTGCTTTCAATTCCACAGATAAATATTCCGAACAGTTAAATATTAAACGGAATAAAGACAACGTATGTCCTTAGCTAGATACTAAGCTTTGAAAACAAGTGTCTTAGAAGGATTTTGGATGTCAGATGGTATGAACATGTTACAAATGATGCTGTGCGCCGTCGCACCCAGCAGAGACCTGTAATCTCCGTAATACAAGAGAGACGATGGTCCTGGCTGGGACATGTTTTGAGAATGCCCAATGATAGTTGGCCAAAAAGAGCACTGTTCTTCCGTCCGCAGGGGTTCCGTAGGCCCGGGCGTCCCTCTTTCACAATACACCGTTCCTATGACAACGATATCAGAGCGCAAGGAATGTCGTGGGAAGAGGTGACGCAATTGGCACAGAGACGCTCTGAATGGAGGAGGCTGGTTTCTGCCCTGTGCTCCCGAGAGGAGCGTTGAGGGCGATGATGATGATGATGTCCTTAGCTGTGGAATTATTATATATTACCTATACTTAACATTTTGTTGCGTATTTGATGCATAATATATTATGTAAATACACTTAAATTACAAAATTGGCGATTTTTCAAAAATAAGACATTTATTTTCTACGTGTTGAGTAATGGAACTGTACAGTCGATACGTATCTAAGTTAACAATGTCACCGTCTTATTAAATATACTTGCAATAATTTTCACGAAGAGGCGATATTGGGACCAACTTACACCTACTATTAAAAAACTCGTACTTGCACTGAGTACCCAAATACTTGAATTCCGATACATTCATGTAATTTCACGTAACAATGTTACAAAAACTTTTACACATACATACATTCATCACCATTTACTGTTGGATTTTTTACGCTAATGGAACAATTTTTCACAACAATTAAGGATTATTCGAATCAATGTTCGGCTGGAAAAATATGTATAATGCACACAGTAAAATCAAACTAAATTATACAAAAATAAACATTATTGATAAACAAAGAAACCAGCAAAAAACTGACACTGTCTTTTTCACAGAACGCAGCAGTTACACCGTAGTTATGAATTTGTACTTATTTTAATTAAAATTAGTCAATAAATGAACTTAAGTCAGTATAGTCGGAATTTTTTCATAATGAATTGAGAAGGAAAAAATTTCTTACTGGATTATAATATAATGTATGTATCTTTGTCTTAGTAGGTATCCATAACACTTTATTTATTTATAAGTTTCAGCCTAGCTCAACCGGTGTGAATTGTTAATTTTGTTGTGTGTTTTGTTGTTCCTTAATGTGTAGTTCCGTTATAGAGTTTCATATTATGACGCAATTAATTGAAATTAGATTATGTGACTCTTTTTTTGTTATCTTTAGCGGTTCGCTTCGATACAGGCATTTGCCCGCTGTGGTTGCTGCATACATGCCGACTGAATACTCTTTGTTTCCTTTCTTTTCTGTTCGGGATTTTTTTAATATTTCATTTTTATAAATACTTAATAACCTAAAAGAGCTTTAATACAAACCAGTTCATAAACCAATAAAGGTCCCAAGGATTACCAAACATTATTTTATTCTGTCACCAATGGTTAGTGATGTGAGTAGAGAAAATTCTCCAAGAATTTCTCCTCTGATGGAAGAGAAATTTCTCTTTGATTTTTTTCCATGGGGATTCCCCTATTATTTATTGATTTGGCGGTAATGCGGCGGGATTCCCCTACAAAATATATGAAAAAATATCCGGTATTGACATCACTTTCACAGACAGTGACTAGAATAGTGCAAGATGGGCAAGAAGGAATTTATAATTAGATATTTTGTCGAAGAAACGGCAGGAAGCAAGCCACAACAATACAAGTGCAAGTTTTGTGGTGCCAAGTATGTGGGCATTTTCAAATTTTTTTGCTTCGTTACGTAGTGGAACCTAAAAAAATATGTGTAACAAATTATGCCTGATTTTGTATTTAAAATATATATACAACAATAACGGACGTGAGAAATCAATTACTTTTAAGTTTTGTGTTTTCTTTTTGTCAGGAAATGCGTTTTCGTGAAGCAATATCTCAAGAAATTTCCATTACATCACACAATTCAACGGGGTTTTAAATAAAAACATTTTAGTAATAGTTGTCGAAAGTATTTAATATAGTTATAATCACAACATTCTTTAAGAAAATAATATATAATTTTATTAGGAAAAGAACGTAAAATGTCACATTTTCTGTCCAATTGGTCCATTACGTTACGTTTTGTACTAGACAGTAATGAGTTTTCTTATATTCTACACTAATTATTTTTTATTTTTATTTATTTTACATAAACTCACGGCATAAGCCTATTACATGTTAAAATACACATATACAAATACCTACAAATTAAACAGTGACAAATATCATTAAATACTAGAACATTAAAATTAAGAAACCAAATGATCAACAGTAAACAGAGAACCAATTTTGTGTGACACAATGCAATGCGAATCAGAAACAATAAAAACACATAAATACACACATATATACCTATACACTTGTTGACATTTAATAGGATAAAATTGAAAATCAAAGAATTAAATATGGGGTAAAATAATAAAAATAATTGAAGAATTAAAAATAAAAAATGAATTAAGAATTAAAAATAAATAAAGAATTCAGAATTAAAAAATAAATTGAGGAATTAAATATGGGGTAAAATAATAAAAATAATATAATACAAAAATAATAATTAATTTCTATTATAATATATAATTGAGAAGAATGGAAACCAAATATAAGAATAATGATAATAACAATAATAGTTGTATAAAGAACTGAAAATAAAGGAATTACATAATATAAATAACAATAGCAATAAAAAATTATTATAAAAATTTTGAATCAAGTCAGTTTTGCAGATGTCAGAATGCGAAGGAAATACAAATAGTCAAAAATAGTCTCGACTGCCCAAAGTCATTCAACATTTTCGAGAAAATGTATTACGTCTGATTTAAATTTGAGAAAATTGTCGGCAAATATGTCTGTGCAATCTCCCACCATATTCCCCAGTCTGTGTAATCTAGGTAATGGAGAATGGTAAACGTAATTGGTCCGAGCATTACGCTCATGGAACATTACACATTGTCTGGTTGTTCTGGTGGGAATATTGAAATGTATATGATCTAATAATTCAGGGGAATCAATTGAGCCATTTAACAACTTGTGTAGAAAAGAAAGATCAAAAACTTTTCTTCGATCTTCGAGGCGTGGTAATCCAAGCTCTGACATTAGATTAAAATAATCTATTCTTTCGATTGGAATACCAAGTTTATAATTAATCAATCTTAAAAACCTTCTTTGTACCCTTTCTATACAGTTGATGTGTATATTATAGTTCGGAGACCATATTACAGAATTATACTCAAGTATAGGTCTAACGAGGGATACAAATAACAATCTATAAGAGTCAATTTTTTTAAGGTCAACTGCCAGCCTAAATATAAAACCCAAGACTTTCATAGCTCTGCCAACAACTTCCTCTATATATATATTGAAAGTCAAATCCTCAGAGAATGTGATTCCCAAATCTTTCAAACTAGAAACACAGATAAGAACAATATCATCAATTGAATAATTAAAGGTGACTTGGGACCTAGTTTTATGAAATCTGACGACTTGACACTTTGCTATATTTAAATTTAATTGGTTTTGTTTACACCAGTCATTCAAAAGTTTCAAATTATTCTGAAGCGTTATGCAGTCGTCAATATCTCTGATAGATTTATATAATTTTAAGTCGTCAGCAAACAAAAGAACCTCAACATCTCTGAAGATATGTACTATGTCATTAACGAATATATTAAATAGTATCGGACCTAAGTGCGATCCCTGCGGTACTCCACTAGACGCATAAATTGGCTCGGATGTACAATCTCCAATTCTAACTCTAAGAGATCGATCTTTCAGGTAACTCTCTAACCAACCGTGGAAAACTCCATCGACCCCGTACCCACGTAACTTTCGAAGTAATATGTCATGTGAAACTTTGTCAAAGGCCTTCGAAAAGTCAGTGTACACGGAGTCGACCTGGCCCCTTTCAGAAAGTACGTTAATTATATATTCCTGATAAATAGCCAAATTAGTGAGTGTAGATTTTTTTGGAACGAAGCCATGTTGGAATTTTGTTAAAACCTCATTCATAGGTTGGCTTATCTTTTTCACGACTATGGATTCAAAAAGTTTTGGAATCGCGGAAAGTATACATATTGGCCTATAATTGGTTACCTGATTGTTTTCGCCCTTTTTATGAATTGGCGTTATAAAACTTGTTTTCCAATTATCAGGGAAAACTCCTAACTTTAAAGAAGCGTTAAATAGTATGTGCAGCTGTTGAGCTAGAATATCTACACAATTCACAACAAAGACATTGGGGATGCCATCCGGGCCAGCTGCCCCTGAAGAATCAAGTGCAAGAATCGCACTCCTGACCTCGTCGAGAGTAATATTAATGCAGGGCAAGTCGATAAGTTTATCAGAGGAGAAATCAATGCCAAAATGAGTATTTGGAGTATCATACACACTTTGAAAAAAAGACGCGAAGAGATTTACAGCTTCTTGAAGTGATTCAGAATGTTGATTATTGTAATAAAGCTTTGATGGTATGTCAACCCGATTTTCTCTCATTGTGTTCACAAATCTCCACAAACTCTGAGTACCACTAGTCAGATTATCTTCAATATGTTCTATATGTTCACTATAACATTTTTTAGACAATGAAGTGCATTTTTTGCGCAATTCAGAAAAGTTATTGTAATCATCATTGTCAGATGTCTCCTTATACTTTCTATGAGCCAATTTCTTTTCCAAAACCAATCGTTTTAATTCAGTATTAAACCATTTTGGATAAAATGATGGTTTTAGGTTTTTTTTTGGGACATAGATATCTATACATGTTTGAATATTTGCATGAAATAAGTCTGACATTTTGTTTATATCTTTTTCTGTATATAGAAAGGAAAAATCTAAATTTTGTAAATAGTTTATAATACTAGGGTAGTCAGCTTCGCGGAAATACTGCCTGACTATTAATCTCTCCTCGGACTTAATTAATTGAGACACAAAAACTATATCAAGAGGGGGGTGGTAACCATCGGTTGGAAGTAGGGAATCCAATCCCGCAAAAGCGGGATCCCGTAAATGCGGGATCCCGCACCTTTTTTGCGGGATCAGAAATGCGGGATTACTCATGCGGGATCCCGCACGCGTGCGGGACTGAAAAAAACATTTAAGAATGGGCTCAGACGACATTCTGATTATTTATTAAACCCAGCACAGCCTCAATGATAAGTTAGTTAACTATTTTGCCTTGGATCTCGTGACTTTTCTATAGAATTTGTATGGAAAATAATTAGAGTTTCCTAAATCGTGTGTCGAAAAAAATTTCCTAAAATGTGATCGCAGCAACAACCGATGGTGCAGCAGTCATGAAGAAAGTTGGGAGATTATTATCAGCGCACCACAAGTTATTCTTTGCACATGGGTTGCAATGCAACTCGCTGTTCTTGAAGTTCTATGCAATCAGAGACAAGAAGAAGAAATAAAGTCAAGTTGATGTACTCGAAAATAGACCGGATGGTGGGAGTGATAATGAAAATGATGACGAGCAAGTGTCGGTAGAGGAAGACATTCAAGAAGGAGATTTGCTACCACAATATAAGTATTGTCAGACCAATAGATTTTTCAATGAAAATCATTATAACTTATTCCATTTTTTGTTTTTACTTTTTCAAAAAGTCAGGAAAATTGTCAAGCTTTTTAGTTCGAAATCTCCAGTAACAAATGATCTTCTGCAAATATATATATTAAAGCAGAATGCTGCAAAGAATTACAGCTGATCCTAGATTGCCGAACGCGCTGGAACAGTCTCGCATCAATGTTATCGAGGTTCAACCAAGTCAAACAGTACATACTTAAAGCACTTATTGATCTTACATAAACTGACATCATCTTCATTTTCATTCACTGATGAAGAATTTATAACATTGAGTAATATTGAACGAACTTTACAGCCAGTGAAGCTTGCTGTAAATGTCTTATGCCGCGAGGATGCAACATTAGTTTCTGCAGAAACCACATTGCGTTTCATAATAAACAAACTGGATCGACAAAATACCAGCCAGAAAATACCTTCAAGCCAGGAACTTGAAGGGTCGCTATCTCGCCGGATAAAATAACGCCGCACATCAATGACTGTGCTTAGAAAATCCTAACAAATATCTAGAAAAAGATTCAGGATCTACAAATGTGGTGAACGTTCCATTCTTTCATCCAAGCAAAGTTACATTTCGAACTGAAATGAAGTGTTCAATCGAGAGACTGTTGTCAGACACGCAGGTACAACCGGAAACTCAAAACCAACAAGTTGATGACAATGGCGATGAAGAAGACACGCCTTTATCGAATCTATTAAATGATGAGCCTTCGTCTATACTAGAAGATGAATTAGAGCACAGTCTCCGTACAGAATGGATAGTCAAGTAATATGAAGTCAACTCCACCTAATAGCATGGAAGCTGAACGTGCTTTTTCCGCCGCTGGCTATTTATCGCCTAAAACCAAAATCTTTGCTTATAAACCATAGACACGTCGTTATGCACAAGATTTATAAAGCGCAGTTTACATGCTCAGTATGTTTTTTCTTAATATCAATAATTATTATTGCTGAGACAATTTCATTGTTATTTTTATACTTTTTTGGTGACTTTTAATGTAACTTGCTGTGTCTTAATCCATTATACATATACTTACCTTATATAAATTATGTATGTAAATCTTCTACATGTAAAAGACTCGAGCCGTGAACAAATAATAATAAATTAAACCCTTCTAAGACTTCCGCAGGCATAAAAATTCTCATAAAACAAAATAGGTGGGTATACCTATATGGAAAATAATGACTAAATTATCGACATCACGGCAATGCGATAATTTCACATCTCGTCCAAATTTTGATTCAAGTTTTCAATGTACCTGCACAGGTAGTTAGAAATTAATGATGAAGTAAATGATTCTATGAGAATATTTATATTAACACAGAAATAAATTAACTGTTTTTACGACAGAGAAATAGAACAACCGCCGGGGGCCCCATACATATGGGAACCTTGCGCAAATTACTGAAGATATTGAACTTTTATAGCTCGGATTTAAAATTTAGGGAATAAAAATAAGACAAGTGCCAGTGTCACCTTATTGTTTATTAACATTTTTATATATCAGACTCCTGTAGATCTCTCAAACTAGACTTTAGTTCAGATCACAATGGTATATCACATAGTAACTTATTATATAGATAGGTTTACATAATAATGTATTGCAGCTATGACAAAAAAAATATCATACTATATGAATAAAATATAATATATTATGAATAAAATAACTTATTTTTCAAATAAAAAGTGTTTAAAATTTATGCGCATGCATTATGTGGTATTTATATCTATCACCGTTGTTATTCCGCGGTCCACAATGTGAACTGTCCTTTACATACAAAATCCTTATGTGCATAACAAAAAATACGTGATTTATAATGTGAATTTGTTTTTTACTTGAAACTTCGCGCAATTTCTTAGTGTTTTTTATAATTAAATACAAGTTGGGAGTATTATCTTAGTGTTAAATATATTATTTTAGCGATATACTCATTTTCCTTGCCAGAAATGTACCTTTTTTGATACAAAAAGAAATGTCTTAATTATACTACCTCTAATATAATAAGCTTTTGCGGTCTTTTTTCCACTTGAATGATATTTATATGTATTTGAATGAAGAAATAAAAGTTGACAGCATACTTAAAACAAAAAAAAAATATCGTTTTATGCAAAATAGAAAAAGAATTTTATATAAAATACCGTTATGCACAATTGTGCATAACGCAGGAACACGCAGATATTTTTGCTTTTTTTTTATTTTGGTGGTAATAAAAAGTGTAATAAATAGAAAAATAACGAAATTAACTATAGTTTTATTAAACTACACACTTTTTTTCGTTGAAATATAATGGCATTTTTACATTTTGCTTAAAAAAGCCATCAAAGTGTTGAGGAACAATGTCAAATTTGTATGGAGCGCAGAATGAAGGATATTTTTAAAAATCAAATTTAATAGTTATAAAGTAATGAAAAATTAATATCTCCAAATAAAATAATCAAAAATATATCCAAATTGAGATTAAACCATAAGTTTTTCCGCAATGATATTCGTATATTTTTTAATTTAATATGAAAGTGAGGAACCATCGGTTATTTTTACAATAAGCAACGATTTTGGTTTTGGGCGTTATGCAACAAGATAAGATCAAATCTATAAGATGAAACTTTAGGTACTTATCATTTCTTCGAAAGTATTATCAGAAAAAAGCTATATTTTATGCCTCTAAAAGTCGAAACTAATAAATATGTTCAATTGTTCATACAAATTACAAATCTATAAGGTGAAATGTTGTATTATATCGTTCTTCATAAGAAGCTGATTATTTATACCTCTAAAACATCATTATTTCCACTTGTTAATTAGTAATATGAGTAATAAATCTGCATAATAATAAAAAAAATATTAAAATATACTCGTCTTTATTCAATATATTTTTTAAATAACTAAGTATCTACTTGAAACAGGTTTTTTTATTAAAAAATCTCAATCCCGCAAATCCCGCGGGATCCGCGGGACTGATGACCTCAATCCCGCAGGCTTGCGGGATCGCGATTTTGATGCGGGATTGGATTCCCTAGTTGGAAGTAATACTGACGCAGATTTGTTTACAGTGGTGTTGTGAGGATCTGATGTAAGGACAAGATCTAAGATCTTGTTGTTTTTGTTTGTGATAGTATTTACCTGTTGAAGAGCAAAAAAGTTTATAGAATCAACTAATTCAGCTGCCTTATCATTACTGATATTGTTTACAATTTGCAAATCAATTGGGTACTGATTATCATCACAATCATGAATAGTTTTCCACTGACAGTCGGGCAGGTTGAAATCACCAGCTAAAATAATTTTATTGTACGTATGCTTAGATTTTAAGAATTCAACCACTTCGTGAAAATTTTTATAGATAGTTATATCAGAGCCCGGAGGAATATATGTACACCCAACGATAATTGTTTCGAGTGGTAGTTTGATGGAAACAAAAATCTGTTCCAATTTATTACAATTAACTGTCAACTTTCTACAAGAAAGTGATTTAGAAACCGCAATTAACACACCTCCACCTCTCGATTTACAACTAGTTTCTGAGTTCCTGTCAAATCTATAAATATTATAATTAGCAAAGCCCAATTCGGAGGAGCCAATACGAGAATCCAGCCAAGTTTCAGTTAAAAGTATAACATCGTAACCAAAGGAAGGAAGAGATAGGCGAAGCTCACTAAGTTTGGTTCTTAAGCCTCTGATATTTTGGTAGTAGAATAGTAGTTTTTTGAATGGTTCTCATTTACAATTTTTGGAGAACCCTTTATATACTTGATGATCAGATTTTTTTCGCCTTTCTGTACTCTCATATTTAGCTCCTCCCGCAGCTTCATATATTGGTTTCTCTGTATTACCGTTTGATCATGGTATACTTTAATAGATTTATTCAAAAGAATTCTATTTTTAAATATTTCACTAACTTGATTTTGATCCTTTAATACTACTTTAATAGGACGTGGTTTTGTATTATTTCTTTTTCCTAACCTAAAACATTTCAAGTTTGAACTAGATATTGATTGATCTGCTACCTTAAGTATATTATAAATCTTGTTTTTATCATCACTAAGAACATCTTCATGTCTTGTTAAAGAGCTCTCCTCAACATTGCACACGATAATATTCCTTCTTCGTTTATTTCTTTCTTCGATCTCATTTGCAACGGAGTCCATACCCATGACGTCACATTCTGCACCATTCTGCTCCAATTTATTTACTCGACTCTCTAGTGTAATAACCTTTTCCTTTAATATGATATTCTCAGTTATTATATCATCGATTAGACATAACTTCGCAGATAATTCGTTGATCATTGTTACTAGATTATTATTCTGAAGCTCCATATGTTTCTTTAGATTATGAACGCTGCTTTGAAGAGTAGAAAGGGACTCTCTTAATGAATCATCAACTCCATCTTCTGTAGTTTTCGAAAGAAGTAAATCTTGTTTCGCCTTCCTGTCATCCATAGGTAGTGAGATCCTTTGTGTAGGTTTTCTATTACAATTACTAATCTCATGAACCATAGATGGCTCTTTCTTAGATTTTAATTCGCCAGATGGTGGCGAATTATTTTTAATTTTGCGAGTTCTGGTTCGCATCTTGGATTGATCTGTATTCATTTTACAAGTATTCTTTACTTAATTGTTAAAAAAAAAAAACCTTTCTAAGTGACTTGTACTGGTATTGAACTCACGTCCCCAGATCGACAAAGCGTAGATGGACGACGCCTTAACCAACTCAGCTACGTTCGCTCGTACTGCCGGCGACACAATACTTGTATATGTAGTGTAGAAAGTAATAGAAAATAAAATCAACTACCCACTTGATTTATTCTTGTTAGTGTAAAATAATATATAAGGTGCGTATGTAAAATATGTGATGCATACCTTATATATGTGATATGAGTGATATAAATATCGACATCAGACGCACCAGGTTTTGATTCACCACTATGCAGAAAGTTGTAAAAAGTTATGGCAAATTTGTTGGTGATTTGCACTTTCCAACAACAATTCAGTTCACATACTATATTTTATATATCACAATAATACAGTTGTATCAGTTGTTGGAATAAAATCTAAAAAAAATAGTCGGAGATATAATAGGACAGTAACGTAATAGGAAGTCTCTCGTTACGTAATGGAAAAGTAAAGCTAACGTCGCATGGTAATAATATTATATCAGTCGAAAATCCGAGATAAGTTTTTTGTTTTTTTTTTTTATATATTTTATTTATTTATTTATGCATATTCACGGCTTTCGCCTTTTACATGTTAATAAAGAGAAAAAAAATAATAACAACAATTAAATCCAAAATAATATAAAGAATAAGTAAAACATGATAATAGCAATTATATTCATATGTCAGTTTATAAAAAGTAATATTATGATCTCGTATGCAATGTCAAAAAATAATAATTATTAACATCTTTTAATATAGTCGGAAGATTAAAATATTCAATGTAAGCTAGGCTTTACAATTCCATTACGTGACAGTTTTTTTCCACCAATACATAACGTTCCGTAATATAAGTATCGATCTCTGTTCATCCACATGTTTACACCTTGTTAGTGAATATAAGGATGCATTCGACTTGTAATTCAAAATGAACAATATTTAATATGTAATTAGAGTCCAAAAGAAACAAATAAAACTCTTAACTTACCTTAGAAATCTGCGTTCGTAATGGAACACCAATTTTAGTGAGCCACAACGTGGACCAGTTCCGTCACAAGAATCTGCACAACCGACGTTTTTACACAATATAGCGGCATTCATAGACTAATATAATGTTGCCATTAATTATAATCGACACTCGATTTGACCAAAATAAGTAAAACAGAGGTTTAGAATGGCCGTGACGTAATAGGAATTCCACTTTTTGTGATTTGAAGGACAGGAAAAAAATACATATTTAACATATTTCTGGTTTGCTTTATGATATTTTATGGGACTTTATTGAATTTAGAGACAATTAAGTTTTAAATGAAGTCATAAAACCTGTGAATATAATGGGCAGGCAAATATAATTTTGTTGTTAAAGTTGAGAGGTTTGCTGAAGACATGTTGAAATACGTCATTCCGTGTTATTGATTTACACATTAACTTGCAAAATTTAAATAGTTACCTGTTATTTTTATGCTTAACTAAGAAAAAAATCATCATTTTATCAATAATTGTGATTTCGGGCAAAACTGAAATAATTGGTCATTTAAGAAACAATTTTGAATTCTCGAGACGCGTACGTTATACTCAGCAAAAAAATCTGAAAATGCCCATGTAAAAAATGTAACAAGACATCTTGTAAAAAGTCCAAACAACAATTCTCCTCTGATGGAAGAGAAATTTCTCTCCATAATTTTTCTTAGTGGTATTATGACCCTTCTCCCAGAACACTTCGCAGCCAACCTGATTTTCTAAGTATATTCTTTTTACACATGACCATTTTTTGATATTTATTTGATCTATTTACATATATTCACGGCCAAAGCCATTTACATGTAAAACCCCTGTATAATACAAGTATACAAAGGTACGATCACTTTAAAAAAAGACACATTTCATGATTACATTTTTTTTTGAACATTGTTAAAATGATCAATAAAAAATATATTTGCCTCAAAATATACCATAATTAATTGTAGCAATATTGGTGATAAATTGCCTCAACATTTGTACATTGTTATTGATTGATTGAATTAAGTACTGATTTATTATAATTATACTGTTAAATAAAAAAAAAAAATCTCGGAAAATTCTCTACTTTGAGAAATTTCTCGGTAAATTTCTCCAAAACTTGAGAATTGAATTCTTGAGAATTCCACAACACTACCAATGGTATAGTAAACAACGGTAAACTTTAAACTTAGCAATAAGATAATACATTAAATAAACGAAGCGCAACATTGAAATAGGATATTGGATATATGGGATATTAATGATACATACGATGCCTTAGGCACATACAATAATTTGGAGAAAGTGAGGTCCGTGGATGTATTCAGTATGTCCAGGAGCCTTTTTAAGAGTTCCATTATACAGGAATGATTTTATTTGTTTTGTTTTTATTTATTTTTTCTCTGTCTATGTTTTGTACTGTAATGGCAGTTAAAAAGGATCATGAAATCGAAGATGGGCTGATTGAGTACTATAATTATATTGAATCTTTATTATATTATTAAATTGGGTAAAATTTCATTTGTATGTTGCCCATTTTTTTTAAATAAATTAAAAAAAATAGCAAACCAGTAGATTTTCCCACAGAAACAAGAACAGCAGGCCCCGAGAAAGAAATTTAGAGCTAGAAGATCAATAAAATAACGTGTATGTAATAATGTTTATAATGAATGGACAAATTTATAAACAAATAAATGGTGTTTGTTGCATAATTATTCCATATCATAAATATGCTAAGATGTGAAATCATCTACGGATTTAAATGTAGGTAATATGTTTTTAACTTACAAGGGTTGAGAGTCTTGTAATTATTACTATTAGTTATTACACTTAATTATATGTGGCTTGTTTTTACACAACATTACACCACTGGGAATTTTGAGAAAAAAGGTGTTTATATTATTATGTCATCGTTGTGACGTAACATTCATACAAAACCACAAATAATTTCAACAGTTGTACAAATTATGTCCATTGGGCGTCTTGTTATTGCTTTTGAAATAATTAGGTACTTTCCTTTTATAATTATAGTGCACACTTTATTTCCAGTTGTCGAGAGAAATTATTATTTTTGATTCAAAATAGTCCTAGCATTTTAATTGTTAAGTATTTAGCTATTGATTTGTCTGTAGATGGCAAAGGTTTGCTAAAATTTAAAAAAGTCTAGTAAAAAATTTCTTGTAACTAGAGATGCAACGAATATTAGGCAACTATTCGCTTTTAATAATAATAATAACTAGACAACTTTTATTCGGGAATATTTGTACTTTTCAGCCGAATAGCGAATATTTAGTCTGTTATTCGGTGTTCTGCCGAATAGTTTAAATTGTAAATCTGAAAAAAACTCATAGCTTGTAGAGTGCTGCTATTCATTGTCAGCTGCAGATGCATGATAATTTATTAATCCTCATATATCTAATTTATTCATTAAATTTGATATCAAGTGAAAAAACACAATATTTAGTATTTATGTTATTATTATTATGTTGAAACAAATAAAAATGATATTTTTCAACCGACGGTTCTTGGTGAAAATTCATGTTGAGTATCTATATATAAAAGAAAGTTGTGTTCGTTACACCATTTATAATTTAAAAATAGCTGTATCGATTTGAATTATCTCAAATTTGTTGGATTCTTTTCCGCCCCGAATAGCCGATTAGCTATTAATATATCTTACAAAATCACAGAAGGAAAAATAACGAAGAAAATTATTTACGCAATCATTAATTAATTTCAATAAAAAAACAACAAAACATATTCAAGATGACCCAAGTCCCCAGGACCCAATCCACAGAACTAGCCCTTAGTCCCCAGGATCCAATCCCCGGGACTAGTCCTTAGTCCCCAGATTCAGTCTTCGGGACTCGGTCCTCGGGACCCAAGACCCAGTCCTCGGGGCCCAGGACCCAGTCCTCGGTCCTAGAACGTTTTCATGGGCGGAATAAAAATTTATAGAGAAAATGTAATAGGTTTTTTTGTAAATTTAATTTCGTTTATTTTGTTCACCACAATGCTGTCACTTTAATAGTGCTATGGTCCCTTGAAAGTATTTTTATAGATTGGCAATTTTTGGAATAATTTTTATATACATTTTCAAATTAGAGTCATTATCCATATAATAACAACTGTGGTTCTGAAATTATACTTTGAAAAAATCATGGAGTGTAAAGATAGATCTGTTTGGCGTTCCGTTCTCTCTGCCTACCCCACTTGGGACACGGCGTGAGGGTATAGTATAGTAAAGTATAGTAATTTTATAAATTTAAAATGAATAGGTGCCTAAAAAAAATAAGTGCCTACCTACATAGTTATATCACACACAGCAGATAATTGTTCAACATAAATTAATTTTATTTTTTAGACTATATGATTACACACTTGAACAATTACGGGAGTTTGTAAAGAGATTAAAAATATTAATCCTTAAATTATCAAATAAAATAAATACTATATTAAATTTGTTATGTGTTACTGCTGAGTAAGACTAACGCACAACCGGTTTCGCGGTATAGATCAGCACCTGATGATGCGAACTCGGAGTCCGCGAAACCGGTCGTGCGTTAGTCTTACTCAACAGTAACACAAAACAAAAATAAGAATATTTTTTTATTTTATTTGATAACTTAAAATGAAGTGTTACAAAGTTAATGCCGATACAATTAAAGAAATATTAATCTTTGTTTATAGAGAGTAAATGTTTATTTTCTTTTACCTAAATATTGACACCAATGATTGTTAGGCGGTACGAAGTTCGCTGGGTCAGCTAGTTAATTATAAATAAAAACATATATTTTAGTATATCCACTGTGGCTTTTTATTGGACGCGAGCCGACTTTCAAGAGCTTCCTCTTTCATCATCAGGCATGCGAAAAGTGATGTTGAAACAAAAAAATCGATAAAATTACCGCGCTGCAAGTCTATTACATAATGTCTACATATGACGTACATATACGAAGTTGCGCGGTCTGGAGTACCGCACGCTCTCGCCATTCTTTTGCCTAAATACTCGCCGAATATTCGGTTATTCGGCACATGATCTTGCATAATATTCGGTATTCGGTCAAATATACTATCGGTTGCATCATTCTCACAGAGTCACTAATAGCAAAGACAATTCGACTGTTCAATAATATTTTCCCGAATGTAGGCATATTCTACATAACATATTACAGTGAATTTGTAGTGGAAACATTATTGTAAATGTTTGTTTTTTCTGGGATCGCATTGGCCGATGGCTGTAATGGTCCCAGGAGAATATGGTTTCTCTACTTGTAACTGTTACATTTTCACTATTAGTTCCTAAGGACAACAGCCTTCGGTATTATTTCTAACCGGTAACGGTGAATTGTTCCACATTTTTGGATTTCATTCAGATGTATAATGCGATTACTACTAAATATTTAAAAAAAATTAGAACAAATTTACATAATTCTCTTCATTCATACTTGGTATGCAATTTGCTATAAGTGTAATATTTATGGCAATACCAACTTATTTTGTATAATAATAATAATATGTTTACATGTATATTATTATTATATTGATAATTTTACTGCTATATAGTATTGTCATTGTATACACATTAAAGCTATATGTTTATATATATTATATTGTAACAATACAAATGTAGGTAAGACGTTTCGACCTACATAATACAAATACATAATTGTATTATTATTATTATTAACATAACATCAATCGCGTAATGATGGCAATTCACGTGCCATCTATTATGTATAATAATATGTAATATCTGCATAAAACACGCGTCGGCATATGTGATTTGTCATGGTGAAATGAATATACAAAATCGTACAAGACATTGTGATCATGCATAATGTGATATACGTTTATATTCCTTCACAATTTGTTATGAATTGATACTAAATGGTTTTATTAATGGGTGAAAAAGAGGCATTACACTTTGCCTGTTTTAGATAAAATGCTACCTATTTACAAATATTGAACTTGTCCCAAATTAATATATGAATTTGGTATTCTGACTATTTCTCTCGTGCATGGCATTAACAGTATAAGTCAAAAAAAATCGATTTTTACTTTTTGATGGAACCTTGTAGTATATCTCAAACTACACATGTGTAATCGATAACAAAAGTCAAATTGTAATTATAAGACCTTAAAAACAATATTTGTATTTAATAGTATATCTTATTTATTTTCAAACTCGTATAGCATTAAAAGTATATGTCGACTTATACTCTTAGTGACCAATCATTATGGTTAGTTTTCAACATTGTGAGTGGCATCAACAGTATAAGTCAACATGTACTATGAGCCGCGTGAATGTTTTTTTTCTTACTAATTCACTTATACTGTTGGTATCACGTGTTGTCTCTCTTATTCTTTTGTTGGCTTTCTTCCTAGCTAGAAACTGCCAAGGTAAAATTATTAGTTCAGGACAAAAAACACAACATTCAAAGCTTTATCAAATGGGTCTTAAGGAATAGGACAAGGAGTTTGAAAATACTTTTGTTTCTTGAACCCAGGAGCAAGGAAGTATTTGTAGGTAACGGAACCCTATAATGTACCAGGTTGTTAATCAAAGTTGGGTAGAAGTTATTGATCGGGCATTCGAAAAAAAAATTATCAAGGTCCTCCTCCTTCAGGCGGTCGCATAGAGGAGAACCAATAACGTGGATTCGGTAGAGATGCGATCTGGCAAAGCAATGAGCTAACTTCATTATACAGATCGTGGAGGTGTCAGCCTTACTCATTGAAATTTCCGAAAAATAAAAGTTTCGTGGACACATTGGGTTGGATTGAGGTATACTTTCTTCCTTTGAGTTGGCTGGTCTCTGACCACTCTGCCTGCCAGCACTGGATGAGATTTCGGCCGAATATCAAAGTGTAATCGGAGGCTGAGACAGTTTCCGATGGGTTAGGGAGGTTCGTTCCCAATATGGCCAATAGATATACTGCCTCATTGCCCGGGATCCAACCCAGTACCACCTCTCCACCCAAAATCTGAAGTTTATATAGGAGGTATCTAATATCTAAAGATAAAAGATCATCTGGTCGGAATAATGCTGGAGAGAGAACGGCCTGGAGGGAGAACGGACTGGAGAGCGTTTTGAGAGTCGCTGAGGAGAGTTTTAACCCTGTAATGGCGTATGGTCAGAGCCCTTATAGCCTCTCTAATAACAAGACATTCCGCTGAGAAGACTGACGACTCGTCTCTGTGCCTGAACATTTTATTAGTGTTATATTAAAAAAAGAAGCCAGCCCCCCCTATACGCTCTTTGTCACTTTTCGAACTGTCTGTATAGATAGGTGCCAGTAGTGCCAATCGGAATCAAAAATCGATTTGAAAATATGAGGTGCAAATATGCCATTACTGATACCTAGTTGAGAGCAACTTTCGGTTTAAAACTTAGTGTGGGAAATGACAAATAGTATACAATAAGAACTGTGTAGCTCTCCAACAAGGGAGTTTTAATTTTTCTATAGCTGGTAACAAGAGGTGGTGGATCTTTACCCCTCCATACCGGTAAATGAGTTACCAAGTATGAGAGGAGATGAAGTTTGAGAGACATAGGGTGATCAATAAAGGGTAATTAATAAAACGCAGGATTTTGACTAAAAACCTGTTACACATAAGATGTCTGCACAGTCCAAGTGGGGGATCTGCAGCCTCCACCTGTAATGCGTTGATAGGGGAGGATTATCCGTAATTAACGGAAGAGACGGAGACCGGATCCGGTCTCAACAAGTTTTCTTGAAGGTTGGGGTTATTAAAAAGGATCCAAAGTCCAAATGGCTGCAGATAAATGCTGTATAAAAGATTTTCTGACTCGCGGGGTGGCAACCTCACCAGACCCTGGAGATGGCTCTCATGATGTTGAGGCCGGTCTGACATTTGTGGTGTATGAGTTCAATGAATGAGGTCCATCAAATACCAGTGACCAATGTGACCTCCAGGAATCTTATTTCGTTAAAAGAATTAATTAACCGTTGGTCAAATCAAAATTTCAGGTAGACTAGACGGAGTTTTCTGGAGAATACTATGCTTTTGCACTTCTGGAAGGAAGCATTAAGGCCATGTTCCGACAACAACTCTGATTGCAAGGAAACCTGGAAGTTGTCCATGGATTTATCGAAGCAATATACAAACAAATCATCCGCAGATTTCAAAATTTGGACATCTGTAGATATTGACTGATAAACATCATGCGTGTACAAGTTGAATAGAATGGGTGAGAACACTGAGCCTTGCGGCAATCACCTGTGAATGGTCTTTCTAATAGGAGGGTGATTGCGGGTTCTGTTCACGTCCGGATAGGGTAGAAGGAATGTCCAATTGATCAAGCTTTGCACATAGTATAAAAATAATAACATTATCGAAAGCACTATTGATGTCCAAGCATACACCTCCCAAGAGCTTTCTCCTCGATAACGATACGTGAACATCTGTGACCAAAATAGCTACGCTGTCCAGGACTCCCATTCTCTTCCTGAAATTGGATAACCAAGATGGCTGCTTCCTGTTACCTTCTATGAATCAATCTAGTCGTTTTTTCAACATGTGTTCTGTATTTTTGGCTATTGCTGAGGAGAGTGCAATTGGTCGATATGATTGGCCCTGGTTTGGGTCAGTCTCTGCTTTCAAGATTGGAATAATGATCTGAGTTTTCCTCGAGCAAGATATATTGCCTATGATGAAAATATTTTTAATAATGTTAAGTAAATATTCTAGAGAAACTCTTTGAATAAGGCTATACGTTATTCCATCGATTCCTGGGGATGTATTTGTAACGCAGTTCAGGACCAGCTTTAGTTCCTTGTCATTAAACTTTTTGTCAATTTCTCCAAGAGCAAAGGGGGAATAGGATTGAGATATTTCATTATGTTTTGGCACTGACTCTTCAGGGCCCTTCTGGGCAAGTCTGTCTGCGAATTTAAGGATCCATTTGTCTGAGGATGGATGAAGTTTAGGAGAGCTGCAACCCTGGAAGATGGTAACATCAGTTGGGAGACAAAATATGAAAATAGTTTCCTAAACACTCACAGTGGATAATGAGAAACCACCATGGAAACTTGCAATCTATACCATTACAAAGCGAAGTACCTATGTTTTTTAGTCTTCCAAAGAAGTGTCTGTTTTTATGAAATTGGATGATTTTTAATATTATTTTTAGAGCTAGCCTATGAAAAAGTTGCATTTATTAGTATACGTCACAAACAAATTACCAACTCAACTGACATCAACAGTATATGTAAGAATCTAACAGTATATGTCACTGAAACCAGATACCAACACAACTGACATCAACAGTATATGTAAGAATCTAATAGTATATGTCATTTTTATATCAGAATCTATGAGTACAAGTCAATTTAATCCTTTATTTAAGTTATTTTTAAACTTTTGTATACACAGTAACAAAATAATACACATTTTACATTGAAATTGTAAATTTCACGTCTTTATATCAATATTTGACTTCAGAAGCTTATTTTAAAAACTTTAAAATGCTCTCCTGTAAAATGTTGAAATTTGACTTATACTGTTAATGCCATGCACGAGAGATTTATCGTCCCTCTTCTGACTAACAGTCGTACCTATCTGCCTAAATGTAAATTGTTCAGGAGAGCGTTTTTTGTCGTGTGTTTTGCCGTGCATATTTTCGTCTCTCCTAGTTATATGATACAGTGTAAATATATTGCATTATTTTATTTGTGCCTATTTTTAAATATCTCAAAATTATTTTTGTGATGAAATTTTGAGGAATAAGTAGATACAACACATTTTATTTAGAATAATTTGTAAATACGACAACAAATCAGAAAGTTTTTCCAGGATAACGGTAACAATTACAGGTGTGATCTTCAGTGAGAACATGCAGGGCACATATAAGTACAGATCGGTTATCATAACTCGATTTCGCCAAAAATGTCAGATACGACAGTTAGTCAGAAGAGGGACGTTATATTGCGACGATACATAAGTATATGATAAAATGTGGAATACAAATATGAATATGAAACAAACTTTTTTGTGTCCGTAAAAGCAAACTTTAAAGAAGAACATTTAAAAGATCATATGATCAGAGTTTGTCGGCAGCCTGGAGGTCTCGGCTTCCGCAACAAGGGGTCCGTGGTTCGATCCCAGGTGCCGGCAAACTCCCCTTTCACGGCGCAAGCTTTAAGCTTAGTGTGAAAGGTGTATAAGGTTGTATTTGGGTTTAAACAAAACCCAAATATATCTTTTTTAAAAAAGAAAAAGAAAAGATCATCTTCAGTATTAAAATTATCGGATATTCAAGTAAATATTTATCTTTTTTTGTTATTATGATATTATTTAAGTTTTTTCTTGAGATAGACCCAGGAAAATATGAAAAAGCTCAGTTTTTGATTATGAACTTGAAAACGTGAGTAGACTTTAGATAATATAATCATCTGATGACAAAAAGGGAGTCGTGGGCCTATAATGAAAAGAAATTGCCACCAACAGAGGATTGTGGAAGTCCAAGATTGACGATACTAGAAGAAAACTGAAGATAATAATATGGAGATAGGAACTTGGAGAGTTTATTTTATTTTATGCATTTTGAGGTCGAAAACAATTACACACATACATTTAAGGATTTAAGATACAAAAGCACATCGATCCTAGATCTTTGAAACCGGAAAAAGGCACATTTATATTTCCACCATCTATATAGCTTTGAATCTAAAGCCCTCATACAATTAAAAATACATATTGTTTATTAATTTTAATAAATAAAATGTAAAAATATATTATTGAGCACTGTTTAATCTCCACTATGTTAGGTTGAATACCGAACGTTTTCGCCTATACTTGTAGGCATCTTCAGGGAAACTGAAATCTAAAAATTGTGAGTGTTATTGTTCATGTGGTGAGAAGGGTGCAGGTAGTGGAAGGGGTAGTGGGAGGGGTTATGGTAGGTATGGAGGCGGGATGGTTGGCAGGAGAAGGATATACTAACAAAGGAGATGAGGGTGGGATCTGTATATTTACAATGTTATTCTTATTCCTATAAATCTCTAATGTTTCCAAGGCGTTTAGTCTACCCGCCCCACACACAGAATGTAATACCTTTGTACCGTTTATGTCAAATGTATGGTCATATTCGATACAATGGTCCGCAATTTCTGAATATGTAGACATTCCCCTAAACGCCCTGTTATGTTCAGCAAATCTAGTACGTACTGTACGAGATGTCTGTCCTATGTATTTTGCATCACAATCGTTACATCCAATACAATACACACCACTACCATCCATTCGATCTATCTTGTCTTTATGATTAAATAATAATTTGTTTATATTATTATTGGTATAAAATGCACTTTTGAATGATTGTTTAACAATTTTATTAAGTTCGTTTGTAAATCTACCAGTGTATAAAATTCTTTTAAATGGTTTAATAGTTGATCTTGACATTACCGGATAAATGTATTTTCTAAACATATTTAATTTTTGTTTTTTATTTATAATTTCATCTACAATACTAGTTTCATACCCATTGTTATGTGCTATTTGTAAAATAGTATTATATTCTTTATCAAACTCTCCCTTATCCAAGGGTATATTTAATAATCTGTGTATCATAGATTGAAATGCTGCCATTTTATGTGGTAATGGGTGACAAGATGATGAGTGGATGACAGTGTCGGTAAAACTTGGTTTTCTATACACGCCAAATTTAAACTTACAATCAACTATACTTATATTTAAGTCTAAGAAACTTAATTTTTTATCTTTTTCAACTTCTACTGTGAATTGCAAATTTTTATTTATTGAGTTTATATAATTCAAAAACATATTTAACTGTCTATTGCTCCCTGTCCATACACAAAAAATATCATCTACATACCTAAAGTATTTGAAAATACAGTTCAACAATGGATTATTAGATGTAAACAAAATTTCTTCAAATTGATCCATATAAATTTCACTAAGGAGAGGACTTAATTTATTGCCCATTGCTAAAGAATCTAACATTTTATAAAATTGATTATCGAATTTGAAATAATTTTGTTCCATACATAGTTTAGTTAAGTCAATTAATTTCTTAATTATATCAGGATTTACATTTTTACTTATAAGTTTATTTTCAAGAATAACAATAACTTCAGACACTGGTACATTAGTAAACAAGTTTTTTACATCAAACGACACTAATATTGAGTTTTTTGGTACAATGACATTATTTAATTTCTCAGTAAGGTCGATAGAGTTCTTAATTCCATATTTGGATTGAAATTGTGTATATTTTACTATTTCTGTATTAAGAAATTGGGCTATTTTCACAGCTGGTGCATTTAAGTACGATACCACTGGTCTTGCGGGGTGATCTTCTTTATGTAATTTGATTAAGCCATAAAGTCTCGGAGCAGATGGATTTCTTATGGATAATTTCTTCTTATCAACACTTGAGTAATTGTTTTTATTTAAATATTGTGTTATCTTTGTTTGAAACTTCTTGGTAGGATCAGATGGTAAAGAAACACATTTGTCACTAATTACAGCGGCATTCAGTTTTTCAATATACAATGATTTATCAATAGCAACAATACTATTACCTTTATCAGCTTTAGTAATAATTACATTATTATCACCAACTTTCTTTTTGATGTTCTTCATTGTTCTCTGTAGGCTATTGTGTGAGTTGGAAATACCAATATTATTGGGTTTATTCAAGAAGTCTGCACACTTATGTTTAAGGGATGATTTATTATTATTATTTTTATCACTATTAATTGCTGTTTCTAGATCCACTCTCAATATGTCCATATTATTGACACTGTTTTGTTGAATGTTGAATTTAGGTCCCATTTCTAATAGATTTATTTCTTTATCATTGAAATTGATATTTGAAAGATTCACAAATCTTTCATAAAAAGATATTTTATCCAACTTTTCACTAT